>VIEB01000102.1:35757-208145 GCA_006547085.1 Malus baccata
CATCATGATTCATGTTTTGTAGAAGAAGAAAGGAACGGCAAAGAAGGAGAAAATAAAGAAGAAAAGGAGGGAGAGCGTCGGTGGGAGAAGAAAAAGGAATAAAAAGCTGCCTTTACCAGCAGAGGGAGTGTAGAGACAGTGGATGATGCAATGCTTAAATCATCATGACATGTGAGTGGATGATGCAATGCTTAAATCACCATGACATGTGAGTGGATGATGCAATGCTTAAATCACCATGACATGTGAATGGATGACTCAATACCTAACCCACCAACAATTCCCACTCTTTGCCATGCTCACCTACTCAATTCCACCAAAATTTTGTGTTAAACAAGTCCATCCTCTTCCTATAAATACCATGGCATCAACCTCATTCAAATCATCCAGAAATTAACCATTCTCCAAGCCTTCCCATGCCTCTCCCTACATATCTAAACCTTCCCCATCCATTCCTCCATATAACCAACCATTCTCCAAGATTTCCGTTGAACTTAATGATCTTTGTTGAATGTCTCTATCATGCGTATTCCATAGTTAGGGACTTTGATGAGGAATAATTTGGTTGTAATGCGTATTCCATTCAATCCAATGAATCTAGGGAAATCTAACAGTTAGTTTAAGCGGACCTAAGTAACTTGGAACATTGTCATTCATCGTTTGTTGAAGTCATAACTGGGAATCAAATTATATGCATATGTTCATGTGTGGATAAGGAACCCTCTAACTAGTCCGTCACCTATCCTCTCACCTTAATTTCATGCTTTTGTCAATTCTGTAATTTATTTAAGTTTAATTTACTTCTCGTCAAAACCAAACAACCCCCATTATTAAATTATATTATTTAGTTAGTTTTCATTGTTGTTAGTCTTTTAATTCAATTTCCGTCCATTTCAGTTCCTAGTGTCTAATTTGATTGTTTTCATTATTTTGAGTCATTCTAAGTGTGTTTCGAGTTATTAGAGTTTTTAGCCTAGTTTTGTGTCCTTGAGTCTTGTTTAATATTTTTAAATTAATTTAGAATAGATTAGCAATCCCTCCTAATCCCCGGCCTAGAACGATACCCTACTTACATCTATACTACAATTGTCAAAAAGAGGGTTTAATTTGTGTGTCAAGTAATTCTCACATCATTACACACACTTCCTTTTATAGAGGAAGTGCAAGGCAATGCATGGGTAAAATGGAGTAGTGTTGAAATGATTCAAAGGTGAAAGTGGAGTAATGATGCAAAACATGGGTAAAATGGAGTGGTGTTGAAATGATTCAAAGATGAAAGTGAAGTAATGATGCAAAGCATGGGTAAAATGGAGTGGTGTTGAAATGATTCAAAGGTGAAAGTTAAGTAATGATGCAAAGCATGAGGGGTAAAATGGAGTGGTGTTGAAATGATGAATGCAAGTAGGGAACATGAATGATTGTGCACATGGTAGAGAAAGGAAAATGAGGTGGAATGGTGTAGAAATGAGTCAAAGGTTAAGGTGGAGTGATGATTAATGCAAGAAATTTGGAATGATGGAGGGAACAAGGGTGGTGCTAGGCAATGAGTGAATGAAATAGACAAGGAATGTTGTTGGAACTTAGGGACATTGAGGATTAGGAAAGATTAAATCAAAATAAGGTAATCTTGACTCATGTTTCTTCTTTGGTTGTTGAGCTCTTTGTCATTAATTATTCTTTCTTTTTAACACATTCCAAGCCTCTTTAGTCTTCAATTTCGTCCATCCCTTGCTCCATGTATGTGATATCCATTCCAAGCCCAAAACTGCTCCAAAATGCGCCTTATTGCTTTATAAGGCCTATGGACCTACAAACATACGAAAATAGCTTAAAATACATAATTAACTAAGAAATAACAACATAAATGCATGAGAACAAGTTAACTCAGTCGCATAAATATGCTCCTATCACTTCTTCCATTAAGTGATTTCTCCACAAAACCTTCACCAGGCATACAGTCTTGTTCCTCAGCACCTTATCTTTCCAATCCAAAATAGTCACTGGCTCCTCATCATAAGTCAAATCCGGATTAATTTCCAAAGGTTGAAGAGGTATCACATGTGACGGATCTGAAACATAATGACGAAGCATGGAAACATGGAACACATTATGCACTTTGGACAACTCTGGAGGCAACTCAAGCCTGTAAGCAACCTCACCGACTCGTTCGGTGATCATATACTGTCCAATGTACATAGGGCTTAGCTTACCTTTCTTTCCAAACTGTACAACCCTTTTCCACGGTGAAAGCTTCAAAAATACCCAATCAACAACATTATACACCCGGTCAGTGGCATGTTTGTCAACTAGACTTTTTGGTCGATCTTGGGCCACTTTCAGGGTAGATTTAATTACTTGAATTTTCTGAGTAGTCTCCTCCACTATCTCAGGACCCACCAAAACTCTTTCGCCAACCTCTGACCAACATAAAAGTGTACGACAAGATTGTCCATAAAGTGCCTCAAATGGTGACATACCAATACTTGAATGAAAACTGTTGTTGTAGGCAAATTCCATCAAATCCAACCGCTTATGCCAAGCGTCACCAAATTGCAATACTGAAGATCTCATCATATCTTCCAACGTCTGAATAGTCCTCTCTGATTATCCATCTGTTTAAGGATGATATGTTGTACAATAAAGTAATCTCAAACCAAGAGCTTCCTGGAATGTTATCCAGAATTTAGAGGTAAATCTAGGATCACGATCCGAGATGATACTAACTGGAATCCCATGGTACTTCATAATCTTCGATATAAACAATTCAGCTAATCGGCTTAAAGGATATTTCTCCCTTACAAGAATAAAATGTGCTGACTTAGTAAGCCGATCAACTATCACCCAAATTCCATCATAACCATTTGGTGTACGAGAAAGCTTGTAAACAAAATCCATAGTAATATTTTCCCATTTCCACTGTGGAACGGGAAGTGGCTGCATCAATCCAAAAGGCTTCTTCCTTTCTGCTTTGACTTGTTGACAAATGGCATACTTACTCACATTTCAACAATTGCTCTTTTCATACCTGGCCAATAATAAAATGGTCGAATGGTATGATATATTTTAGTACCTCTTGGATGCATTGCATAAGCTGAAATATGTGCTTCATCGAGAATTTCTTTCTTTAATTCCATATTATTCGGCACATACATTCTACTCTCCTGCATAAGCATTCTATCAGTTTCTCGAATTCTGAAGTCTTTCTTCTTCCCTCGATTCTTTTCTTGAATTATTTCTCAGGTCTCTCTTCATCATCCATCTGAGCCTCGAGCACTCGATCAATTAAAATTGGCCTGACTTGAAAATTAGCAAGACTTCTTCTCGATCCTCCACTCCTAACTTCACTCCAATGGACCTTCAATCCGCAAGAAGAGGAACATGACAATCATAAATAGCATTAAGTCTAACTGGAGTCTTTCTACTAAGTGCATCAGCCACTACATTCGCACGACCAGGGTGATACTCAATCGTGCAATCATAATCACTAAGCAACTCAATCCACATCCGCTGCCGAATATTAAGATCTTTTTTAGTGAAAAGATACTGAAGACTCTTATGATCTGTGAGGATCTTACATTTCTCACCATAAAGATAATGTCTCCAAATTTTCAAAGCAAGGATGATAGCTGCTAACTCCAGATCATGAGTAGGGTAATTCATCCATGAGGTTTCAATTGTCAAGAAGCATAAGCAATCACCCTACGATGCTGCATCAACACACATCCCAAACCATTCAAGGAAGCGTCACTGTAGACTTCAAAATTACCACTATCATTTTGGAGTGCCAAAACAGGTGTATGAGTGAGATAATACTTCAATTGCTGAAAACTTTGCTCACAATTATCATCTCACTCAAACTTAACCTCTTTTCTAGTCAACCTTGTTAATGGGAAGACAATGACTGAAAAGTCCTTAACAAACCGTCTATAATAGCCTGCTAGGCCAAGAAAACTCCGTACCTCAGTAACGGTTCGTGGTAGTTGCTAATTCTCCACCGCTGCTACCTTTTGAGAATCCACTTGAATACCTTGAGCAGAAATAACATGTTCCAAAAATGCCACTTGATTTAACCAAAATTGATAGTTGCTAAATTTAACATATAACTGATGCTCCCTTAATTTCTTCAACATCAAAGTAAGATGTCAAACATGCTCTGATTTAGACTTAGAGTATACTAGAATGTCATCAATAAAAACAATGACAAACCTGTCTATACATGGCTGGAATACTCGATTCATTAAATCCATGAAAGCTGTTATGCATTCGTTAATTCGAATGACATTACAAGAAACTCATGATGACCATAACGAGTCCTGAAAGCAGTCTTAGGGACATCCTCACGCTGATCTTCAATTGGTAATAACCAAACCTTAAATCGATCTTAGAAAACACACAGGCACCTCAAAGCTGATCAAACAAATCATCTATATGCAGCAACGGATAACGGTTTTTAATTGTTACCTGATTTAATTGCCTATAATCAGTACATAGCCTCAAAGTCCCGTCTTTCTTCCTTACAAACAAAACTGGAGCTCCCCATGGTGGAGTACTAGGCTGAATAAAACCTTTATCGACTAATTCCTGCAACTAGACTTTCAATTCCCTCATTTTAGCAGGAGCCATTCTATATGGAGTCAAAGATATAGGATCCATACTTAGAAGCAAATCGATAGTGAACTCCACATCTCGGTTTGGCAGCAATCTAGGTAAATCCTCAAGGAATACATCAGGAAAATGCCTGACTACTCGAACAACTTCCACACTACTAGAAGCAACATCATTTAGCACCACATAAGCTAAGTATCCTTGGCAACCTTTCGATAATAGCCTTTTTGCTCTCACGACAGAAATAACACCATGCCTCACCCCACTACATTCACCCACAAAAGTGACTTTAGATAATCCAGGACGATGGAAAGTAATTGTTTTCCCGTAGCAATCTATATTGGCACGATTATAATGCAACCAATCTGTGCCTAAAATCACATCAAAATCAACAATATCTAACGGGATAAGATTAGCTGGCATAACTACATCCTCTACCATCACTGGACATCCTGCATATACACAATCAACATAATATCTCTCCCCTTTAGGCATAGCAAACTCTAAATCATATCCTAGAGGCGTAGGATGAGGTTGCGTCACTCAAATGTATGAGAAATGACAGAATGCGTAGCACCACAATCAATTAAACTTCTAGCAAAGTGACCAAGAATATTTAACGTACCCATGATCAAGTCCGGATGATTCTGAGCATCTTGCAGAGATATATTGTTAATACGTCCTTGGGCTTGATGCCGTCCCCCACGACCGTTATTAACTTGATTACCTTGCCCCTGCATACCTCGCCCATGGCTTGGCTGACTAGATTGCCTTGAAGATCCCGCACTACTGGAAGTAATATCAACCTGTTGGGGCTGTCCTCCTTGGTACCACTGAGATCCACCCGCTGGAATGGGAAGATACGACGTATACCCTCTAGGATACTGAGAATACCCACTTTGGTAATAAGGATCCTGGGAATACTGATATGGTCATGAAACATAAGGAGCAACATCGCCCTGATAATGGTAAACACCAGCTCGACCCATCTGACCATAACTACCAGACCCTGGAACTTGCTGGATCGGTGCTGGTGGTGGCATAGAAGGCTGTTAGGGCCTCTGCTGGTTATGGGGACAATTTATAGCTCTATGTCCCATATGCCCACAAGTAAAACATCCACTGCTGCCCCGCCTACACTCTCCAAATTGCTTTAACGTGAATGGTACTGAATCATAATCTTTATCACGCAGTTAAGTGCGTGTGTGTGTGTGTGTGTATAAAATCTATTATCAAAATTTTATTATGTGAAATTACAGAGCCAATCGTGATCTAACATTCTATGCGGAAATTGAAATTATGATTGTTGGAACCATATATGCACACCTCCACTGACGGAGATGAAATCTAGTCGGAATTGCCCATGACCTCTAATGAGGGGAGAATGGGGTTGATTGGAGGGTGTGGTTGAATCCAAATTAAACTGCCTACATATCTGTGAGAGGAAGAAAATGTTTTTTTTTTTTTTTTAAACAAATGTTTGATTAAGACAAATTTTTAGTTTTTATTATTTTTTTTTGTAAAGACAAAATCATATATGTCACCCATGATAAAAAAAAAGTAAGAAAATGATGCGAGCCGGTTCTACAACCATTGGTGCTAAACTAATCAATTATGTGGGAATGGTGTTATATTAAGCCCTTGTCCCAAACCTTATTCAGTTTAGTATTATATAATTACGAATATTTTATTATGTAGATACAAGTTGGGTTTAAATGGATAAGCAATTGTGGATTCGCTTCCTCACACTCGTAAATCACACGATGATAGTCAAGAAAGGCTGAAATTTCTCTATGAATCTTCTTGGCCCTTAAAAGAATGCTATGGCGAAGCCACTAGCTGGTTCCCTTTTTAAAGAAAAAAAACTGGATAAGCAATGCACGTCCCTCCTATCACATACCCTAATACATTACTTATGTAAGTGCTTTAACGTGAATGATGCTAAGTCATAATCTTTGTCACGAATTTAAGTATATGTATAACCTATTATCAAGATTTTATTATGTGAAATATAGAGCCAAGCGTATTCTAACATTCTATGCAAAACTTGAAATTATGATTGTTTGAACCAAATACGTGCACATCCACGAACAGAGGTGAAATCCAGTCGGAATTGTCCACAATCTCTGACTTGGGGAGAATGGGGTTGATTGGATGGTGGTTGAATTTGGACTGCCTAATTTCTCTGGGAGGAAGAAAATGTTTTTTTAAACAAATGTTTGCTTAAGACAAAATAACAGATGTCACCCGTGACAAAAGGAAGAAAATGATGCAAACCGGTTCTACAATCATTGGTGGTAAATTAATCAATTATGTCGGAATGGTGTCAAATTAAGACCTTGACCCAATCCTTACTTAGTTTAGTAGTATACAATTATGAATATTTTATTATGTAGATACAAGTTTGGTTTATATGGATAAGCAACTTTGGATTCGATTCTTGGCACTGGTAAATCACACGATGATTGTCAAGGGAGTCTAAAATGCCTTTGTGAATCTTTTCGGCCCCTAAAAGAGTAGAAATGTTATGGCAGCTGGTCTTCTTTTTTAAAGAAAAAAAAATTGGATAAGCGATGCTCATCCATCCTATCACATAATGTAATACCCTGAAAATTTAAATATATGATTGTGTGGAGAAAAAATCGAAAATAAATCGATTTATGGTTATGAAAATTTAATTGAAAATTTTTTAAGTTTTGTTCCTGGAAATTACTATAATTTACGTCGTAAATTTTAACGATAAGGGAAAAAAGATGAAAATGCCCTAGTTGGCTTAACGTAATTATACAGGGATGTATTTTATCCTCATGTATTTTATCTTAATTCTTGACGTATTTGGCTAGAGCTCGATCCTACGAACGCATAGGCGCAAACCGTTCGTGAAACAGAGTTATAATGAAAAAGTTATTAACGTTTAAAGTTAGGGACAAAATAGTCATTTAATTGTAAAATTTGGAAGGCTCTAGATTTGTTGGAGATTTGATCAAGAGCCACGTGTGTGGCTGTGATGAAAAGAAAAGGAGAGTGCGGGAAAGAAAAGGAGGGGAACAGACAAATAGGGAGGACGAAAAGAAGGGAAATGAGAGAAGAAAAGGGGGAGAAACAGGCTAACTCGTATACCCCTTCAGACCCAACCCGTGCGCCACATTTCCGACACTTTTCCGTCGGTTTTCTAGTGATTCAAACCCTGCCACCACATGAAAACTGAGCATCATCCTTCCCTCTTCCATCTCCACCCAAAATTAGAAGGAAATTGGTGGTGTTTTTGTAGAGAAATGCACCGGTGGGTGAGGCATGGATTGGCGGTAATCCACTAAATCCGAAGATAACTCCAACAACCACCACCATCGAAAGACTCCCCTCAACCTCAGGAATAAGGCCCATGCATACTGTTTTGGAGTTGAATCAAGAACACCAAAAATCAAAGGTTTCCTGTGGTTTGTGGGAAATTTGAGGTGTTTCCTGGCCAAATTGGACTTGGCCGCAGGTAAGAAACTTGCTCAACTCATTGATATCTTCAACCTTGTAAAATTTGGTAATTTTTTAAAATAGTTGAATTTTCCGGAGAGTTGGGGTGGCCGACCGCCACCCGCGGCGGCGCGTGCGGTGGCGCTTTGGCCAGTGGGCCGACGATGCCTTTCTAAGTTCAATTAGATGTCCTGAATCTGTATTTGATATTCGTATGACGTGATTTGATCGTTTGAACCTAATTTCACTATGATACACTACTTGATCAAAATATGAATCGGCGATTCGACTGTTGAATCGTCTCCAAACTTTCATACAAAATAGAACGTAATATTTGAGGATATTAGGAACTGATGGATCGGGAATCCGACGTACGGATCTTCCTGAATTGCATTTCTAAGTTTGTAAAACAAATTGTTGATCACCACATAATTCTAGAAATTGGCGGAGATCTGACTGTCGGATCATGATGAAATTTTAGTATGTTGTTTTAATGGAATAATGTGGATTTTAGAAGATTACGGATCCAAAATCCAATGAGTGGATCTTCCGGATCAAATTACGTAGGGATGTGGACCCCACCGTTGATCGAGAGTTGACTTTTGGTCAACATGTCTTGAAACGTTCTAAATACTAAAATTAGTACTATAGGAGACTAAGTGAAGTTTGGGAGGCCTACATTGGTTAGAGAGTGACTTGAATATATGTGAGATGGTTATTACCTTAATTTCTTATATTAATATCATTTGTGAATATGACTCGGTTTTATGAATATGATTTCTATTGATATGTGATTTTTATATGTTTAGCCATAGACCTATGATTATTAAACATGATTTGGCTTGTGTATTGATGATGATGATGATTGTGTTATATGTGTGTTCAATTATCTTTTAGTAAAGTGAATGTGAATTACGAATGGCTTGACCCCTTCGAAGGGTACGTAGGCAATCTAACGAGAAGTTAGATGCAACCATAAAATAAACGCGGTTAAATAATTGAGAATATAATTGTATGTTTTGGTAAGAGAATTATGGTTATAGATCATGTGTGGAATTAAGGAATTTAATTAAAAATCACGATTAATGGTAGTAAAATAAACAAGAGTTTAGTTTGGGCATATCACCGATATTAATTTCTGAAATAAATATTTCAGGGCGGGGCGTTACACATACCCTAATGTGTTACTTACGTAATTGCTTAAACGTGAATGGTACTGAATCATAATCTTTATCACGCAGTTAAGTGTGCGTGTATATAAATAAATAAATAAATATATATATATATATATATATAATCTATTATCAAGATTTTATTATGTGAAATTATAGAGCCAATCGTATACTAACATTATGTGCTGAAATTGAAATTATGATTGTTGGAACAAAATATGCTCACCTCCATTGACGGAGGTGAAATCCAGTCGGAATTGCCCATGACCTCTAATGAGGGGAGAATGGGGTTGATTGGAGGGTGTGGTTGAATCCAAATTAGACTGCCTACATATATGTGAGAGGAAGATAATGTTTTTTATTTTTTTTTAATTTTTTTTAATTTTTTTTAACCAAATGTCTGATTAAGACAAAATAATAGATGTCACCCATGATAAAAGTACGAAAATGATGCAAACCGGTTCTACAACCGTTGGTGCTAAACTAATCAATTATGTGGGAATGGTGTTAAATTAATACCTTGTCCCAATCCTTATTTAGTTTAGTATTATATAATTATGAATATTTAATTATGTAGATAAAAGTTGGGTTTAGATGAATAAGCGATTCTGAATTCAATTTCTGGCACTGATAAATTACACGATGGTAGTCAAGGAAGGCTGAAATACCTCCGTGAATCTTTTCGACCCCTAGAAAGGTGGACTATTGTGGCAAAGCCACAACTGATCTCATTTTTAAAGAAAAAAATGTATAACTGGTGCTTGTCCCTCCTATCACATATCCTAATGTGTTACTTATGTAATTGCATTAACGTGAATGGTGCTAAATCATCATTTTTGTCACGAATTTAAGTATATACATAATCTATTATCAAGATTTTATTATATGAAATTATAGAGCCAGAGCCATGTGTATTCTAACATTCTGTGCATAAATTGAAATTATGGTTCTTGGAACCAAATAAGCGCACATCCAAAGACGGAGGTGAGATCCATTCGGAATTGCCCATGATCTCTGACACGGGGAGAATGGGGTTGATTGCAGGGTATCGTTCAAATCACATTGGTGCACCCTTCCATTTGAATCCTTGTTCTGCAAGAAAAGTTACAAAAGAAAAGGAAACTAAATCCTAAAGATTACAAATCCTAATCTTACCTAAAATAAGACTTCAAGAATATTTACAATTAAGACTCAAATCAATAGGTTTGGGCCTTATAATGTAAGTGTTTTAGATGTGTGTGTGAAGAGAGAGCGAGAGAGAGGGGAAAGAAGGGAGAGGGGGTGAGTTTAACTAAAATTTTAGGAAGGATTTCAGGTCATCTGAGGAGGGACGAAGGGAGGGAGGGAGAGAGGAAAAAGGGCGAGGTGCGTGGGTTTAACAAAATTTTTAGGAAGGATTTCAGTTCATTTGAGGATAGCCGAGTTCTGGACTTCATTATCTGTTTAACTCCAAGTTATAGTATTCATTTTTCAATCTTTGATGCTTATATGGTTGAGGCTTTCTAACAGCAACTTGGAGTTGAAGAGAACAAAAACTTAGTTTTCCTGGTTCATGTTTAGCCAGACTATGGAGAGTGTGCTAGTTGGAAATTTGTTGGCGGACATGACTTCAGAAACTTCTGTAAAATGGATGCACTGAATGTACACTTTTTCCTTACGATCTAAATTGTTTGATCTTAATGTACTCTTTTTCTTTACGGTTATGAGCATTTTTCTCACTGAATTTTTGCTACCTTACTAGGTTTTAATGAGGCACCATCCTAAGCTAGTTATATCCTTGTGAGTTTTTCTACTTTCATAAATACGTATAGTTCTAACATTATGCATACTTTTTTATTAGTGAATTTTATATTATATATTATTCCCTATTCTTAGTATATTTTGGATATTATTTTGGAAGAATTTTGATACTTTGAATTGTATTTTCGATATAGGACTTTTGACTTCTTCTGGAGCAAAACGTGGTCAAATGGATGATTTTTGGAGTAACTCCAGTTGGAGGACGTTCGTGAGTCACTTGGCTTGATCATATCAAAATATCAGGTTTTTCTACCAAGCCATGATTTTCTGGCGATAGAATAAAGGAGCAGCGCGTAGTGCTGTTAAACTGACGTATTGGGTTTCTTTGGGCTTTTTGGCGTCTAAAATGATGTCTTTTGGATTCAAAGCCCTCTGCAATTATGTTCGGGACATCTCAAGCTTTATTTCCAGCCGTTTTGGACCTGTTTTGGAGCCCTGAAGATCCAAAAACGTGGCTGTTTTGAGGCTGTGCAGATTTTGGGCGAATTTATCTAGTTAATTTAGGATTATGTTTCCTATTTTATTTCAATTTATTTGGTTTCCTAGTCTTAGATAGGGTTGAGGGAAAAGAGGCAACATAGGAGAGAATGCACGCACTAATTTAGAGAGACTTTGAAGTTTATTTTCAAGGTGTTTTCTATCCTTATTTTTAATAATATTTCGTTGTATGATTGTTAGTAACTAATTTTCGTCTGCTAGGGGAAGCCTTGAGCCTTAGCATGAATATGTAGTCTTTATTCAATTGCTTATGATATTATGCATGTATACTTTGAATTATTAATCATTGTGCTTGAACTGTCTCATGTCTTAATGCTAGTTACCATTAGGATGTTTAGATAAGTAATCGGTTGCAATTCGGTCGGAATATCACCGGAGGATTGAGTATTGCTTCTTGTGGTTAATAATTGTAATTTCACCTAAGGCAAAAATCACACTCTTAGGGGTTGCATGGTTTTTCAAAAGGTTTTCATAAAACTTAATGAGTCTTGCATGTTTATATTTGATCTGAATATCACAGATGGATTGCGTGTTAGATATACGTTCTTGCTTGAATATCACGAGGAGAATATGCATAAGGAAAACCTAACCTTCAAAGTTGCATGTGTAATTCATAAGTAATTGGTAAAACTACATAGGATTGTTAAGGGGACGGCGGAACCCTAGGTTTTTAACTTTATTTTCAAAACTATTTTCTTTAGTTTTTCTTTGTTAACTTCTTTAATTGTTTTATTTTAACATTCGTTTTTATTATTTTAAATTCCAAAATCAACCTTTTAGAAATTTTGTTCTAAATAATTAGCTAAGGATTAGTTTAAATACAAATTATTCAATCAATCTCTGTGGACAACAACCTTGCTTGAGCTGCTATACTACGACAACCTTGTACTCTTGCAAGTATTTTTAAGTGTTTTTATCCCTACTTTTGCAGGTGGTAAAAATACCTATCAAGAAATTGGCACCGTCGCCGATGATTGTTTTAAATAATTTGTGTTTATCATATTCTTAGTTAATTATTTGTGTATATATCTTTTTTCTTTACTTGTTGATTTTATCTTTATTTTTGTAGGTTTTAGTTTGTTGATTTTAAGAGCTGTGCAAAGATGAGATTCATGCATCCTAGATTTGCACCACCACAAGGACTGCCTTTGCGAGAGTCATTAACATCAAGGGAATTTGAGCAGAATTATAGGCCTAGGTGGGATCTCTCTGCAGAATTTTACAAACCAAGATGGGCAGAGCAGCCTAATTCTATGTGGATGGGTAATCAAGAGCCCTTTGAACAGCCAAGTATGCCACAAAGATCTTCTCTAGATGACAAACTTGCTGAATTGGCAGAGTGTGTCAAGCAATTTGTTGATAGCATGCCGAATACCAAACCATCAGCAAAGATAATTGCAGAGCAGGTTGCGTATCAATTCACAGAAAATGAGAACGATTCATATTCAAACTTTTACAATCGGTGGACAGAGCATCCTACTTCTATGTGGGTAAGCAATCAACAGGCTTTTCAGCAGCCCTGTGTGCCACAAAAACTTTCTTTGGAGGACCAGATTGCTAAGTTGGAGGAGTCCACTACGTTGTTTATGGAGAGCACCCCAAAGTTGCAGAAAATAAATTCAACGCAGCAAATTGGGCAGTTCACATACCAATTAGCAGAACAAGAAAACAATTCCGATTCAATTTTTCCTACTCAACTAATTGCTAACCAGCAAGTGTCAGAAGAGTGCTATGTTGATCGAAGATTGAGATGGAAAAAAACCCAACGATAGGATGGACGAATCTGAAATTGAAGAATCCCAAGTCGATGACCCATGCCCAATGGAGGAAACAACCCCTGATGATTCTGAAATTTCTCAAGAATTTGTTCCTACTCAAGTCCATACACCACACATGCCATATCAAGATGGTGCAAAGCAACCCACAAAGTTGCAGGATTGCATTGACACTGACGGATTAAATGGGGATGCTCGCACCAAATCAGAATCAGGGAACACATATGATCAGATCTTGCACACCATCAATCTGGACACAGAGCAGGCTACTTATACAAATGTTTTTGATGCTGTAACAGTTTCTGCACCTGCACAGCCCATCGCACTTGAGGAAATTCATGTGGAGTTCTACGAGAAAGCACATGCTGATCCTGAAATCCTTTCGGAATCTATGGCAACCCAGGTTCATGTGCCGCCAGAATCCTTCCCACAAAGGCTGCACGAATGCACAAAAATTGATGTGTTAGAAGCTATTCATACAAAATTAGCATTTGGTACATCACAAGGTCAGCTTATGGTCACTACAACTTTGGAAACAGGACAGACTATTGATAAAAAAATTTTGGTTGCTGAAATAAACAAGCCAACAGTAGATCCCATCAAATTTCAAGAATGTCAAAGCCAATTTTACAAGCAAGGTAAATTCTATGAAGGGAAGCACGAAGCATTTTGTGGCTGCCTGCCGCCTCATAGAGAACTTCGGCAAGTGCAGAAATTATGGGTGTTAAATACAAGAATTAAGTCAGTTCAAAGGAGTGGTTGATTATGAAGAATTCAACCACATTTGATCACAAAGATTCATTCACATATAAGGGCAATTATGAAGAATTCAACCACTGATAAACATCAACCCATTCCGTACCCACTGTTGCCGTATGATGCTGCAAAGGAGTGGTTGATTCTGAGGGAGCAAGTAATGTGATCACCAACTTCATTCAAATCCGTCTAGCTAAAGACGTTAACTAAAGCACTAATTGGGAGGCAACCCAATTTTTCTAACTCTTCTTTTTCTTTATTTTACTTTCTTGCTTTTATTTCATTTACAAAAAAAAAAAAATTATTAAAAAAAATAAGTGCAGTTTTTAGTTCTTGTTATTTTTCTTATCTAATTAGGTTTTTGATTGCAGGTTACATTCGGACCTGATTCGGTTCAACAAGGCAGGATGCAGTTTCTGTTCTCCATAATTTTGGGCTCAAATATACATCAGTGGGTACTGGCAAGCACACAGATAGAGATTTGTAGCACGCGAGAATCTATTCCAACTGGATTTGTAGCTACATTTAAGCATGGTTTCTTCAGTATTGTAGCGATCTGGCCAACAACTTCCCTGATAAAACTTCCTTCATGCCTGGAATGAAAAATTCATAACCAAGTAAAAGTAAGATTTACTATGAGACTGAAGGATTAAAATGTACCAATATACTAGTCATCACCGAACAAACTGATATCAAGGGAGATAGATCAAGCGTCCATACATTAATCCTCATATCAGAGTTTCTAAGCTTCGCAATTAAATTTTGGAAAACAAAACGATTTAAAGAATTACTTTGTCAAAGGGAAATAAGCAAATTATTACCCGTCAGTCACTTGAAAGTCCTTGCCGCTCAAACCTGCAGCTGCATGAAGGGCATCTCTCCAGATCCGGACCTTTTCCTTAAACTCTTGTTCATCCCTCTGAAACTCTGCAGTTGCCTTAAACCATTTCTCCACTTCCGGACCATTTCTTCCTCAAACTTTTGTTCATGGTTCTTAAACGCGGTTTCAAAACTACCAGTCTGATGCCTGACATCTGAAGTATTAACATCGAAGAAAATCGGAAAAACATGTTGACCCTGTGTTCTGCTGCACTCCAAGATCTCCACCAGCTCGTCAAGACACCATCTGGATCCCGCATACCCCTTTGAGAACATGATGACAGCAAGCCTGGACTCTTTGATTGCTTGCTTCAGATTTTCTTTTATAACATCCCCACAAATCAATCGGTCCGTGTCCCGAAAGACATTGAACTTGTAGTCGTTTAATGTATGGTAGAGATGGTCCGTGATGCCCTTGCGTGTTTCGCCTCTAAAGCTCAAGAACACGTCGTACTTGCCGCCCGCGGTATTCATCTGTTGGCAAGTCAGCGATTCTCTGATGTCTGATAGGCACTGCAAAATGGCACCAGGGGCAGATGGTTTTTGAATTGAACTGGCAAAGTCAACTACTGCTAGTTTCAAGTCCACAAAAAAAACAAAGAAAATGGTGTACGTTGTTAATAAAATGTACAGTACAATCCTCAAATTGAAATATGAAAATTGTAAAAGCTGCTAGACCCATTGAGATCGTGTCCAACCCTTTGGTTAAAAGTTAAAATTTTTAACATATAAAATTTAGATTTTGTGACTCAGTACTATATTCTAGTGGTATTTTTATTAACTGGTAAGTGAGAGGTTTTAGATTCGATTCTCGCTAAAAACAAATTTGAACCACATTATTACTAGTTTATTGTGAGGCTCATCCCATTAGTATAAATAATATCATTTATTGGAGAGTGGGGTCGATAGGCCATCCCCTTAGTATAAATAATATCATTTATTTGAGAGTGGGGTTGATTTTGTTGGAGAATGGGATTGATTGGAGAGTGTGATTGAATTCTAATTAGGGTTGGTTTGGTATTGCTGTATTTTGAAAAAAAACTGTTTCTGCTATACTGTGAGAATAAGCTCATTTTTGCTGATTCACGTTTTAAGTTTTTTTTTTTCACTCAAAACTATAAAAATAAGCTGTTTTTAGGTGTTTACCAAATACATTTTTAAGCTTAATTTTTTTTTTATATCCACATTTTATAAAAGCACATCGTACCAAACCAGTATTTAAACCGTCTCTAAAAGGAAAAAATGTTTTTTTTTTTTAAGCAAATGTTTGTTTAAAACAAAATAATAGATGTCACCCCTGACAGAAGGAAGAAAATGATATGGAGGCAGATTCTATGCCCTCTTACTTATTGTGCATTTTTGTGTCCTTTTATTTTGTGTGGTCATGGTTAAGTCACGTCAACATTTTATATTTTTTTTATAGAAATAATAAGACAAAAAAAATAATAATATAAAATGTTGACATGACTTAACCATGACCACATAAACAGAAGAACACGAAAGAACACAGAAAGTGAAAGGACAGAGAATCTGCCTCCAAATGATATGAACCGGCTCTACTACCATTAGTGCTAAATTATTCAATTACATGGGAATGGGGTTAAATTATAATTATAATAAAAGGGGGATGGAGAAAATATAACGTGTCATGATGATGAAGAGGCAACCAAATGGCGATTTTCATCAGCAGTACTCGCTGTCGTTCACCATGAGCACAGAAAGGATTTGGATTGTCTGCCCTCTCATTTCGGTACTCTCTTTGTGCCTTTCTGTTTGTGTGGTCACGGTTAAGCCACGTCAACATTTTATATTACTATTTCTTTTTGTTTTATTGTTTTTATAAAAAAACAATATAAAATGTTGACGTGGCTTAACCGTGAACACACAAACAGAAAGGTACGAAAAGAACACCGAAATGGGAGGGCAGACAATCCAATTCTGCACAGAAGAGGCAGATGAATCCTAAAGCCACTCACGTGGCATTCAAACAGAAAAGGCCAAACAAAAGCCTGCTTTTATTTTCTTTGCTGCCGTTGGGCACCGAAAACAGCACATGCGGAGCAAGTGGATGAGATGGGAACCAAAAAGAGCATCTAATGCTTACTGCCAAAACCTTAGCCACTCAGGTAGCTTTCAAACAATAGTCACGATTAGTATTCATTAGTCGTGGCCGTTGTTCTTATTATTATTATTGCTAGCATATGGGGCACATGAAATTTTTTTATTTTTTATTTTTGAAGTAGGAGGGAGGAAGATAATGATAAAAAAATATGGGAGTTGTTGTAGATATAATTTACTGAATATTTATGGATGTTATAGAGAAAGAGAGGGGTGCGGCATATAGGGAGAAAAAGAGAGATGTGTACTTGAGGGGTGTGTTCTATTCCACCATATTGTGTCTTTATTTATAGCAGTAGGGAAGATTAATTCCTTATCTTTTTAGGATTACAACTCTTAATAGGTAATCAACTCCTAACAAGAATATAAGAGATATTCCAAGATATACTAGGATTTATACAATCACATTCCTATTCTAATAGGACTGCAACACTCTCCATTGAGTGTGTAAATACTCAAGTAAATAGCACATCAGGTCTTCAATGATGAAGTAAGTATAGTTGATGAAATCGTTGGCACAATGAGCGAATGCGAGTCTCAAATCAACGGAAGAATGCACAAAAAAGTAAAACTCACAAAACTTCGATATGGTAAAACCCAAGGTGAGAGAAAAACCCATAAACTAAGGAGAAAAGTGAGAAGTTGCATTAAGTCAAAACTATACATCTTTTGGACGCAAGTAGAAGAGCTCACAAGAGTATGATCAGCCCAGGATGGGTGCCTTGTTAAAACCTAGTTAGGTAGCAAAAACCTAGTGGGAAAAATGCTCATAATCGTAGGGAAAAATAGTACATTAAGATCAAGTGAGTATACTTCTGGATACTCCCCCTGAGTTTAACCCAACTTCCAAATGAGAACTACAAGCACATTGCATATGAATAGTTAGGCATACCAATTCCTCGAACAAGCTTCTGGAAGGTTGACTTCGGCAATGACGTCGTGTAGAGGTCGGCAAGGTTGTCTAGGATTGGGTTGCATGACTTCAATCTCCTGATGTTGTGCTGATGTGATGTACACACAATATGTCTTGGTGTTGACTTCGTTGATGTATCATGGCTTGGTCGAGTTGATACATGTGGCATACTCTTCATGGATCGTCCTCAAGACTCAACGATGGATGAAAACACAACAAGTACTTCGAATATGCTCAACAAGAACTCCTAACCATGTCTCACTTGTGACGTAGTGAAGTGAGGTAAGTCTTGGAACGATTTGAAGATTTCGTAACTAAGGCCATATCATGGACCTCTAAGATATTACGATATCCTTAACGGTAAAGACATAACCATTCGGGAATTTTTCCCTATGCGAGTTTGATAAGTAACCTGCGTCATCATAACAAAAAAGGCAAACATCATTCCTAGGATCATGGGGTTGGATTCGCTCGAGATGTGTCGGGATTTGATTTGCTCAAATTTGTAGTACCTTCAAGGTACATCTTTGATACCAATTTAGTGGTTGTGTGTAGGCGTGGTGCTACATCTTTACCAAGATCAACAGCGAAGAAGATGTCTTCTCTAATACAATGAGCTAAGTACAACAAAGCGCAAAGTTGAACTCAGATATGGAATTTCGGATTCCATAACCTTTTCAAGGGTCTCATTTGCATATAACGTATGGACGATCAAAGGTATACTCAAAGGTAACACATTCGGGATGTAGTTTGATTGGTAGACCAAGGTACCGTCAGAACAACGCTTGAACTTTAGGTCAAGGCATAAACGAGTTTTCCCAAGATCCTTCATCTCAACTTCCATCTTAAGGTGTGAGGCAGTTTTCTCAAGCTCTTCCAGAGTTTTAGTGAGATTTATGTCAATGACATAAACTGTAACTCTAGTAATTTGAAATAAGACTTCATAGTTTAACACGCAAGGGCATAATTCATCCCTGACTGATCAAATAATCAATTAGACAGGTATACCACATCTGTCGGATTGTAAATGAACGCTTAAAACAAGTTAAGAGGGTGTTCTGTGGTTTGGAACTATTTGAACTAGTCCATGTAATTCTTCGAAAACTTACATGTAAATCTCCGTATCAATATCCCTATGGAGAAAATACTAACCACATTTCATAATGATGCTATCAATCACAAGACGTTTTAGGATAAACCTTGCGCCGTAAGGCATGCATCATATCGCATTATTTCATTCATCTCATAACGCTTCATTTCCCACTTGGAACACAACAGGGTTACCTTGGGCAGTGTAGGAACTACAGGTCCAATACATACTTTGGTAAGGAATTTGACCTGGATTGTAATTTCGGTTGTCCAATCAGTTCTACGTTATCACTTAATCAACGGAATACGGTTCGATATCGTCGCTTTTCATTTATGTCGGTAGCTACCATATAAGTGAAAACATCATCAATGGTAATCTTATTTCAATTCCATTTAGCTCATCCAAACTACTATACTGGACCAAGAACTTCAAGTTTCGGGAGTAATCCGGATTAATCTCATGAGATGAAAATGATTTAAGACAACAATCAAGTTTAGATTCATTGTTGTGCTGTGTCTTCCTCTTCCAAAGAAGTGAATTCTACAAACCGAGTGATTTGTCGTGCTCCAGGCCAAGACAGATTGATTGGCTATCCGCCGGTGTACCGAACCATACAACAAGGGCGGCACACCCTCGAGGGATGTTAACTCAACGTCTGTTAAGTACGTCTATCCTTGCAGGTATGCTTGCAGTTAGTAGATGATCTTGTCACTTTAGCTAGATCAGAGGAATGTGTCTGGAGCAACATTTTGAAAGCTAGAATTTATCACACTTGTGCGGTTTGGGGATTAAGATGAGACATAGTGGGCAATGTCCATGCAAATTCGTGCCGTTCTCCAGAAACGTTGACATTCTTATCTCCCCCTAATGGCAGGAAGACTATCTCATTAAAGTGACAACCTGCAAATGAGCGGTAAAAAGATCGCATGCAAGGGCTCGAAGAGAGCTAGTGTGAAAGAGAATCATAATCGACAAAGATTTTCATCATTCTTTGAGGACTCATATTGGTACGTTGCGGCGGCGCAACTTGGCACATGGAATGCACACCCAAATGCATAAATACGAAAATCATTAGGTTCGTACCAGTAACCAACTGTAATGTCAAATAGGTTGGGTGGCAATGGGCCTCAAGGTGGACCAACATAGCTGCGTACAAGATTGCATAGCCCTAGGAAAAAATCGAAAACTTGGTACGTTCACCAAAATCCAGGCAATCATTGAAATTGCGCTTTATGTTCAATTATAAACCCAAAATACATGCAATACTTTATCAAAAACCGTTGATATAAACTCTCCGGCATTATCCAGTCTCCCGGACTTTATGGGATAAGTAAGGTGGTGAACCTTTAATCGGTCATGAGGTTTAGCAGTAATGTGTGTGGACAAACATGTGACCAGTTTGTCGATTCATCAACCAAAACCATAAGTATTTATATGGTGCGCATTTTGGTTGGATTAGTCTACATATATTCCCTTGAATCTACTTATGAAAAATGGTGATTTTGTATCTTTACGAGGAATGATATAGAAAATCAATTTTCTTAATGAGTAGGCTTGACAAAGTGTGCTTGTAGGCACAAGATCCTTACTTCAGGTAAGGAGATGCGTCGTAGCATCATTGTTCGACCTAAGTGTCCCAAAAAGTCGTGCCAAAGCAAGTAAACTGTTCAATCACCAAGCTCCAGGCCGGCCACATGTGGTGTGTTTCCAGTTGGGAGACAACCCATTGACCCCAAATCAAAGCTTCAGGCTCATTTTTGGAGGTGGTGCAAAGATATTTCATGCTATTTTCTTCAGTGGTTCATTTATGATCATTGTTCTATCGAATATCCTTAAAAACTAAATGACAAGGAGAATTTAAGGTACCTTAAATGGTGATGCAGTACCATTCATACAACGAGGAGCATGCCAATGCTCTTAATCAGGTTGGATACCTGAAGTCGTTGCTAGAGATGTGATTTAGGTGTAAAGTTAGTGTGCGTAGTACGCATTCATCCAAACAACTAACTTTCCCACATTCCTACCTAATCACATGTTTAATTGAATCAGTCACATGTATTAAGAAACATGGTTCAACTAATTCATATTCGAGGACAATATCAATAAGATTATCTATAAGTAAAACATATACCAAACTTGAATCCAAGAACATGGAAAAATGTCTACAAAATGGTTTACTAAGGTGATTCGACCAACAAGGCAATGGTTTACTAAGGGGATTCGGCCAACAAGGCCATCCATGTCAAAATTTTGCTCTTCCAATGATTTTTGGTGGAGCAAAATTAGTCTCACATATTGACTACGAGAATGGTACTCTTCAACAACATTGGTAGAGGCATGAACAGGTGCATAACCAATGATCTATTCCATCGATACAGAAGTAGATACTGCATGGTTGAGGTTCGGGAATATTATCCCTTATTCTTGAAGTTTTAGGTCTTAGGTGCCAAAAATCACACTTCGGGCATGATGCCACACCTTGGCAGGCCCTGATTCTACCATATGTGTGTGGTAGTAATCAGATCCGACAATTTGGTAAATTTCTGCTTTCTACGTTACTGCTTCAGAAGTGAGTTAGAAACAAGGAATGAGGAGAAAAGTATTATCTAGTCAAAATTTGATCCGATTTATAAACTTCAGAATTGTACTATTTCATGATTAGACAATTCATAGGAGCGAGCCAAAGAGCCATGGAATCCTCGTTCGGGAGGTATTTCCATTCGTAATGCTTCAGGCATAAGTCTTCAAATGAAGATCATAGCAGAGGCTTATTCAGCTCTTCCTTGCCATTGTTGGCTTCAATGGTTTCTCAGCTACTTGATAGTCAAGTGGAGATTCACGTCTTCTACCCCATATAAAGTGGTTTCTATTAGAAACATCCAAATTAGGAAAATTGAACTTGTGACGGTTCAACAATCCACTGAGTTTGAGGGAACAAGATTGTGATTGGTGCTATGGGAATGAATCATCCATAAGCATCAAAGTTAGAACATTCGAGTTCTAAGACATGGTTTTCATGAAAAACGTTGGGTTTTCATGGATGTATTGTTTTATGAAAACTTCGGGTTTCAAAGGCACTAAATTTGAAACTACAGGTTCAATTTATTTTTTGAACGTTTAGTTCATAAAAGAGAGGTTCCTGCAAGAACGCAGAATGCAATATACAATTAAGTGTAGTGGATTTGAGTTTCTTCGGGAACTCAAGTGTGAGAGCTTCGTTACTACGAAAGTATGTCAATGGTTCAAAGTATAAAAATAAATTATTGAATCGTTAATGTCCAAAAGTGATATTCAGGTTAATATTTTTGGATTCATTATCATATTAATTGACTGCAGGTCACTTTTAATTAATTCAATAAATCGGGACCAAACGGGGTCGATTGCAGAAGCAAAATAATATTAGAATAATATTATCGGGTAGAAAATAACATAGCCCAAAGGATAGGGTTAGGTACTGTGAGCAAAAGAGGTGTCCGAAAGTGGGTTGCAGGCCATAGGTCCAATGGATAAGCCCAACCATGAAGGCTGGGGTGTTGGGCTAGGAGGGTTAGGCATAGGAACAGACCCATCATAATTGCTGGCCTGGTTATGGCACGGGAAACCTAGCCAAAGGCTGGTTATAGTATAGGGTCGAGGAAAGGATCCCAGACGCATGGGCTAGCTGAAAAATGGCAGGCCTAGGCTAATAAAAGCCCAGCAAGCATGGTAGCTTGCTGGCGTGGATTGAGACAAGGGATCAGGGTTGTAGGCCCTGCTTGAGAACAAGCCTAGCATGCTTCTGGCATGTGGGTTTAGGCTCGGGTAAACCAGGGCTTTTAGGCCAGTGTGACATGTAAGCCAAGCCAAGGCTTGGTTATGTTCGATGTGGAACAGTAGGCCCAAAAAAAAGGCTGCAAAGGTGGTCCAAAGGCATCAGGGTGATGCCATCCCTTGGTAGTGCTGTGGTGATGCCATAGTGGTGCCAAAAAATTGCCAATTTTTTCGAACCTATCGTTTAGGAAACCCTAAATATGCTTCTAATTTATTTGGTATACATTGACTCACATATTCCACATAGCAAATATAATTATGTAATGCATGAAACAAATATATATTGACAAAATATATGAACATATACAATATATATATCGAAAGGAAAATATAAATATAGGGGGTTCATGCATCATGGGGAATGTTTTCATGCTTCACGGTCATTTCAAATATCTTATTTTATTTTAAGTGTACCTGGTTTGTAGAAAGCAATAAAAGCCTTTGAATTTGTAGAAGTTCCTTCTCGGAAAGCTGGAATTGCATCTCCAATGCGTTGTATCACGTTCAACACAGAAAAATTAAATTGAATCAATAGCATGCAGATCAATTCAATAAAATAATAAATTAATCATAAAAAGAATGATTAAAACGTAACACTCACCTGATTGAAGAATAATTCTCTTGTTAGCGCAGCGTCAAGAACGTGCTGATAACGTGCTGTAGACATAATTTACTAAACAATTATGGAGACCATAGAGAGAGAGAGAGAAGGGGTGCGGCACATAGAGAGAAAGAGATAGATGTGTAATTGAGGGGTGTGTTTTGTTCCACCCCATGTGCCTTTATTTATAGTAGTAGGGAAGGTAAATTCCTTACCTTTTTAGGATTACAACTCTTAATAGGTAATCAACTCTTAATAGGAATATAAGAGATATTCCAAGATATACTAGGATTTACACAATCACATTCCTATTCTAATAGGACTGCAACAGGAGTGATATTTTTTTTTAATTAGAGATGTTAGGATTACATGTAGGTGAAGCTTTGAAAAAAAAAACAGTAAAATTTAGTTGTGTGAAGTTACATTTCTGCCCATATTACTTATTCATGTTTAGTTTTAATTAGAAGGTTAAACTAATAATTTCATAGAATTTTGATTGACAATGAGTGTTTTATTAATATGTAGTTTAGATTATTATTATTTTATTATTTTATTATTAGATGCGATCTACATCAAATTAATCAAATTTCTGTTAAAATTACCAAATTGGTCGAAATGGCACAAAGCTGCACCAAAACATCCCAAACTACATCATGTTTGATCCCACCAAGGGTGTAGGCAATTTATAGATTCAATCTAGATGCAAATGCACAACACCAAAAACAAGTCCAAATCAAATCCTTGGTTCACCTCAACCAAATCCAAATCGAATCTCTAGTCCATACAACCAAATTCACCAAAATACAAAATCTTTCTTTCAGTCATTCGCTCATCGAAAATTCTAGAATGATGCCGATTTGATTCTGCCACGGATGCGTAGTCAGTCTATCATCATATTCTAGACGCAACTGCGTAACCAAATCTTTCTTTTTTAGTGGGTCATTCACTCATTGAAAATGATGAACTACGAGTTGCTTAATCCCTCAAAAATGGTATGTAAGCAATCTAGGCTCCACCTAGGTGCAGCCGCAAAACCAAACAAACACATCGATCTCCAAAATTCATTTCTATAATCTTAGAATTAAAGTGTATTATGTTCTAAAAAGAAAGGGTGTAATTAATAAACGCATCGTCTAGAATGGATCAAACTCAAAATTAATAAAACCATCTTTGAAAAAAATGAAAGAGGGTGAAATTGGATCAAGTAAATTGTATGTTACATTTTTTGTACGACTTATTTTTGCTTAACACTCAATTGAGAGTGCAGAGTGTATTAGGGCCAGCATAGGCCCAATGCGAGTTGGGCAACCATCCGTCCCCCTAAAAAATTAAAAAATTAGGAGCACAAAAATTATGAGAGTGGTACATTTATGTATGTTTTCATAATCGTATAAATATATACAATTTAGTTAAATAACAAAGAAGTTTAACTAGAACTAGCAATTTTTGTTGTATAAAATTAACAAGAAGGTCCAGGGTTCAAAACCCATGTGTGTTTATTTACTTTTCAATTTTTACGAATTTCTTTCGATAAGAGTATACATTTTTTAAATTTGGTCAAATGATCAAGAAATATAACAATGAACAATGATTTATGCTAGTGTTTATATCACAAATGGTAATTGGAATTGAACCAAATTGATCTTTGAAATTGAAAATCAATTAATGTAATCCCTAAAAAATAGATGTCACAAATCAATGTTTCATCATAATGCTGTAAAAAAATTCTATTATGTGCTGATATGATACATAAATAGGGCCCACAAGATGTAAGAGTTTTTATCACAAATGGTCCCTGAAATTGACCCGCATGATCAAGATGGTCCTTGAAATTGAAAATCAATCAACGTAGTCCCTGAAAATAGGTGTCGCAAATCAATGTGGTCATTCTGTCACACTTCTGTAAAAAATTCTGTTATGTGCTAATGTGGTTTAATAATTAATTAAAAAAAGTTGTCAAAACACACTTCTGCACATTGAGATTATCTCAAGGCGTAGCTTGACTGTTTTCGCGTCACCAAGATCACCGAGGGAGCACCTAATAAGCTTCAAAGATTAAGGTTATAAGGCTGTCTATAACAACCTGTCCCAGAATTTTCGAAATTGGATAAGCAATGCTTGTCCCTCCTATCACATACCCTAATGCGTTACTTATGTAAGTGCGTTAACGTAAATGATGCTGGATCATATTCTTTGTCACGAATTTAAGTATATATATTATCTATTATCAAGATTTTATTATGTGAAATACAGAGCCAAGTGTATTCTAACATTATGTGCAAAACTTGAAATTATGATTGTTTGAACCAAATACACACACATCCATGGACGGAGGTGAAATCCAGTCGGAATTGTCCACGATCTCTGACGAAGGGAAATGGTGTTGATTGGATGGTGGTTGAATCTGAATTGGACTGCCTACATTTCTCTAGGAGGAAGGAAATGTTTTTTTAACCAAATGTTTGCTTAAGACAAAATAACAAATGTCACCCATGACAAAAAGGAAGAAAATGATGCAAACCGGTTCTACAATCATTGGTGCTAAATTAATCAATTATGTCGGAATGGTGTCAAATTAAGACCTTGACCCAATCCTTACTTAGTTTTGTAGTATACAATTATGAATATTTTATTATGTAGATACAAGTTAGGTTTATATGGATATCGATTCTTGGTACTGGTGAATCACACAATGATTGTCAAAAGAGTTTAAAATGCATTTGCGAGTCTTTTCAGCCCTAAAAGAGTGGAAATGTTAGCCACCAGCTGGTTGTCTTTTTTAAAGAAAAAAATTGGATAAGCGATGCTCGTCGCTCCTATCATATACCTAATATGTTACTTGCGTAATTACTTTAACGTGAATGGTACTGAATCATAATCTTTATCACGAAGTTAAGTGTGTGTGTAATCTATTATCAACATTTTATTATGTGAAATTATAGAGCCAATCGTATTCTAACATTCTGTGCGAAAATTGAAATTATGATTGTTGGAACCAAATATGCGCACATCCACTGATGGAGGTGAAATCCAGTCAGAATTGCCCATGACAATTAATGAGAGGAGAATGGGGTTGATTTGAGGGTATTGTTGAATCCAAATAAGACTACCTACATATATGTGAGAGGAAGAATTTTTTATTTTTATTTTTTTCCAATCAAATGTCTGATTAAGAAAAAATAATAGATGTCACCCATGATAAAAGTAAGTAAATGATGCGTACCAGTTCTACAACTATTGGTGCTAAACTAATGAATTATGTGGGAATGGTGTTAAATTAATAGCTTGTCCCAATCCTTATGTAGTTTAGTATTATATAATTATGAATATTTAATTATGTAGACAAAAGTTAGGTTTAGATGAATAAACAATTTTAAATTCAATTTTTGGCACTGGTAAATTATATAATGGTAGTCAAGGGAGGCTAAAATGCCTCCGTGAGTCTTCTCGACCCCTAGAAAGGTGGACTACTATGGCAAAGCTGCCAGCTGATCCCATTTTTAAAGAAAAAAATGGATAAGTGGTGCTTGTTCCTCCTATCACATACCCTAATATGTTACGTATTTGCTTTAATGTGAATGGTGCTAAATCATCATTTTTTTTGTCACGAATTTAAGTATATACATAATCTATTATCAAGATTTTATTATGTGAAATTATAGAGCCATGTGTATTCTAGCATTATGCGCAGAAATTGAAATTATGGTTCTTGGAACCAAATACGCACACATTCAAAGACGGAGGTGATATCCATTCATAATTGCCCATGATCTCTAACGAGGGGAGAATGAGGTTGATTGCAAGGTGTCATTGAAACCGCATTGGTGCACCCTTCCATATAAATACTCGTTCTGCAAGAAAAGTTACAAAAGATAATGAAACTAAATCCTAGAGATTACAAATCCTAATCCTACCTAAAATAAGACTCCAAGAATATTTACAATTAAGACTCAAATCAATAGGTTTAGGCCTTATAATGTATGTGTTTTAGATGTGTGTGTGTGAAGAGAGAGCGAGATAGAAGGGAAAGAAAGGGGAGTGGGTGAGTTTAACTGAAAATTTAGGAAGGATTTCAGTTCATCTGAGGAGGGAGGAAGGGAGGGAGGGAGGAAGGGAGGGAGGGAGAGAGGAAAAGAGGCGGGGGTGCGTGGATTTAACTGAAATTTTAGGAAGGATTTCAGTTCATCTGAGGATAGCCAAGTTCTGGACTTCATTATCTGTTTAACTGCAAATTATAGTATTCATTTTTCAGTTCTGATGCTCATTTGGTTGAGGCTTTCTAACAGAAACTTGGAGTTAAAGAGAACAAAAACTTGGTTTTCTTGGTTCATGTTTAGCCAGGCTATGGAGAGTGTGCCGGTTGGAAATTTGTTGGCGAACACGACTTCAGAAACTTCCATAAAATGGATGTACTGTGTGGAGCCAAAAATAATCACAAAGCGACACGTGGATTTTTGGGTGAAGATGACAAATTTACCCTCGAGGCATACCGGGTCTTCTACACGCGAGCAATGGAGAATCATCCATCAACCAAATCAGGAGTACCCAAAATAGGTAACAAGTTCAAATTTGTCTCATCCATCCTCATTCCATAACCTCCAAAAACCTCCCAAAACATTTCTTTTATTATGATAATTAGCCAATTAATATATTTATACCTAATTAATATATTAATTGCTAATTGAATCACCAAATTACACCCCATTCCCTATATATATGACCCTATTTCTTCTAAAAAGCTAAGTTGATACTATTGCAAAACTCCCAAAAACTCTCCAAATACTTTTCTCTCTATTCTAACTTTGGCATCGGAGGTTCTTCGGCCAAAGCCCCCCCCCCAAATTCATCATGGGCGCGTGAGGCTTTTGGCCTTGACCTAAGGTGTTAATTATTTTGTAGGTGCAATTTTGTCCAAGAAGAAGAAGGCAGAAATTTGCATCCACAAATTGGTGCTTTCATTGAGAGTTGAGATCCATACTTGTAGAAGACTCTTGCATGAAAAGGTTTTTCTCTATTTTCTAGTCCATTTGAATATTTTTCATACATTCTTATTATTAGAATTTTTTATTTGCAAAGGTTTTTTAATAAAATGTATAAGAAAAATTTAATGGCTAGAAATTTAGAAAATTCCACAAGTGAAAATTCTAATACTCAAGAAATGGGACCGCGGCGATCCATGAGGCTAAATGTGGTCATAGGCGGAGTGGTACCACCACTACGAGGTTCCACCATGGCCCAAGCCGTGCCATCCAAGCTTGCACAGGCCCGAGCCCAAGCCTCACATTTGCATGCATCACGCACTGAGCAGCCCACTCCCGTGGCCCAGCCTGCTCCCGCCGAGCAACCTGTTTTCACGGCCTAGCCTGCTCCGGCCGAGCAGCCTGCTTTCGCGGCCCAGCCTGCTCTCGACGAGCAGCTCTCTCCCGTGGCCCAGCCTGCTCCTAACGAGCAACCTGCTCTTGTGGCCCCGCCGAGCAGCCTGTTCTCGCGGCCCCAGCCTGCTCTCGTGGCCTAGCCTGCTCCCTACGAGTAACCTGCTCCAGCCGAGCAGCCTGTTCTCGCGGCCTAGCCTACTCCCACCGAGCAGCTTGCTCTCGTGGCCCAGCTTGCTCCCGACAAGCAGCCCACTCCCGTGGCCCAGCCTGCTCCCGTGGCCCAGCCTGCTCCCGCGGAGCAACCTACTCTCGTGACCCAACCTGCTCTTGTGGCCTAGCCTCCTCCCGCGACCTAGTTTGCTTCCGTGGCTTTCCAAGCAGCCCAAGATTATCTCAACCATCCGGACCTACCATCGAGCTGGGGGGCATTCTCACCATATTTTTCCTCGAATCTGACATTTCCCAACTCAAATCTCGCGCTCGGAGTCTACCACTTTTCCACTGCTTAAGGAGGCACATTCCTTCCAAGCTCTTCCAATCCAAGTGGCGAACAACACTTGTCTCGACAAGTCATAGAGTTGACGAGTGCCCTTGCACAGCAGACGACTTTGGTGAACCAGCTCTTGTAGCGCACCAAGATGCAACGTGCCCCAGACAAGGTTTTCCGAAGTAGGACAAGGGCAGACAAAGAACCTCTCCAGCAGTGTCTCGGTAAGTAGCCACTTGACCAGCTACGAACCAAGCGTTCGGGTAGTGTACATTCCCGACTGGGCCCTCAAGATAACGTATACTCCTGTCTTACCGCGTGGAGGAGCGTGCACTCTCGATTAGGCCCACAGACGAACATACACTCACGGTTGGGGCCACACTCCGATAATCAACATGAGCAACCTTCTAGGCTAAGTGTTCATCCGCGGTAAAACTCGCAAGGAGCATCCTCCACCTCACATCGGAGTAGGCAGCATAGCGGACGGAGATAAGCAATCACTCAATCCAGCTCAAGTTCAACCAGCAGCGTGCGAGTTACTCGCTCTCCTGTTAGAAACATACCACATCGACCGCAGCCGCAACATAGACGAGTCGAACACGTGGAAGAGCAGCCTAGACCAGCAGGTCACGACCGGGGGTAGCCAAGGGCTCTGCCACCCTAACAAAGGCAAATTCAGGAAGAAGTAGAAATACTCCTGACCGATTGCGCGATTTCCCGCGCAACGAAGCTATTGACAAAGCGCTTTGATGAGATATGACCAACATAAGCGAGTCATCTTTCAATGACAAGATCGAGCAGACGGGACTACCCCATATAGATTGCCGGATATAAAGACTTTTTTTGTTCCGACAAACACAACAACTCAGCCTAATGGCACGCCGCGGGCAAACGAGTACCAAAAGGACACACCAGCCCGACTACCAAGAACCTGGGGCAGACCTTGTTCTCAACACTCTACTTATTTCACTGTTTGAACTTGATAAATAGTAAAAATCAGGAATGAACTCGTATTTCAGTGTAATCGTAGAATGTTGTAGCAAAATTGAATATTTGGTTGAAAAAAATGTATAGAAGGAAAACAGATACAAGTACAAAGAATCCACGCAAATCTTTGAAAAATTCGAAAGTCTTATAAATTTTAATTTTATTAATCTTTGTTTTTTAATAATATGTTAAAATATGTAGAGAATACATGAATCCTATATGTATTATTAAAAAAATATGTCAAAATAACATGTATTAAACGTAAAAAAAAATATTTACGTATATCATATGTTAAGAGTTTTAAAATACGTGTAAATTAATAAATCATTAAAAAGTGTAGGAAAAACAGGAATGAGAATGATCTTGAAAAACAATATCCAAATCAAATTTTCTTGAGTGGGTCTGCCATATGTCTACCGACAAAATGTTCTAGGAATAGCATACAAAAAGGCTTAAGGCACATGGACAAAAGAGTGTCGAGTGTGTACACCCACAAACCCGCAATTATTTTACCAACTTTTTGACCACAAAAGTCATCAACTCCTTGGGGATTCTTTTGCTTCTGGGTCCGATCAAAAGGTAGAGTTCATGGCATCATCAACTCTTTTATTTTGATTTTTTTTCCTTTCAAGGATAATTTTATTATCAACAAAGCAAAATTACAAAAAAAGAGGCACAAACAGAAGTAAACACAAAAGAAAAGATTCTCCATACAAACAAAAGTTTGGTCCGATACAGAAATTGGAATCTAAAAAGCAAAAGATAAAGAAAACCTAGCAACTTCTTCAATCTTCCTGCAACTGCTGTCTTGGAAACCAATGAACCAAAGAGGAGATTAAAGACTCGACAAGAGATCTGTAGAAGATGGTATTGTAGCATGCTATCGGAACTGGCAACGCCGTATATCTTCAAGAGTTTTCGGTCTCATGGACTTAGAAAGGTGAATTCCATGTCTTATAAGAAGAAGACCTTTATTAGATTGTTCCATTTGGAGCCTACTTAGCACCTTATCTATGTACATGGATTGAGATAATCTAATTAATTTTCTGGATCTTTGACGATAGAGCTTTATCCCCAATACATAAGATGCATCTCCCAAATCTTTCATATGAAAGGTTTTGGACAACCATACTTTTACATATAACACTAGGAATACAACTGCATCTCCAATGACCTTTTGATAAACAAAATTGTCATCTTCGTTTTTAGTAAAACCAAACGATTTGATTTCAGTATCAAAACGAATGTTCCAGCTCCTCGAGGCTTGCTTAAGTCCATAAATAGACCTTTGAAGCTTGCATACCTTAGTCTTTTCAGACTTTGACACGAAGCCTTCAGGTTGAGTCATATAGAGCTCTTCCTTTAGGTAGTCATTCAGAAAGGTTATCTTCACGTCCATCTGCCATATCTCATAATCGTGGTATGCAGCTTTAGCAAGAAAAATCCCTTCTCGTTGCCTATAACCATTGGTTACCAGTCTAGCCTTACAAGTCTCCATGTTCCCATCAGTGCCTAATCTTCCTCTTGAAGACCCTTTTTTTTTCCAACGGATACTATACCTTCTAGAGGGTCTACAATCCGGACTTGATTTTGATACATGGAATCCATCTCAGATTTCATGGACTCTTGCCATCTCTTTGAATCAATGTGGGACATTCCTTCAGTGTAGTCTCTAGGGTCCTCCTTTATGTCATTGTCACCTAGAAGGTTCAATTCGCCAAAGTCATTATCCAAGCCATACCTCTGAGGTGGCCTGCTGACTCGTTCAGATCTACGTGGAGCTAGGGGTTTAGGAACAGGGTTGTTCATCTGTTGATTGCTTGTTTGTGGCTTATCAGGAATTTCCTTCAATTCTATCGTTCTTTTGCTAATTCCATTAACAAATTTGTCCTCAAGGAATATAACAGTTCTGGCGACAAAGACTTTTAGGTCATCAGGGTGATAGAATTTGTATCCATAGGTTTGTTTAGGATACCCCACAAGGTAGCACTTAATAGATCTCGCTTCAAGCTTTCTTGTATCTTGTTTCTTAACATATGTAGGACAATCCCAAATCTTAAGGTGTTTAAGACTTGACTTCTTCCCATACCATACCTCATATGGTGTTCGTGGAACTGATGTAGAAGGCACTGCATTTAGCAGATAAGCTGATGTGTGTAATGCATATCCCCATAATGATATTGGTAGATCAACGGAGCTCATCATAGAACAAACCATGTTCATCAAGGTTCAATTTCTCCTCTCAGAAACTCTGTTATGTTGAGGAGTTCCCGGTGGAGTCCATTATGATAAAATTCCACACTCTTCGAGATAATCTAGGAATTTAGTACTCTGATACTCACCCCCTCGATCTGAACTTAGGGTGTTTATTTGTTTTCTAGTTTGCTTCTCTACTTCATTCTGGAATTCTTTGAATTTGTCAAAGGGTTCTGACTTGTACTTCATAAGGTACACATAGCCAAACCGAGAGTGGTCATTGGTGAATGTGATATAGTAGGAGAATCCTCCCCTTGATGTGGTGGACATAAGTCCACATACAACTATATGGATTAACCCTAGTATATCTTTGGCACACTCTTCTTTCCTAGTGAATAGAGATTTAGACATCTTCCCCAATAAACAAGGTTCACAAGTGCCCATGTGGTCATTACCCAATGGACTAAGATATTCGTCTTTCGAAATCTTGCAAATCTTATCCAAGTTTACATGTCCAAGTTTAAGATGCCAAAGTCTTACTTGGTTAACTTCTTCTCCAGCCCTTTTGGGTTTTGAGGTATTCCCGTTCTCAATACAGTGCATCCCACTACTTGTCTCTAGGCGAAAAAGTCCCTCTATCATATTACCATGAGAAATAATACGAACATTCAAGTATAAAGTCTAACTTATGTTGTCAAACAATACTAAGTGCCCATCTCGTAAAAGCATAGAAATGGAAATCAAATTATTTATACATGAAGGAAAATATAAACAATTTTTTTAAGTTCCAAGACTTCCCTAGATGGTAGTTTTAGCATGTAGGTGCTTATTGATTTTGTAAAGATCTTAGTGCCATTCCCAACTCACACAATCATCTCCCCATTTCGCAGTGTTCTGCTCCCTGTTAGTCCCTACAACGAATTGCAGATGTGTTGACTAGCGCCTGAATCAAATATCCAGGAATTGGAGCTCACTGTAAAAGCACTCTATATGACATAAATAGTCCCTTCGAAAGTTCGTGTCATAAGGCTCGCAATGCGCACCTTTTATTTCTTCTTCCAACATTCACCCTTTCCACAGTGAAAACATGTTCCTTTGGATTTTCTTGCCTTCTTCTTATGCATCATTTTCCTTGTGATTGCATTCTCACTCCCACTGTCCTTTTTGAAACTTTGTTCAAAGTCACAGCACATGTCAATCATCTTAGAAAGAGTATGATCGAATCTATTCACTTTATAGTTTACTATAAACTTAGTGAAATCATCTGAGAGAGATGCAAGGAAAAAGTCTTGGGTCATTTTCCCACCAATGGGAGTTCCTAAACTCTCACGATCTTGGAAGATCATTTCAATCTTCTGTCCATGTTTCTGGACTAATGTCCCTTTTGCCAGTTTAAGATTCAACAGACTACAAACATTTGAGAATCGTACATTGCTAGTCTTAATGTCATGCATCTTATGCAAACCATCAACCATGGTTCAAGAAGTCTCCATGTGCTTATGTAGCTTCTTAATGTCCTCACTAAGTGAAATGAGGATTAAATATTTGGCTTGTAAGTCATCCCCATTAGGGGTGGGTTCAAAAAACCGAAAATCGAAAAAAATCGAAAACCGAACCGAACCGAACCGAAATCGAAAAAACCGAACCGAACGAAAAAATCGAACCGAATTGAAAAAAACCGAACCGAACTCTTTTGGTTCGGTTCGGTTTTGGTGGTCTAGAAACCAAACCAAACCGAACCGAACCGAAATAATTAAATTAATATTTTTTTAATTTTATTTATTTAATTATTTGATTTTATTATATTAGAATATGATACTTCGGACTGCTGCTTTGGTAGGACTTGTTTGCTTTCCAATTCAAATTGTCTTCTCAGCTTCTCCATCTACAACAAAAATTAGAACTTATACCATTACATGCAATATTTCTAGTTTATATCATTAAGTGCAACACATATATAAGAACACATATCTCAACTGCACTGCAGTTGACTAGGGAAAGCAAACAATGTATAAAAGTCTCATGAGTTTATTACACACTACGAGATCAAAAACAAAATTCAAACTTTCTCACCTATGGCCAAGTATAGTAGCTTCCATGGCCTAACAATTTTGAAAAGTATATCAATATATTCAAATATATTGATGAACACCTCTTCAAAATTTGCTGGTGGTAGAAGCTGAACACAGAATGTAGAAATTATATTATGTAACGACATATATGGATAAAAAAAATTCGGACCATAAAGATAAAGAAAATATCAAAAATTGTTACCTAGACAATAATAAAAATAAATAGTATATTATAGAATGTTTATCTTATTGCTAGTGAAGAATACATGTATATATATATATATAGAGAGAGAAAGAGAGAGAGAGAGAGAGAGAGATTGAGAGAAAAAGAGGAATGAATAAGGTCATACTCCATCATCATGGTCTAAAAAGAAATCTATTTACAGTTAAACTTTAAACCCAAAATATTTAAAAAAAAACCTTTATGTTATAATTCTAGTTGAACTTTAAATGTTTATTTTCATTATCTTTAAGTCTAGTTGGAATATTTATGTTATGATTCTGTTGGATATGTTAAAATTTAAGATTTCAAAATTTTTCATTTTTTGAAAAAAAACCAAAACCGAACCGAAAAAAAATTGAACCAAACTGAGCCGAACCAAAATTTCAGTTTGGTTTCGGTTTTGGCAAAAAACCGAACGGATTTGAACCGAACCCACCCCTAATCCCCATAGTGTCTAGCATAACTTTGACACTCCTCCTTTAAAGCTAGTTTCGTAGGAGTTACATAAGGAGGGGATTGCTTAAGCACATATGATATGTCATTTACCTTTGAGACATTCTCAATGTGACGATACTAAGCAAGGAAACTTTGGCCCCTAAGGCCCTTTTTTGTCAACTGTAATGATAGGTGTTATTTTAGGCATTTTGTTAACTACATAACATAATATAAATCATATTAGATTGTTGATTTTAAAACTACTTGATCGGGTCTTAAATCAAATAGTACCACCCACTATTTTTGGAAAATTCCACATCACTCTAAATAGAATCTGAGAGTTATGTTGAACTCTTAGTGGGGTACGGGAGATTCACCATTACCAACCCCACCTTAGAATTATATCATTTTGGTTAGCAACAATAATGATGAGAGGATAACTCTTAGCCATTTACAACTTTTGTATTTACCCATCTATTTTGGCCTCTAGAGAATGATTGCCTCAGAATTATATCATGTGGGCGTCATTGCACCTAGTTAAGTCATTCTCACCATGTTAGTTCATGTAGGGGTTTAAGCACAATCTAAGAATTATATCATGTTGGTCAAACTCATTGTCTACACTCACTTCATCATATGTGTTTATAGACTCCTCCTAGGTGTAAGCACATACTTTGAACTTCCCCATTATAGGGTGAAGCCGATGTATGAGTCACAAACAATCGGAGCCTACCATGGTGGAAGGCCCACAAAGAGATGTTCAAAGCATCTCTCATTTATCAACTTAGTATTCATTCTGAGGGAGTAGTGTTAGGCTACATCAATTTCATTTTAATCTTATTAAAAGGACTTGGGCCTATCACAACCGCTGGTCCAAGTTTATATGATTTAGTAGTATATAATACTCCCACTGTTTTGATGAAACAAGTGAGACTATATAGAACTACTAACGAATGCATAGCATCCTCATATAGACTATACAATCATCTTAGGTCTTAGGATGATTATGAACCATTTGAATTGATCCAACACGAGCCTTGTGTTGGACCTTAGGTCTAAGGTGGGTAGTTGTTTATTTTAGTTATGCGTATAATCTAATTAAACCCTTATTTCCTGTTGAGCGTGGATCCCAACTATTCCAATTTACAAACAATTAAACAAAATAGAATACTTGAAATAAAGAAAAGGACTTATGCCCTTTTACATCACATTTGAACTAATCAAATTAATTCAAATCTAACTACTTAACCAATTCATTCAAGCAGCCAATCACATAACTCAATTATCGTAGGCCTTTGGTTCATAATCACCCTGTTTCAAAATTAATCACATTAACTAAGAAATCAACTTAAACAATTAGTTCTTGGATCCATAGAGTTGATTTAAATTGAGCTAAATGAAATGAAAATCAAATTCTTATTAAAGAGACAAAGCTATTTTGTGCTCTAGCTAGTTTAGGCCTAAATACAATAACGTCAACTGTAAGGCCATTATGCAAAACACAAACTTTTAGGGTCACTTTGTAAAAATATAAAAGTCCACAGCTTCATGTAATTACAACTAGAATACAAAAATTTCAACAATTACAAAAACTTACATTAAAGGAACAAAACAATTTGTCCTTTAGTAATTTTGGGTATTTATGTAAAAAAACATTAACTTTTGGGTCAACGTGCAAATACACAAAAGTATCAAAACTTTATGTTATTGCAAGAAAGCCCAAAAAGTACCACCATTAAGGGTGGCCGGTTTTGGTAGTGTGAGTGATGAGTTGATTTTTCGTGAAAATTCAAAATCTTAAAGTATGTTGAAAAGGTGATTAGTATGGTGTTGAAAAAGTGATTGGTATGGATGTTGATTGAAAAAGTCCATATCATGTCACACCAACTTATGACAAACAAAACTTCATGTAAACAACCAAAAACTTTGAATCAAAACACCAAACTTTTTGTTCTTGATATCAACATCAAGAACAAAGAAAGAATATTGAAGAACATCCATAAAACCCATAAGAGCTCCATGAATTTTTTCACTCAATAAAACTCAAAATTTTACTACTAAAAAGAGGGTTAACATCCTAGGGTACTTAGGGGTTCCTAATTTCACTTTAAAACACTTTTGATAAGACAAAAATGAACCTAAATATTCACTCCATGGATTTGGCTGAATTTCCCCATAAACACGGCATCAAATTTAGCTCCAAAATTCATGCTTAAATGAACTACATCTACAACTTTTGAGATGCCAAATTTTATAACAAAATTTACATTCAAAGAAGCAAGAATAAAGCTTGTAACAATTACAATATTCAAATCATAAAATATGAAAATACAAAACCCAAAAGGATTCACTATACACTTGTGACAACCCGTCCCTAATTTTACGATTTTATAAATTTCAAAAGAGTGATTTGATGAAAATGCCCCTAGTGGCAAGATTGTTGATTTTCGTTGACCATCATTTAGTGATGCGTGCAAGTTACTATTTTACCATACTCTCGAAGTTCTCGATGGTACGAGCTCGTAAGCGTAATCTGAATCAAAACCGGAGTTACGATAGGGGTTTTACGGAACTACGAATCCAAAAAGTACTTTTGTAAAGATTACTATTTATTATTCTAAGATTATTTTGTTATTATATTATTATTTTAATATTATTTGAGAGATATTCTAAATATTTTATTAATTATTAGCCAGTGGGGACCATATATCCCAAAACTCTCCACCTTCCTATTGTCGTGTGTCTTCCTCCCTGAGTCTCTCTCGGATTCCCTCATCCTCATCTCCCTCATCTCTCATTTTTCCTGTCCCATCTCTACAACCATCGGCGCCAAGACCGGAGCACCACCTCCACACCCATAACCAACTCTGGCAAACTAAACTCCCCCAAGCATCCTCCCATTTCTCCTTTGTAAACGCACCGCCACTATCAAACTAAGACGTCGGGCTGCAATCTCCATGTTTCACAGCAAGTCACCATGGTTTTCCGACCAAGGTAGGCCTTAGGAACAATCTATTTCCCTTCATTTTCAATGTTTGTGGAAGATCTTAGGGTTTTGCACTTGTTTGGTAAGGTTTGGAGACTGTAGGAACGAAGGAGGAAAACTTCCATATTTTCCGGCAGTTTTCGAGCCGTTTTTCGACCAACTCCGGCCACAGCCGAGGAAACCAAAGGCATATTTGGAATCTTGTTTTTTGATCTTCGTTTTCATATATTACTTGGCTAGGTTTAGTGAAGATTTTATTTAGTCGAAACCAAGATTTTTCCCGATCAGCTTTAGGCCCAAAACCCGGCCCAAATATTAAGCCCAACTAACCCCAAACCTTTGGGCTGATGCTCCAGCCTAACCCGGTTCCAATTGGGCCATTCTTGGAATATTCTTTGAAATATTCCTTATGTTGACTTTTTCGAAAATTCCTCGGAAACCCTCATAGGATAATTTCGACGTCTCGAGTCCGTTTTTCGACATCCATTAGTAAAATTCCAAAGTTTTAACATAGTTGACAACCGGGGCATCTCGGTTGACTTTTTAGGATTAACCGCTGACTTTTGTTGACTTTTTACGAAAATTGCTCGGGACACTCCTTAGCATATTTCGATGCGCAGATTCCGAATCCACCGTCCGCTTCTCCAAATTCAAACGTTTTAATTGAGTTTTACTAATGGGTCCCAATATTATGCTTAGGTGTGATTACTATCGAAGACTCCGACTTTTTACGTCCAAATGGCTGTGACCTCGCAAGTAACTGTGAGTAGGCCTTTTCTTTTATATAGTATATATATGATAGCTAGTTTCCATTTATACATTTGAAAAAGAATTTCCCACATATGCCTAGATTAGACTAACATTTTATAAGAACTAGTGAAATAACGAAAAATTACGAAATTATCATAAATCCTACAGGCTGCACAAGTATGGGTACCTTTATGGGATTTTAATTACGGCCATGTTTAATATTTTATTTATTACTATTATGTTGATGTGAATTATCGAATCATTGTGGCATGGCTATATTTATATTATCTGCTCATCGTTTGTTGCACCGATGTTGGTACTCGCCTGGTCCAGGGCCAATCTTTCACGTGTATGTGCACATCGCATCGTATGCTCACTTTGGATCCATTGTAGGTGCCAATCTTGTCGTACAGGTTGCAATATGCAATTCCGACTCATATGTGCTGCGCATAGCTCCAATCTTCACGTGATTGTGGTACTATAACATATATTATTGTTACATAGTCTTGTTCTTGTCAAAATATCTCTACATGAACTCGTGTGTCAGCATGTGTCGATGAGCATTCGATATGATATGTTTGCTTATGCGAGATTATGTGATTACGGACGTCATGTGTCTATTTACGAATTATTGTGCCATATTGAATTCTTGAGATTTTGCAGGCTACAGAAGGTATTTTCTTACTATACGTAGTATGTATATTTTGGAAACTATACTTGTTTTACGGTGAGGGGTTATAATGTTTTCTGGCCCACTCACCCTTATTTTTGGCCCCTCCAGGTTTTAGTAGCTGAGCTTTCGTATCAACGAGGATTATTGGCAAATCTTGGTGTAGACGATTACTTTCGATGGTATAATTCTCACCCTATTTTACTGTAATGTACTTATGCTCTGACGTCACGTGTGAAATAGTTTCATTCATGCTCACATGCGCACTCTTGTATTTAGGCACTTTTAGGTTTAAATTTATTCACATTTTCCACATCACTACACTTTATGGCTTCATCACCTTCCTGGTGTTGGCCAGCATAGCTCGTTTTGGAGTCCTAATGGACATTCCGGGTTGGGGTGTGTCAACACTAGACCTAGGCTCTGATGCCACTTGAAGGAAAAAAAATTGTCCTAGCAAAAAACAAGTGAGAATATTTGAACATACAAGCATACAAAAACTCTTAAAGTAGGCATGCATTCAAAAAAATTCTTTCACCCAAAGAAATTCAAAGCCTAGTATATGGTGAACCTAAAGACTCTTTGCAAAAGAAAAGGAAAGTTTGAGCTTTTCTCACCCTTGAAGCTCATCCTTGTTTGCACAAGGGATTCACCCAAGTGGAGGGCCTTCCAGTCACCTCATTTGCTTCTTAGTTCTTTCATTTCTTATTGGCTCTTTGCTCCTTGAATCTTTGCTTTACTTTGCTTCTCCTTTGCTCCTTGAGGATATGAGGAAGGATCTCCAAAAAGCACCAAAAGCTTGGTGCCTTTAAGTCTCCACACTAAAGATGTAGTGTGAAGGGAAGATGGATGGCTTAGAGATATTTTTTATGCTAGTAAAAATCGTCCTAAGTGGCTAGCCTCCTTGTAGAGAAGAGAGAGAGAGTGAAAGTGTTACTTTTTTTTCTCCAAAGAAAACCCATAATGAGCTTTTTGCCTATAACTTTCCTTCTACTCACTTCAGGTGAGTGGCAAACTTAAAATTATGCAAACTTCCTCACCATGGCCCGCCTCCGTTAGTTCCTTTGGCTAATTCCCATTTTGTTTTAGTTGTCATACAACTTAAACATAATGGGCCTTGGGGACCAAAACCCTTTTGAGCTACGAAGCCCGAAACTAACTTAAAAGCCCAATAGATACTTTCGTATAATTAATTAATCTTAGCCATTCTCAATTAAATTATTTAATTGCTTATCCATCTTATTTATATTTTTTCATGTTCATCCTTACTTGGTGTACGATCCATTAGGTTCCATTTAGCAAAGCAATGGGCAATTATTACTCTTAACAATCGATTGTGAATTGAAATCACATTTCAATTTTCCGTTTAATGAAGATTAGTAATTGCTAATCTTCAGGGCTTCCACAAACCATGAGTGACACCTAACAGTATGTCATGAGTACCCAAGCTAAGTAGAAGTGGTTGGAGAACCTATCCAGTTACAACTACAATGCAATATTGTCCTTTTTAATACAATATTCTTGATCACATTGTTTACGTGATAGTTTGTTTCATGTCTACTATCTAATGTGATACTTCTCTATATGATTCAATTGAATATGATTTGGAACATTCTTCCTAAGTTATATTCATATGCTTTGTCTAAAGACTCCAAAATCATATCTCAAAGTATTCTCCTTCTACCATGGAAGGTTAGAGATCCCTTGTGCATTCACATGCCTACATGACTATATAGCTTGACCCCAACAATGTTGTGGACACTCTTAGTGGAATGCCTTTGACATAGTAGAAGATCAAAGACCTAACCATCAGAAAACTATGATGCCTCATGTCAAATGACTACTTTGCATATTGCAACTTATTAGCTCTTACATGACATGTATGTTCAAACTCTCTTTTGATTGTTGTTTATTGTACTCGATTACCCTTTCGAGCACCTATGTGTTTGTCTTAATGTCCAATACTAAATGACTTAGACTAGTCATACTCACGCTTGAGTCAACATAACACATACTAACCTTAGTGGATTGTCAATGCCCAATTGGCAATCCTATGGCTAGGAACATTTTAGGAATGAACATAAGAGAAATGTCTCGTTAATCTAACTTACTTAGATCACTTTTCTCTTAGAACGAATACACTTGGATTCCACTATTGCTTACAGTGATTAACAATAAGCTTTGCTCTTTATTAACCAAATAATAGTTTAACATATTGAGTATTCCAAAAGCTATTACATCAAATGAGTGACATTTGTGGGCATACCTCCAATATCTCCGATGCCTAAGTTAGTTTCTCTAAAAAGAGTGCATGTTTAGGGTTTTCTGTGTACATAAAAGCTTACCCATTTTTGGTGGAGAAATGGGGTTTTTATAAGAGAGGTGGCCAGCCTTTAGGGTTAAATTTGGTGAGAATATTCCCAAGATATTGTGTAGCTAATATCTTGGAATAATTGTGAAGATATCCCAGAATAAACGTGATTGGGATTACTCACATGATAGGGTTTGTCTTCAATTGGGAATGTTTATTTAGGGATAATGCTACCTTTGATATTTTTTCCACATGCAGAAGAGCTCTGAGTAGTGGTAGTTCGCTGCATGCATGTCCTGGGATGCTGAGTTGCTCGTGGGGAATTTAAATATGCCCTGCTCATTTAATAAGAGTAATCTTGTCTTTCTTGGATAAAAGTCCACATGTCGCCTCCATGATTTTTGGGATTATTTTTAGCTCACAAACATGAATCTCATTGAGACTTGCAAAGAGCTTGAGAGAATTACCTCGCACTTAAAAGCATAGTCTGAGATGAAAGATCTTGGAAAAACTCGATATTGTCTCAGCTTGGAGATTTAGCATTGTTAAGAGTGTGGCCTCATTTTAATGAGGATAAAGCGAAATCTTCGAGTACTCCTATAGTCGTTCGTACGTTAGATGCAAAATGAGATCTTTTCCGTCCTGAAGAGGATGAGGATGAGGTTTTAGAGCCTGGATTTTCATACTTTACTGCAATGGATGCTTTATTGTACTTACCATAGTGCACTAGATCAGACATCTCTTTCGCTATTAATCTTTTGACAAGGTATAGTAACGTGCGTACACGCATACATTGGGCTGGTTATGTATTTACCGTTATAGACACCTCAATATTGTGGAGGTCAACCAAGAAGACCTTAGTTGCAACTTTTTTGAACCATGCTGAAATTCTCGCCTTGCATGAAGCTACACTTAAATGCTTATGGCTGAGAGACAATTATGGAACATATTCGAAGCACCTGCGGACTTTGTCATTGACGTCCCTACAACAATATATAAAGATAACGCAGCATGTATCGACCAGATTAAGAAGGGATACATCAAACGAGACAACACCAAACACACTGCGTCAAAATTCTTCTTTTCACATCAGTAACAAGAGCATCAGAAGATTGAAATCAAGCAAATCTATTCCCAGGACAACCTAACCGATCTCTTTACCAAGTCATTGCCAAAGTCTACTTTTAGAAGCTTGTTCAAGGAATTGATATACGTAAATTATCTGTTTTGAATTGCTTGTAATTCTCATTTGGAAGCTTTGCCAAGTTCAGGGGGGTATCCAGAATGTGGGACTATGATTTTCCTGGGTGGAAGTAAGGCAGAACAAAATACAAATACCTCAGAAGTCTGGTCATGGACTCAACAACTCTGAGCATAGCTAGATTAATGGAGCCATGGTGCCACCATCATCCTATTCCAGAGTAGTGGGTGAAGCCCAAACAACTTTGTTGAGAATGACCATTCTTGTTCTACAAGATATGGAAACCTAACTTAACATGGAATCAGCCAGGTTTCCTATATGTCATGGAGTTCTTATAATCTAGGAACTAGCATGCACCGCAAGTAATCACACTCTTGACTAGTATAAATACCCCCTTATAGGGTTCATCTCTAGTAACGCAGTCATCACACTCTAACTCTCTTACTTACTACTTCAGTCTTATATTTACTTACTAACCCGGTCTTTGGCTTTCTCACAGTTGTTTGTTATTTTACAAGTTACTTGGATTTGTGCATCTCTACCACCTACAGCGATGCATGAATTTGGTTCCAACACAGAAGTATATTCACTTAATCTTAATGTACTCTTTTTAACTACGCTTAGATGCAATTTTTCCTTTGTTTTTTTTGCTACCTGACGAGGTTTTAACAAGGCACCCATCTTAGGTTGTTCATACCTTTTTGTTCATTCCACTTGCGTCCTAAAGGTGTTTAGTTTTGACTTAATGTAAGTTCTCATTTTTCTCCTAAGACTATGGGTTTTTATCCTACTATGAGTTTTACCATAGTGACTTTTATGAATTCTACTACTTATGCATTCTTTCGTTTAATTAAAGACTTGCATTCCCTCACTGTGACGACGACTTCATCAATTGAACTTACTTCATCCCTGAAGACCTGATGCAACATTTTGTTTTAGTATTTACACACTCAAGAGGGAGTGTTGCAGTCCTAGTTTAGTTAGGAATGTGATTATGTAAATCTTATTGAGATTCTATAGTATCTTTTAAAAAAAAAGTCTTATTTTAGACATATTACTTGAAAGGCAAGGATTCTCCCCTCTTTACTACTATAAATAAAGGCACAATGAAGTGAGATAACACACACCTCATAATTCATCAATTCAAGGATTTGAACTGCCTATATTTCAATTCATCAACAATAGATCATCCTTAAAAAAATTAGACAAATCCAAAACCACTAAGACATTCAGATGTATTGAAGAAAATGAATTTGGGTGGTTTTTGATAGAGATGATCGTTAAGAAGGAGACACAAAAGATAGACGGTTGGATTGTTAAAAGACATTACGGAGTGGACCCCATGAAAAGATGTGTCAAAATGTTGTAAAAAAGGCGTGCCTCCAAATCATCCAAACCCATATATATACATATACGTATATTTGGGAAGTTTGGGAACAACATATAGGCTCGAGTCCCTGTAGGTAGTGTGCTAATATATTTATTAACTTTTGAGAAATCAAACCTTTAAGTATATATTTAAGAAGTTTTGGGAAGTTAGTGTTGACACACCCTGACTTGGGTATCCAAGCGAACACCAAAATCGAGGCATGTTAGCTAACACATGAACGGGTGGTGAGAGCCATAACATGCACTGTCATAGCATAGTTTAAACTAAATTAACTAAGAGTGAAGTGCGGGAATGAACCCTATTACAATGATGCAGTGTCATAGCATAGTTAACATTGAAATAGAAGAGAGAATATTCTATCCTGGTTAGGATGGATATTAAACAACTAATAGGAGGTAGAATTCCGACATTATTGTACGCGAATGTCAGAACCACCAGTGATCCCTCATCGCCACAAAATCCAACTACTAAGTTCCGACGGGGCGCAAAACAAAGAGCGTGAGTAGGCAAAAATAAGGGTTTCTAAAACCTTTGCTTTTCATAACATAATAACCCTTTGTTGTGAAACCCTTCCAGCATCAAAACACAACCCAAGCCTTTGTGTGATGCATTGATGTAAACTTCATATTCACCACTCTCGTTAGGAAGTACCAGTACTGGAGCATGAGTGAGGCGATATTTAAGTTCTTGAAAACTATGCTCACAATCATCATTCCACTTAAAAGTCACACCCTTTCAGGTCAACTTAGTAAGTAGGGCAGCAATTGACGAGAAATCTTTCACGAATCTTTAGTAGTATCCGACCAAACCCAAGAAACTTCGAATCTCGGTAACAATCTTTGGTTGCTCCCAATTGAGAATGGAAAAAACTTTCTTAGGATCAACAAAGATTCCCTCAGCTGAGATAATGCGGCCTAAGTAACCAATGTTATCCAACCAGAATTGACATTTGCTGAACTTCGCAAACAACTTCCTCTTTCGTAACCTTTCCAACAGTAACCCTAGATGATGGACATGTTCTTGTTCACTCTTGGAATATGCCAAGATATCGTCGATAAAGATCATCACAAATTCATCTTAATAAGATTGAAAAACCCTATTCATCAAATCCATGAAAGTCGCAGGAGCATTTGTCAAGCCAAAAGGCATGACAAGGAATCCATAATGACCATATCAGGTCCGAAATGCAGTTTTAGGGACATCCTCAGCTCGGATCTTCAACTGAATATACTTTGATCTTGGAAAAGACTTCCGCCTCTTTGAGTTGATCAAACAAATTATCTATCCTTGGTAGAGGATACTGATTCTTGATTGTCACCTTGTTCAGTTGACGATAGTAATGCACAATCACATACTACCATTTTTTTTCCTAACAAACAAAATTGGAGCACCCTAAGGCGAGATACTAGGTTGAATAAAACCCTATCAACTAGTTCTTGTAGTTGAATTTTGAATTCTCTTAACTGGGCAGATGTCATACGATACGGAGTAAGAGAGATCAGATTGGTACCTGGTAAAAAATCGATGGTGAATTCAATCTCCCTATCAGAGGGCAATCTAGGTAGATCCTCTGGAAATACATCGAGGTACTTATTTACGATCGTCGCATCTTCAGCATTAGGGACTTCTTTTTCTTTAATCGTGACATGAGCAATGTATCCCGCACATCCTTTAGACAATAGTCTTTTAGCTCGGAGTCAAGAAATAAGACTATTAGGTAAGATCCTTCGTTCGCCCTAGAATTTGACATATGGTCCTCTAGGTGGACGAAAGATTACCAACTTTTGAAAACAATCAATGTGAGCATGATGGCTCGATAGCCAAATCATACCCAACATAAGGTCAAAATTTACCATATGTAGGGGTACAAGATCCGTTTCCATGAGTACTGCATTCATGAAGATCAAACAATTTCTAAATTCCCAGTTAATTCGAATAGTTTCTCCCATAGGAATACATAATCCAAATTCATGATCTAATAAAGTAGGTTGAACATTCTCCAAACAAGCAAATTGAGGAGATAAACAAAAATGGGTAGTGCCTGGATCAATTAAAAACTCGAGCAAGATATCTAAAGGCATTCAACGTACCAGTGATAACATTAGGATCCTTATCGGCCTGCTGACGATTCATTTCAAACAAATGATTCTGTGTTGCACCACCCAAACCACCAGAAGTAAGTCCGCCATGAGATCTCTGAGTCTAACCCCGACGACCCTATCAGTTAATCTAACTTCGACTACCAGAAACTCCACCGATGGATTGTCCCTAAGGGGTGCGTTTGTTGCACCGAACTATCTCAGACTAGACTAGCTTTAGGGATTAAGCTAGACTGGCTTAGATTAGACTAAGCTGGACTGACTTAGTGAAGTATTTGATAAAGTGTTGGACTAAAAAAGAGAATAATAATTTTTTTTTCTTTTTTATTCTTTTTCTTTCTATTTCTGGAACTCTCTATCTATTTTTCTTTTTCTTATTATTTTTGTTTTCTAGGACTTTCTATCTGTTTCTTCGTCTGTTTTTCTTTTTCATTTTTTTTCTTTTCTTTTCTAGAACTTTGTATTCCCTCCCCCATTTGTTTCTCCATCTGTAGTCCCCCAAGTTAGTCAAAGTGCACAAATTGATAATCACAAAATGGAGACATGCCTTACTTTCAATTCTCAATTCCTAATTTTTTTCCCCAAATTTCCAATTCCCACCAAAAACCCCAATGACTGCTCATCCCAATTCCATCGGCGGCCATGTCAAGTTTTCCCATTCGACAACCTCTCTCTATTTCCTTTGTTTTCTCATCTAAATTCATCCGGCCAAATCTCTCTCTTTCCCAATTTCGTCAGCGACCATGGCGAGTTTTCCCATCTGGGTGGTTCTGATTCTAAGATTTTAGGGGGTTCTTGGTGGTTCTGCACTCCCTCGTGATGCAAGATTGTGGTGGTGGGTCGAGGGGTTTTGGGAAGACAAGAGGCAGTGACATAGTCCTAGCTAATACCGAAGTTTCAGTCGGGACTAGCTAGTGACACTTAGCGAAGTTTGGAGTTGAGGCGAGTTTGACCTAGCATCATTTAAGTTGGTCCCTTGCTACGCCAACACGGGACTACACGGATTATTATTCCAGTCCTATCCAGTGAATGCTAACGATGTCAAACAAACACCCTCAAGAAGTATTATGCTGAACAAAATGCGAAGAAGATTGTAGAACTTAAGGCATAACAGGTTGAGAAAACTGGTGAATAGAAGGATAGGCATACAAACTGGGCTAAAAAAACTATTGCCCATTACTAGGATAAGGTGCAAGTTGCTGATATGAATTATGCGGAACTTCATGTTCAAGTTGCTGAGTCATTTCATAAGATATCCCCGAATGTTGCCTCGAATAAAGGCAATTCCTCTGAAAATGTCTTGACTGACAACAATTGAAGCAAAGTCCCGTACCCGATCTACACTCACCATCATGGTATGTGAAGCAAATAGTGTAGAAAGGTATGTGGTCCTTACAAAAAGAGCCACCCCAAGATCCATTTCCAGATAATCGGCCACTGCTGGTAGAACCCTTGCTGGCATGAGGTCTAGTATTGTTAGATCCACAGTTAGTAGACCCAGAAAACTGACCTTTCTTCTTAATAGCTGCCTTACTTTTCATTCCGCCCATGGACAATGCTTCCTTGATATTTTTGGCCTTAAACTTACTCTTAAATACACCAAACTATCATCCACCACTACTAGTGCTCGTTTGTTTACCCTTCGCTATCTGCTTTTCCTTCTTCTAATTAATCACTTGTTCAACCCGCTAAGCTGTGCGGAAAGCTGTCTCATAAACTAACAACGACATAAGTGCACAACTCCGGATTAAGGCCATAAATGAACTGCTTTATCTTCTCATCAACACTATCTTGAATACCCGGGCAATACTTGACCAATCGCCAAAATTCTCGCTCATAGTCGACAACAGACATATCCCATTGCTCGAGAACCAAAAACTCTCATCTCCTGATAGCTTGAAACTCAAGACTCAAACAATTACTCTTGAACTGCTCATCGAAAAGATCCCAAGTCCAAACCTCATCAGCCCGAATGTTGTGATGCTCCGTCTTCCACCAATTCTTAGCGTTGTCAACCATGAAGAAAGTTGTTGTGCTTACTCTCTAGTCCACCAGACATTTCATAATTGCAAGGACATCATCCATATGCTCCAGCCAAGATTCAACTTCTTCCCCGGCTCCACGACCGTCGAGAAAGTAGGCACCATGACTCATGATTCGCACTAGGAATCAATTGGGCTAATACCTCAGTTAACTGTTGTAATCCCGGAATAGGAATATGTTCACACCTAGGTGGCATAATTTGCCAAGTAGACATTAAATAATTAGCACAATTACTGGCATCTTACAATGCAAATGTATGTTTCCCCTAACCATGCTATGATACCAAACTGACACATCCCGACCCTAATAACACAAGTTATAAGGCCATAATGTGTTGGCTGACACTAAATTGACCATATGATCCCATTGAGAGATAACGTCACATGCCAACTTAATGACGAAGTCATAGTAAGATATTTATGATGTGCAAGAATTTGAACAAAAACATTCATCACTAATAAATACAAAGCTTCTACAAGTTCACTAATCAACCTCCCCACTTGGGGACACAAATTATCTCGAGATTAACTGTCATTATTATCACACATCACATTAGAGCAACTAGAAGTTTCACACAACTATAAACACATAAAAGCGCAATATTATGCATAATCAAAAGTGCGATCATGCAACTATTACAATAAAGATAAAACTGCAGTAAATGAACCATCATCCTAAATCCATATGATGAAAGCCTCACTGCCAAGCCCACTCGTCACCATCGACATTCTCCTTATTCTCGTTACGTCCTGAAGGGGTTGACAAAAAAAACGTAAGTGGACCAGTTTTATCACATTTAAAATCATTCAACATAATAGTCCCTGTTTTGAAAACATGTATAGTGAAAACTACATACATAGTAATACTACAATAATAGTAGTCAAAGACCAACTCAATCTTGCTCATCATATCAAAGAAACTAAATCAATGACGAATAACGTAATGTAGCAAGCAGGTGAAGTGACATACCTGATCGATATCTAGCGTCTACTAGCACATTCTAGCCTCTAGTAGAAAGAAGATACCTGCAATAAGTCCTACGGCCATAGCTAGCTATATGTATGATAACCATGTGGTGAAAATAAATCACCAATGATCTCAAGATATCTTCTAAATACAATTCAAGCATAAGTCTTGTAAGACCCTGAAATATCACCTCTCCAGTGGACATAACATAAGCCCACACCCTAGGGCAAGACTTAGAGTGAATAGAAAGCTAAGCCTACCCCCGAAGATAATTGATCTAATCAGGTGATACCCTGATACTATCGAATACAAACGACTCAACTCTGGAGAAAACTAAGTCAATCAAGAGTACAGACTCCACCAGTTGTCCAGGTACTAGGCTGCGCATGCTAGCCTGTACAATACCTTCTGGGCCACGTGATGTGCCAGGTGGGCCAATTGGCACAACCACTCCTCTTACCCACGATGGAGAAGAGACAAAGTGTCCTTCTCCGACATGGCATTCGTATGTCAGATCGGTCTCCTTGTTGGACCCTTTATTCCAAGCTACACAAGGGAATGTCCAATGACGTGGATCGACTTCATAGGGGGCCTATAAATATGCCTGGTGACCCCTTACCACAGGTAAGCCCATCAACACCCCATAAATACACTTTACACCCCTCTCTACAATCATTGACTTAAGCCTCGGAGCCTCCACGCCGGGAACCACCCTTCTCGGTGCTCAGACTCACCGTGTTGGCATGTTCTTCATCTACAGGTTTCACTCCACGGTGGTGGAAAATCAACTCCAACAAGTCTTATCAAAGACTAACATAAGTAATATGCATCCGCATATAAAATCATATATATATATATATATGATTTTATATATCTATATATAATTGTAAAAACATTTAGTTTTTCGAAGGGGTCCACTCACAGGTAAGTAGAGTATCCCTCCTCAATAGGCTCCTTGCCTAAACTCTTTCGATCCTCTAATAAGTCAGTAATAATCATATAAATCTAAGTTAATCTTTAATCGACATTTTATGGAAAATTGTCCAAAACTACCATTTAGGTAATGAATTTGCACAAAACGGAGGGCGTCACGTGAATTTAAAACACCAAAAAACTGTGGATAGGTCACGGGTCATGCACGCGACGTAGCGATTATGTAATGCACTGTCATGCGCCGCCGTGGGCCGTCAACATCGTACTCACCACCGTTGTCCAAGCTATTAAACCCACCGTAGTAATCAGGTTATTAAACCCAGAAATTCTAAGGATAAACAGAGGCCTCACCTGGGTATGAAGTGTGAGAGCTTTAAGCTATTTGCTTTAATGGTGCCGAGGTCCACACTGCACCGATCTCACATGCAAGACCACCATTGTGATCCTTGCATCCCACAGACTTCGAACATGTAAAATATAGGTTTGATTTGTGAAGGTAAGTGATGTAAGTATAAACTAACACACAAATTAAACTATAAATTATGCAATCGTAGTACGAGTAAGTAGGGATCGCTCTCTTCCGGGGATTAGAAGGGATGCTAATCAACACAAATTGAACTTATAAAACTCAAAACTAAGTTAAACTAATAACAAAACAGTGATTGGGGGGATTTTGGACGAATTTAATTAAAACAAAAGTAAATGGCAGGAAGTAAATTAACTTGTGAATGAAATATGGATGAAAATATAGCTAAAGGATTCTTCTCCACGCATGAATCATATGCATACAAATCGATTTCTAACTATTGTTCCTATAAACCATGAATGACAATGCCCAAATTAACCGTGAATAGCACTAATTAACTCGCTAAATTCATTGAATTGGACTCAGCGACGCAATCAAATTATTATTCTCAAGTTCCCTAACTATGAAAACCATAATAGAGATACATCTCAAAGATCATTAAGTTCTGTGAAAATCATAAGCATCGACAAAGCATTCGTAACTACGAAAAACATGATACTCCTGCCAAGGATTCACTTAACATAATCAAGACTAGTGACTTTTCATACTTACAAATATAAGTTTATAACAATTAGGTGAAATTCCCTTATATTCTAGTATCAAATCCCTGCATGCAAACTAAGTATGCATCCTTAACAAGCATACAAGAATAAGTTCTCTGTAAAGCAGATAAGTAAATCACATTCATGTTTTATGAAACAATGACTGGATGTAATCAATTTATATAAAACATATGATCATGGCTTCAAATTCACCTCTGACTGTAAAGAAACTTAGTTACACATGTTCATCATAAACGAAAAATATTCTAAAATAAACATTGAAACTTAAAACAAAGATAGAAAGAAATTTGAAAAGTAATGTTTACAAACTGATCCCTTGTAGATGGAATGGGATTCAGATGGGATGCCTCAAAGCCTTACAATAAGGCTTATTTATACATGTTGAAAAGTAAATAACCATACAAGTGGTTTTGATAAACAACACAAAGCAAGGACTAACACATGCAAAACAAATGATGGTGTTCAATGTCTTTACACCTTGTCAAACACATGCAGCAACTTTGGGCCTTTTACACACATTTTCTGCTATCTTTCTGTTGTCTTTCCACTGATAGGAATCGACAGTTTCAGCCAACACATGGAAAGGTAGTATGAAGGAAGCATGAGTGCACAAACAGCTAGCAGCACATGGGAAGGTAGTGTGAAGGAAGCATGAGTGCACAAACAGCTAGCAACACATGGGAAGCTCTTTTTGAACTTCCAATCTCTTTAACTAGGATTCCTTCAGATTTTAGCACACGTTCAATGCCTTTTAAACACCAAAATGTCCAGACCATATGCTATCCAATCCAAGTCCAAAACTGCTTCAAATTGCTCAATTTGACTGTTTATTGTCATCTTTACCCATTGGACCTACAATAATACGAAAATGACTTAAATTACTATAATAAATGAAAATTAACTAAGTAAATGCAAAGAAATAAGATAACAAAGTCGCATATATATGCTACTATCAGTAAGTGAGAGAGTGAGAGCTTTCTTCTCTTGATGCTAGAGAGAGAGAGAGAGAGAGAGAGTTTAGAGAGGGAGTGTTCTGAAAATGAGGAAAGGGAGAGGACCGGATGTGGATTTAATCCCGCTTAAAATAATTTAAATGAAATCACCCAATTACCCTCCATAGTTGCAAAAATAAGAATTATGCCCTCATGGTCTCGATTCGAAATTCGTTTCGAAATTGAACTAACGTTTGAGAAAATTGTTATGAAACTTAAAAGTATAAGAATATAAGTTTCGAGTCGAGGCTCGAAAATTAATTAAGACATCCACTCGGGCAAAATAGTCATTTCACATATCTCGGGTATAAAATACAATATTTCAAGAAAAGGGTCGTAACACTTTGGGCATCTGAAAAATTTTAAATGTGTAAAGTCAAACATAACTAATGAATTTGCTGATGTGGATTCTAGTCAATGAGTTTTATTCAAGTAAAAAACTTATGTCGGGTTTTATGTGAACAAAATTAAGTTTAAGAGGCTAAAGTCGTATTTTCAGTAAAAAAAAAACAAAAAAAAAAAAAAAAAAAAAAAAAAAAAACCCTTCTCATGGCTCGAGTTCCGTTTTACGCACCTTTTTTGCTTTTTCCTCCTAGTCCATGCAGCTGTTTATTGGGGCATCAATTTATTGTGCATTTCTTACGACACCGTTAGACTTCAGTCTTTTACAAGATCGATTCTCCTCATATGAGAGTCTCACCTGGTCTTGCGTAAGATTGACATCCTTGTCATACCCCCTCCTTTTACGAGATCCATTCTCCTCAGATGAGAGTCTCACCTGGTCTTGCATAAGATTGACATCCTTGTCATACCTCTGTCTTTTACGAGATAGATTCTCCTCAGATAAGAGTCTCACCTCGTCTTGCATAAGATTGACCTCCTTGTCATACTCACTGGAAAGTGTCATAGGATTGGAAAATTCATCGACTACATTTTCCTGCTCCAGGTAAACCCCTATTTTCTGCACCCTGAGATGAATATCGTCTGTACTCCCGTGTCCTACAAAGCTTGCACCAACATTTATCTTGTCTCCACCGTTCACATTAAGCGTATTGTTTGATAAATGTCCCAGCCAAATATTACTTTCATGGCGATTTAGTACGGTGGCAAACATTGGAGAGCTTGAAATCTCAGTTTCTTTGGTACAATTTTCAACACGGATGCAAAGAGAATCACTAGATTGGGAGTCGTTGCAAGAATAAACGATGCACAGAGTCAGTGCCTTTGCATCATCTGTTGGAGTAAAATCCGGTTCTCACAAGGTTTTGTGGTCTCACAATCATTGTACGTTACTTGAGGATCAAGTTATAGGATTAGGGAATTAACTTGGACTTTTCCGGTTGCAAAAGGAATGTAATATTAAGTTGTTAGTCTTGCTAAAGGGGTTCCTAATCCTGATTGGTTAAGGAGATATAGACATATTCAGTTACCTATTAGGTCTCAATGATGGGCTAAGCCTATTAGGTAAATATGCCTATATAAGTGAAGGTCCCTGCGTTTACTGATATACGCAATATTCACAAACTCCCCATACAGTTTGATTGCTAAGGATCAGTACAACGTAGAAGACTCTTTGCACACCAAGGTTTCACGCATGGCGTCTCCAGGTTAGTTACTTATATGTGTTTTAATCTATATAGGCTAATATAGTTTTACATGTGGTATCAGAACGTAGCTTGTATGATTAAGACCTTAAAAGAAAATTAAATTAGAAAACTCGGTAAAGTTCCTTTTCTGTCGTTCATCATGCTATAGTTTATAGTTTTCTGGTTCAGTTTTTGCCTTAAAATAATTACGCATGATGGCTGCAATGTTTTTCAATTATCTGGCATTCAAAGTGGATGAGGGGTTTACATTATTATATTGTTGTGCATGGATGCCGTGTTAATTAACCTATAGCCAATATAAGGACTAATTGAAAGACATTGAAACTGGACATATATTTGCATGATGGATTGGTTCCAGGTTCTGGAAAGACATGTCTGATATAAAGATTAATAATCTGACATGCATAAAGTAATATATGATCAAGTTTTTAGGTATCACTTGGTTGATATCGATTAAGCAAGCCGTAGCGGCTTAATTGATTTGAGTGGTCTCTAAATCCAAAGTCCTATTGATCAAATTGTGTTGTTTTAATTATAACGATTACGATAATCTTCTTGCTCGTAAGTGTGGATTATTTTAATTGGTTCAATTAGACAATAGCATCGTATGGAATATATACTGTAAGAATTTGTGGAAGGTTTTCTTCTTACTCGTAAGTGTGGAAAATTTTTCATGAAAGTAATTCTTATAACTATGTATTTTAGTGCCACATACATATTAACTTTCTTGCCCGTAGGTGTAAGTTAATTATGTTTTGAAGTTTATGGGGATTAAGTATGTATTGTTTGTTTAAATCTTCAGCTGTCAATGCTTCTTTGAATTTCAATTTAATTCAAGCTTTAACTGGGACCAACTATAAAAAGTGGAAGCAAGACATAGAGATTATTCTAGGACTCATGGACTTAGATGTTGCTTTGAGAGAGGAAGAACCAGATGTTCCTGAAGAGGACGACTCGACTAAGATTAAAAACAAGTATGAAAAGTGGCATAAGGCAAATAGGATGGCAATTCTCATTATGAAAAGGGCAATGTCTGACACTGTGAGAGGTGGTATTGCTGATACGGATAGTGCTAAGGAATTTTTGGCATCAATTGAAGCTAAGTTCAAGGAATCCGACAAAGCTGAAATCGGAAACCTTATGAACTCATTGATGACAACCAAGTTTGTCGATGGAAGTGTGAGGGAGCACATATTGGGGCTGATTGATATTGCTACTAAGTTAAATGCTTTGGATGTTGCAATTAGTGATCCATTCTTGGTTCATGTGGCTCTCAACTCTTTGCCTTCGGAGTACTCTCAACTGAAAAGCACCTATAATGCTCAAAAGGAAAAGTGGGATCTCAATGAGCTTATAGCTATTTGTGTTCACGAAGAGCAGAACATAAGACATGACAAGAGCATGGTCGCTAATTTAGTCCACACCCGTGCTAAGAATTCAATCAAAGAAATTTCCAAAAACCCCTCCTACAAGCCTAAAGGGTCTAACAACTTCAAGACAGCAACCAAGCCAAATGGTTTGAAGTGTTTTTTCTGTAAGAAATTTGCTGGGCATTTGAAGAAAGATTGCCCAAAGTATAGGCGTTGGTTGGAGAAACAAAAGGCTAAAGGTAAGAACATCGTGTTTGTTTGCTTTGAAACTAGTTTGGTTGATGTTCCTTCTGATACATGGTGGCTTGATAGTGGTGCTTCTGTGCATATTACTAATACCTTGCAGGGGTTCATAAGCAAGAGGGTGCCAAACAAGGATGAAGTCAGCGTGTTCGTAGGAAATGGAGAAAGAGTACCGGTAGAGTTCATTGGAGTAGTTCGACTTGTTTTGGATTATGGTTTTATTTTAGATTTAGAAGATGTTATTTATGTACCTTCCATGAGAAGGAATTTGGTTTCCGTTGGAAAACTCATCAAGAATAAACTTTTTCCGAGATTTAATGAAGATGGCTTTGATATTACTTATAAGTTGAATTCTGTTGGAAGTGGTCTGTTTGTTGATGGCTTATTTAAGATAAATTGCAAGGTTCCATTTGTCTCCATGAACACCGTAGGAATTAAGAGAAGGATTTCAACCAATGAAACTTCATCCAAGTTATGGCACAAACGGTTAGGACATATATCAAAGGAACGAATGCAGACTTTAACAAAAACTGAAATTTTGCCACCACTTGATTATCAAAACATGGATGTTTGTGTTGAATGTATAAAAGGAAAAAGGGTTAATTCAAAAAAGAAGGGTGCAATTAGAAGCCAAAGTCTGCTGGAACTTATTCACACCGACATTTGCGGTCCGTTTCCTACACCAACACATGATGGTTTTAAATATTTCATCACCTTCATTGATGACTATTCAAGGTATGGCTACATATATCTTTTGGCTGAAAAATCTGCTGCGTTTGAAGCTTTTAAAATATATAAAGCTGAAGTGGAAAACAAGTTGGACTTAAAGATCAAAGTTGTTAGATCCGATAGAGGCGGGGAATACTATGGCAAGTATGATGAAGCTGGCCGTCGTCCTGGACCTTTTGCACAGTTTTTGGAAAAGAATGGCATTGTAGCACAGTACACTAATCCTGGAACACCTAAACAGAACAGAGTTTCGGAAAGACGGAATAGAACTCTTAAGGATATGGTGAGGAGTATGATGTGCTGCACAAAGTTGCCAATGTTTTTGTGGGGTGAGGCTATAAAGACAGCGAACTACATCTTAAATAGAGCTCCTAGCAAATCTGTTCCAAGCACTCCATATGAATTATGGTACAAGAAAAAGCCGAGTGTATTTCATCTAAAAGTTTGGGGTTGCAAGGCAGAAGCAAGAGCTTATAATCCATTGGAGAAAAAGTTAGACCCAAGAACCATTAGTTGTTTCTTCATTGGATATCCCGAAAGAAGCAAAGGTTATTGGTTTTATTGTCCAAATCACACCACACGAATTATTGAAACCGGGAGAGCTAAGTTTATAGAAGAGTCGGTTGATGATTTAGAGGTTGAAAGCTTTAGCTTTGAAGAGGAAAAGGAATTAAATAATGAACAAGGACATATTGTACAAGAAGAGGTTGTGGTTAACCCCACCATGGTAGCGAGTGATGAAAGTCCACCTCTTAATGATCACGTGGAAAGTGAGCAGCAAGAAATTGCACATGATCACCATGATATGCCAATCCAAGTGAGTGAGCCCATAGTCCCTGCTAATGATGTAGATGACCAAAATCAAGTCCTTTTAAGAAAATCCCAAAGAATTAGAAGGCATGCAATATCGGATGATTTTATTTGTTATCTTCAAGAATCTGAATTTAATCTTGGAGAGGTTGATGATCCAATTACATTCAAGGAGGCCGTGACTAGTTCTCAAAATGAAGAGTGGTTGAAAGCCATGAAGTCTGAGCTTGAATCAATGAGTAAGAATGGAGTTTGGGAGCTAGTACAATTACCAAAGGGGTGCAAGGCTATAGGATGTAAGTGGGTATTCAAAACCAAAAGAGATTCTAAGGGAGATATAGAGCGATATAAGGCTAGATTAGTAGCCAAAGGGTTCACTCAAAAGGAAAGAATTGACTACAATGAGACATTTTCTCCAGTTTCTACCAAAGATTCATTTAGGGTCATAATGGCACTTGTAGCTCACTTCGACTTGTTTCTACACCAAATGGATGTAAAAACCGCATTCTTGAATGGTGATTTGGATGAAGAAATTTTCATGAAGCAACCGGAAGGGTTCATTCAAGAAGGGAGAGAGAATTTAGTGTGTAAGCTCAAGAAATCCATTTATGGTTTGAAACAAGCCTCAAGACAATGGTACTTGAAGTTTGATCAAGTTATAAAAGATTATGGTTTCATTGAGAACCCGTCCGATGAGTGCATATATCTAAAATTCAGTGGGAGGCATTTTGTAATCTTGGTACTTTATGTAGATGATATCTTGCTAGCTAGCACAAATCTTACCCTACTCCATGAGACAAAGCTTTTCTTGTCTAATAGATTTGAGATGAAGGATATGGGAGAGGCTTCTTATGTCCTGGGGATAGAAATTACCAGAGATAGGAAGAATAAAATACTTGGCTTATCTCAAAAGGCTTATGTTGAACGAGTTTTGAAAAGGTTCGAGATGCAGGATTGCAATGGTTGTGACATTCCCATGGCAAAGGCAGATAAGCTAAGTAAATCCCAATGCCCTAAAACTGAAACTGAAAGGGCAGAGATGGTTGGAAAACCCTATGCTTCTCTTATTGGCAGCCTCATGTACGCACAAGTGTGCACTAGACCCGACATCGCTCAAGCAATTGGTGTTTTGTCTAGATATCAATCTAATCCAGTTTTTGCTCATTGGATGGCTGTAAAGAGAGTCATGAGATATTTGAAAAGGACTAAGACTTATAAACTCTGCTATAGAAGGACCAATAATCTCGAGTTGATTTGCTACTCGGATTCGGATTTTGCGGGGTGTGCAGATTCTCTCAAGTCTACTTCCAGCTACGTTTTCATGCTCGCTGGGGGAGCAGTGTCTTGGAAAAGTGTAAAACAAGGGGAAGTTGCAACGTCTACAATGCAGGCTGAATATGTAGCTTGTTATGAAGCCATTTCACAAGTTGTGTGGTTGAAGAACTTCATATCTAGCATGAATGTTGTCGAATCGATTGCTAGGCCAATTCAGTTATGGTGCGATAACAAAGCTGTTGTTTTCCATGCTCGGAACAACAAAAGGTCTAATGGAACTAGACATTTGGATCTCAAGTATAAGATGATTCACAAGGAAGTCAAGAAGCAGCAAATTAAAATTGATTACATTGATACTAAGTCAATGTTGGCGGATCCACTCAATAAAGCTCTTCCTAATGCAGCGTTCCATGTGCATGTGAAAAACATGGGCTTAGTTTTCGATTTTGATGCACTGAATTAGTGGGAGATTCATTTATTTTAGTTAGTTCCCTTGCATTGGTTCTGGAGTTAAGTCAGTAAAACTATTAGTTTTGGTTGGTTCGTGAGTTTGGATTATAAAGTTTGAAGCATTTTCAGTTATTTTTATTATGAACTTGTTGATTGTTTTATATATTTGTGTGAATGTTTGAATGCAGCCATCAAGTAAAAAGTAAAGTTAATGCTTTAAAGTCACAAGCATTTACAAGATGATATGAAGAATGTTTTCAGATACTGTTTTCATTAAGAGTAGAAAACTAAGGTGTTCTGATATAGTTACACCAGTTATCATGCTAGCACTGACTTTTGGACATAAGGTTTCAGTCGTTATTCTTCATTCTTTTAATAGTTTTGGATGGCTTCGGTTGAAGCATTAAGCAGACTTCCATGGTCTGATCAAGGAGGACCTTAGAAATTAAAATATCAATATATTACATCAAGTCTGATATTTATATTTCGTTTTTCTCACTTATTGATGTTTCATGTGATTAACCATGCTCACATATGTGATTATGAAGACTATGGACGATGCTCTTGTCCAATAGACTTGTTTGTTCTATGTGATTGTGCTAATTGACAGAAGCTATAAGGAACTTTGAGTTTAAGTGATTTCCATGGCCACTAAAGTAATCCTGATTTGTTTTCTCTTAAGTTAAGTTTCATACAATGCTTGTTTCGACCAAGTGGGAGAATGTTGGAGTAAAATCCGGTTCTCACAAGGTTTTGTGGTCTCACAATCATTGTACGTTACTTGAGGATCAAGTTATAGGATTAGGGAATTAACTTGGACTTTTCCGGTTGCAAAAGGAATGTAATATTAAGTTGTTAGTCTTGCTAAAGGGGTTCCTAATCCTGATTGGTTAAGGAGATATAGACATATTCAGTTACCTATTAGGTCTCAATGATGGGCTAAGCCTATTAGGTAAATATGCCTATATAAGTGAAGGTCCCTGCGTTTACTGATATACGCAATATTCACAAACTCCCCATACAGTTTGATTGCTAAGGATCAGTACAACGTAGAAGACTCTTTGCACACCAAGGTTTCACGCATGGCGTCTCCAGGTTAGTTACTTATATGTGTTTTAATCTATATAGGCTAATATAGTTTTACATCATCGCCAAAACATTGCGGCACAACTATTTCTTTCTTAGGGTCAACGCATGTAAACCCTGATGGAAGATCATTTCCGGGGATAAAAAGAGCAGAAACTCTTTCATCCTTAGGGTCAACGCATGTAAACCCAGATAGAAGATCATTTCCTGGGCAAAAAAGATCACCATTTCTGCTCGCGCTCCATCCCTATGCCATGGAGTAAGATTTGTACAAAAAGTTAATAAATGCATGTATACAGATGGGTGCAGAGAGAGAGAGAGAGGACCTGTAGGATTGCTTTTCTAAAAGCAGCAGGGAGATTGGTGCACCCTTCCATATGAATCCTTCTCATAGTGTTTAACGACTTATGCAAGCCTAGAATCTTAGTGAGTTTGGGGGAGTGATTCAGATGCAGTTCTACCATACTCGACATTTCCGAAAAATCTGGCATCTCTTTCAATGCAATGCACTCATCCGCTTTCAGGATTTCCAAATTTGTTGGTAAATCTGGGATTTCCTCAAGATTTTTGCATTTTGCAACAGACAAATACTTAAGGTTCTTCAATTGTACTACAGAGTGGTGAATCTCAGACAAACTCTTACAGGCTTCGAGTATCAATATCTCAATATTTGGGATTCTTGAAAAGTCTGGTGATTGTTTCAGGTGATCACAATAACCAAGATTGAGAAACTTCAACTTTTCAAGTGACTGTGAGACAAAAAGGGAAAACAAGTATCAAAATTCAAATAGAAGAGAGAGAGCATGATGTTGGTATGTAAAAAACCAAGTGGAAAGAATTGATAGTTTGGTTTGGTTTGTATTGTACCACGTTGTCATTCCAGACTTTTATATTGCTATAACTCAGGTCGATGTCAACTACGTTTGGTTGATTAAAATCTTCTAGTATGGCCTGCACAGGAAAGTCAGACAAACTTAACCATCTTAACTCTTCAGGAAGATGTTTGCAGTCTCCAGTGAACTTTACGCCTCTTATTTTGAGTAATCTCAGGTTCAGCATCTTTCTGAATGCTTCTGTACTGACGTTAAGCTTGTCAGGTTCTGAAAAATCTAAAGCGATTCCTTTGATTTTTTTCTTTTCCTGTTAGAAAGCAAAAGAAACTAAAGTAAGACAAGGGTTATTTGCTTAGACTTTAACCAGTGCAGAGCACCAGTACTGGATCAGTGAGGCACAAAGCTTCAACAAAAGAAAATTCAAAGAACTTAGCGAAGAAGGCTTTGGTGTATTTAACACAATACGTTGAAATGAAGGAAAGCTTATTTATTGATATCCCCGATAAGCTACAAATATGTACATATACATAAGTCAAAATAAACAAACAAGAGGGAGCCTTCACAAAGGTTGCTTAGAAGAATTCTCAGCAGTTGGTAAAGCCCCAGAAAGAGAAGGCACCGGAGGGGGATCATTCGGAGCCTCAGTACTGGACAGAACCCTAGAAGGAGGAGGCATCAGAGGTTGATCATTTGGAGCTTCATTACGCGGTACAACCCCAGAAGACGAAGGCAATAAATGCCTTAGGAACAAACCCACAAATCTCTGATGATCAAGTAAAACCTGACCATCAGATTCCTTCATCTGGTCCAGCTTCCTCTTCATGTTTGTAGCATAGACATGTGCGAGACGGTGCAACTGTTTATTCTCATGCTTGAGCCCTCTAATCTCCTGTTTGAGACTCATCACTTCAGCCGCCAATGATTCAACTTGGCGGGTTCGAGCAAATAGGCGTTGGGCCATATTCGACACAGAACCTGCACACTGAACACTGAGAGCCAGAGAATCCTTAACAACTAACTCATCAGACCGTTTGGAAAGTAGTCTGTTATCTTTGGGAGTGAGAAGGCTCCTGGCCACCACCGCAGCGGTCATATCATTCTTCATCACGGAATCCCCAACGGTAAGAGGCCCAGTAGGGGAGACGAAGGATGGACGCCATATGTTGTCGGGAGAAGGTGGGGCTGCCTCTTCAACAAGGTTCAAGTCAAAACGACGGTCGGAGGGGCCAGACATTTTCAAAGGTGTTGAAGAGAGAAGAGGTCGGACAAATCAAGATCTTAGAAGTGCAAGAATGGAGCTTCTACTGGTGGAGATTCAAGTGTGCTTTGGAACTTAATGACATCCCCTATAAAAAGATGCACTCGACGGAGCTTCAGACATCAAAGAGGCGCCTGCTCAGAAATCGAAGAGGCGTTTGCTTTCTCAAAAGCTGGGCTGCTTAGAGACCACGAGGGTTGATCTCATAAATCGTTTGCTTTCTCAAAAGCTGGGCTGCGCAAAGACCACGAAGGCCGATCTCAGAAATCGAAGAGGCGCTTGCTTTCTCAAAAGCTGGGCTGCTCAGAGACCACGAGGGCCGATCTCAGAAATCGAAGAGGCACCTACTTTTCCAGCCTTGTCAGCACCTGTCACACGCACACTCAGCTTTGCGGAAATTATGGGTATTCTGTCGAAGACTTCTGGGGAAGTAGAAAACACATGAATCTTACTGTCCAATCACCCACTTCCCACACGCAACAATAGCTCATGGGTACCATAGATAACTTTGCCAAAGTTCTCTGCCAAAGTTGAACACGTGAAGCTTGCAGCTCCCACTACATCGCTCTGACCAAGAAGGGTAAAAGAATAGCAAAGAAACAGCACTAACAAAGTTTAGACCCATAAATTTTGAAGGTCTAGCTACCATATTATTACCCACAAGGGTAAAGGAACAGTACCACTGCTGGATAATTGGAAAGTCCCTGTGTGTCAACCTCTGTGCCTCGTGGCAAGGTAGACTAGCAAACATGCCCAACCTTTACTCACATTCGAGAAAACACTCCCAATAAAATTGCTTGCTCCAAAATCGAAGAGGCACCGTCCTCCGAATCTCGAGAGCCAGACTCCCAACATGACTACTTTCTCAAAAATCGAAGAGAGGGTAAAGGAACAGTACCATTGCTGGATAATTGGAAAGTCCCTGTGTGTCAACCTCTGTGCTTCGTGGCAAGGTAGACTAGCAAACATGCCCAACCTTTACTCACATTCGAGAAAACACTCCCAATAAAATTGCTTGCTCCAAAATCGAAGAGGCACCGTCCTCCGAATCTCGAGAGCCAGACTCCCAACATGACTACTTTCTCAAAAATCGAAGAGAGGGTAAAGGAACAGTACCATTGCTGGATAATTGGAAAGTCCCTGTGTGTCAACCTCTGTGCTTCGTGGCAAGGTAGACTAGCAAACATGCCCAACCTTTACTCACATTCGAGAAAACACTCCCAATAAAATTGCTTGCTCCAAAATCGAAGAGGCACCGTCCTCCGAATCTCGAGAGCCAGACTCCCAACATGACTACTTTCTCAAAAATCGAAGAGAGGGTAAAGGAACAGTACCATTGCTGGATAATTGGAAAGTCCCTGTGTGTCAACCTCTGTGCTTCGTGGCAAGGTAGACTAGCAAACATGCCCAACCTTTACTCACATTCGAGAAAACACCCCCAACAAGACTGATTGCTCCAAAATCGAAGAGGCACCGCCCTCCGAATCTCGAGAGCCAGACTCCCAACATGATTACTTTCTCAAAAATCGAAGAGACACTGCTCCCCGAATCTCGAGAGCCAGACCCCCAGCATGATTGCTTTCTCAAAAATCGAAGAGGCATCGTTCTCCGAATCAATCGAAGAGGCGCTCGCTTTCTCAAAAGCTGGGCTGCTCAGAGACCACGAGGGCCGATCTCAGAAATCGAAGAGGCACCTACTTTTCTAGCCTTGTCAGCACCTGTCACACGCACACTCAGCTTAGCGGAAATTATGGGCATTCTGTCGAAGACTTCTGGTGAAGTAGAAAGCATATGAATCTTACTGTTCAATCACCCACTTCCCACACGCAACAATAGCTCATGGGTACCACAGATAACTTTGCCAAAGTCTCTGCCAAAGTTGAGCACGTGAAGCTTGCAGCTCCCACTACATCGCTCTGACCAAGAAAGGTAAAAGAATAGCAAAGAAACAGCACTAACAAAGTTTAGACACATAAATTTTGAAGGTCTAGCTAACATATTATTACCCACAAGGGTAAAGGAACAGTACCACTGCTGGATAATTGAAGTCCCTGTGTGTCAACCTCCGTGCTTCGTGGCAAGGTAGACTAGCAAACATGCCCAACCTTTACTCACATCCGAGAAAACACTCCCAACAAGATTGCTTACTCCAAAATCGAAGAGGCACCGCCCTCCGAATCTCGAGAGCCAGACTCCCAACATGATTACTTTCTCAAAAATCGAAGAGACACTGCTCCCCGAATCTCGAGAGCCAGACCCCCAGCATGATTGCTTTCTCAAAAATCGAAGAAGCATCGTTCTCCGAATCTCGAGAGCCAGATACCACATACCACTTTTTCAAAGTGCTCTGACAGAGTTAAAACATGTGAAGCTGGCAGCTCCCACTACCGTGCTATGACCAAGCAGGGTAAAGGAATAGCATTACTACTTTTTGTTAGGGAGACTCCTATATATGTCGACCTCCATCCCCAACGGACAGGCAGACCTGCAAAAATGCTCAACCCTTCCTCATATCTGAGAGGGCACTCCCAACGAAGCCTTTCGAAATATTCAGCTTTCTTTCCCCCCGATAATACCTCTGCAAACAAGCTATACTAGAGCAAGAATATCTCATATCATCAGGGTTAAAAGCAAGAGTATCCCATATCATGCTTTTTCCCTGTCTTTTCCTTTGGCCTTGTTTTTACCTGCAAGACAAGGAGAAAGAGAGCAATCAGTCAGCACTTGAAATCAAGTTACCAGCCAGGAACTGACTGCCTGGAACCCCTTACCTGATTACTTACCTGGCATTGCTCTCGAGTACTCATCTTCAACATCTTATGTGTCCAGGGAAGATACAGGTCCTGAAAAATCTAAAGCGATTCCTTCGATTTCTTTCTTTTCCTGTTAGAAAGCAAAAGAAACTAAAGTAAGATGAGGGTTATTTCTTAGACTTTAACCGGTGAAGAGCACCAGTACTGGATCAGTGACAAGAGTTTGCTTAGACATCAGTTTTGTTTGAACAATCTAAATTAGTTATCTGTGTTACAGGGATAATTTTCAAATATTTCAGTAAATAAAATCAGCATCTTTTTTCTCATTTATTACAAACATGTATTAAATGCAATTTGATTGAGGATGTACTTACACATTTTTTCGTCAATACGTGTTTTACATCCTCATGATGCCACAATCTACAGCGACTTTCAAGCTTCTTAGGGGATTTAGCACGTACGATTTCTCTGCCCGTGTCTCGAATCAAACAATGCATCATCAGATTGCCTTCTGGATCAACAGTTACAAGGCATCGCTCCTCGAGTTCCTTAATACCTATTGCTGGATTACTGTCACACCCATCCAATATTGCCATGACATGGTGCTTGTTCATTCCAATAAAGAAACAGGATATGTCAAGGAATATATCCTTCACCTTGTCATCAGTAAGCCCGTCATAACTTACCTTAAAAATTTTGTGAGTTATGCTAGGCTGTAGTCTTTTCCATTTTTTCAATGCATCTGTCCATTCACTTGTGCTTTTTGTACATAGGTAAGAACCTACAGCTTCAAGTGCAAGTGGTAAACCCCCACAATAATCAACAGCTTCTCTTGAGACTTTGAGATATCCTTCATTAGGAGATTTTTTTCCAAACGCATGCCAACTAAGGAGCTCAAGAGCTTCATTGTTATTCATTGTCGGTAGAGAACATGCATCATCCACCACTTCAGGTGTCTTTAGCAAATTTTTATCTCTTGTTGTTATAACAATTCTACTTCCTGGACCAAACGAGTCATGTTTTATAGCTAATGCATTTATCTGTCTCACACTGTCTACATCATCAATTATGACAAGAACCCTTATGTTGCGAAGTCTTGTTTTAATCTCCTCGGTCCCTTCATTGACTGTACTCACATTTATGTTGGCCGATCTCAAGATTTTAGACAGAAGAATGTTTTGCAAATCAACCATTTTCTCATTTCTCACATTTTCAAGAAAACATGCACCATCAAACCTGTCCTGGTATGTGTTGAAAATGGCTTTTGCAATTGTTGACTTACCTAGCCCGCACATCCCCCAAATTCCAATTATGCGAACAACATTTGATCCTCCAACTTCAAAATAATTACTGATTTTTTGGCGGCGAGAATCTATTCCAACTGGATTTGCGGCTACATTTAAGCATCCATTCTGCAGTTTTATAGCGATCTCCTCAACAACTTTCCTGATAAACCTTGCTTCACGCCTGCAATTAAAATTCATAATTAAGAAAAAGTAAGATCTACTAGTTAAACTTCTAAACATTCATTAGGAGTGTGTAAGATTCGAATATATTAGTTAAACTTCTAAACATTCATCACCAACACACTAATATCTAGTGAGATAGATCAAGCGTTTATATATTAATCCTCGTATCAGAGTTTCTAAGCTTTGCGATTATATTTTGAAAAACAGAACGATTCAAAGAATTACTTTGTTAAAGGAAATAAGCAAGTTATTACCCGTTATTCACTTGAAAATGCTCGCCGCTCAACTCTGCAGCTGCAGTAAGAGCCTCTCTCCACTCCTGGACTTTTTCTTCCGTAAACTTTTGTTTATGGTCCTGAAACGCAGTTGCAAAAATACCAGTCTGATGCCTGACATCTGATTCTGAAGGATCAACATCGTAGAAAATCGGAAAAACAAGTTGACCCAGTTTTCTGCACTCCATGATCTGCACCAGCTCCTGAAGACACCATCTGGACTCCGCATAACGCTTTGAGAACACGATGGCAGCAAGTCTGGACCCTTTGATTGCTTGCGTCAGTTTTTCTGATATAGCATCCCCTCTAGGTAATTCGTCCTCGTCCAGAAAGACGTTGAACTTGTAGTCTTTTAATGTACAGTAGAGGTGGTCCGTGATGCCCATGCGTGTTTCTTCGCCTCTAAAGCTCAAGAACACGTCGTACTTGCTGCCCGGGTTCTCCATCTGTTCAACGATTATGTCTAATCGGAACTGCAAAATGGAACCAGGGGCAGATGGTTTTTGAATCGAACTAGCAAAGGAAGTCAACTACACATTCACCCAAAAAATATGAACCTTACAATAACCCTAGAATCGCTATTCACATACTCTTTCTCTTTTCCTTTTTTCTTCTTTTTTTTTTTTTCGGGTATAAACGGTTAATATTATTGCCATAGAAAATTTACAGAACAAAGCTAACAAGGGCCCACACTATAAATACAGTTATACAAACCAAAAATTGACCTTACAAACTACACATCAAGGGTGGGACGGAACAGGGTGGGACGGACGCGTTCCGTCCCACGTTTGGTGCGCTAAAATTATGTGGAACGCGCGTCCCACGGAACGAAAATGGGTTAGATTTTGGTTCCCCCTCCCCCCTGGAACGGGGTTTTTCCATCACGTGGGACACAAAATTATATTTTTTTGGACAACAATACCCCTCTTATTTTTCATTAATTACATTGTCTACCTCCCTTTCTCTCCCGTAACCTCCCTCTCTTCTACCCTTGTCTCTCTCGTAGCCCTCCTCTTCCTCCACCACAAACCCAGTAACCCAACTGCTAACCCAATCCCAACAAACCCATCCGACGACGACGACGTCACCATAGCAAACCCTCTTCTTCTCTGACGCCGTCTGGCGTCATGAACATGACCCGCATCTCATCATCTTCGTCCGTGTAAGCGAGGTGGATCTGATCCAGAACACGACTCAATTCGAAGCTAAGCTCGTCATCTGAGGTGGCGAGCAAGTGGGCGGTGCCGGGGAGGGGGTTGTGGTCCTAGTCGAGGTGGTTGGGGTCGACCTCGGACTCATTCCAGCAGGCGAGTAGATGCCGAGCCAGTCGAGTCGGGAGGGTGAGTCAATGTCGGACCATTGGATTAGGACGGAGTCGCCCGATTTGGAGAGGGAGGTTGGGGAGAGAGAGATAGTGAAACAGTTTGGTGGGTCGGAGGGAAGAAGGTGGATGTTGCATGAAGGATGATGACGACGCTGCAGGGAAGACGATGACGACGTTGCAAGGAGGACGATGACGAAGCTGCAGAAATTGATTGAAATGAATTTTGGGATTTTTCTGTGTTTGATTTGAAGAGAAAGAAATTGTTTGGGGGTCTAATTCGTCATTTTTTTTTCTTCTTGTAATTGTTTGGGGGTCTGATTGGTTGCCGAGAAAACGACGACGCTGCAGAAATTGTACAAACAAGGCTAAGTTAGTCATTTAACACAAAATCCGAACCGTTCCGTCCTATGCATACCAAACATAACACGAACCTCCATTATGTTCCATTATGTCCCTTCCCATCCCGTCTGCGTACCAAACGGTACCACAAGTGACGCTCCCAATAAAGGCAGACTGAGAGAAGAAGGTTGTGCGGAAACCCGAGCCGATAAGCATACCGGAGCTCTACACACCTTCTCAACCAATCATTCCTATACTACAAAATGTATTTCAAAGTATTTACATTTTTTTAACAAATGTATAGTTTTAATAACTTATTTGCAAATAAAAATCCAGGAATTAGAGGCTGTGAATGCCAAGTTGTCATCTCAACTTGCAAATTGTTGCTGCAATGAGGTTTGTTATATATTTCTTAACAAGTTTTTTCACTGTTCTCCTATATGATAAAATCAGGTACTTATTTACTGTTTGAAATTCGAATTTCATATAAATAGTAAAAAGCCACCAGGAATAGCCTAGTGGTGAGGATGTGGGTGTGGGTGAGAGGTGGGGTAGATTAGGTTCCAGGTTCGGCCTGGTGTGGGTGGGGTGGGGATTATGTGGGGTATGCTATCCACACACTACATTTTACTTCTCACACATTCTTTGATAATTTTTGTCTATTGATCTTCTTCAATTCATCTGATCCGACCGCCGAAAATTAAAAAGTTGTGTGAGAAATAAAATGAGGTGTGTGGATATCACACCCCTAAAAAATAAAATGTGGATACAAGTATAAAGAATCTACGCCAATGTCATCTATTGACCAAATTGTACTACTATCAATTTCACAATTTATTTGCTCAAGTTTTTATTTCGAACTATGAAATATCATAGTTTTCATCATATGATCTACATATTGTTGTAGGCCTAATTTACTAAACAATATAAAAGGTATAAAGAGAGATGTGTAACTGTAAAGTGTCTGTTATGCCACCACATTATGCCATATTTATAGTAATAGGGATGGTAAATTTCTTACCCTAACAAGATTACAACTCCAATAGTATAATATCTAGTCAAAGAGATATCTCATACATGATAGGATTTACACAATCATATTCCTAATTTAATAGGAGTGCAACACTCCCTTAAGTGTGTAAATACTCAAGTAAATGACACATCAGGTCTTCAGCGATGAAGTACATTTAATGAAGTTATCAACACAATGAGCGAATACGAGTTTCAAAACAACGGAAGAATGCATGAAAAGTAAAACTCAAGGTGGGAGAAAAACTCATAGACTAAGGATAAAAGAGAAAAGCTCATAAACAAATTGACCCTTAGTTCTTCTGCACTCCATGATCTCCACCAACTCCTCATGACACCATCTCGATTCCGCATACCCCTTTGAGAACATGATGACAGCAAGCCTGGACTCTTTGATTGCTTGCTTCAGTTTTTCTGTTATAGGATCCCCTCTAGGCAATTCGTCCTCGTCTAGAAAGACATTGAACTCGTAGTCTTTTAATCTAAGGTAGAAGTGGTCAGTGAAGCCCTTGCGTATTTCGCCTCTATAGCTCAAGAACACGTTGTACTTGCTGCCCGGGTTATCTATCTGTTCACCGATTATGTCTAATCGGAACTACAAAATGGAACCGGGGGTAGATGGTTTTTGAATCGAACTAGCAAAGGAAGTCAACTACACAACCTCTGAACCGCCATCGGCAACTGCTCTTGTCGGCTCCGTTTGCAACTGCTGCATCGTATCTTATGCATCTGCTGGTGAGAGCTTGTAACTGGGTTTTGAATTCCATGCTTTCCCGAAGCTTTCTTTTTCTTTTGTTAATAATTTCAATGTTTTTCTGCTCTGATTCCTCTGCTTTAATGATTAGCGTTCTTTTTTGCTTTTTTGAAACCAAACGAAAAGCTCCTTTTGCTTTTCTGTTTTTGCATATTATAATAATATTATTGTTAGTGATGTAGAATAATTTAGATTATAATTTATTTATATATATTTTTATATTGCTTTGTTGATCGCTTTGTATAAATTTTGGGGTGTGATATCCATACATTCTCACACACCTTCTTAATTTTCGGTTGTCGGATCAGATGAATTGAAGAAGATCAATGGACATAAATTATCAAGGAGTGTGTGAGAAGTAAAATGGGGTGTGTGGATAGCACACCCCTAAATTTTACTTGTAACATTTTAGGGAACTTTAACGAAAAGTTTTTGGTACTATTCATTTTAACGGAAAACCATATTTTTACACTAAAAGTCAATTATGATACTATTCAGTTTACCCTTTATTTTGTCCTTATTGTTAAAACTCAAAGTTTTCAAACCATTTTTATTAGTTTCCCTAACATTTTATGCAATTACTTTGGATTGATTATTACAATTTACATGTTGGCAATTTAGGAAGGGTACTGTTATTAGCACTCCAAAAATCTCATTTTACACTCCTCATAAGCGTATTTTTCTTTCTAATTATAGAAAATTTGGAGTGCCAAATGAGATTTTAGGAGTGCTAATAACAATTTCCTTTAGGAAAATGAATCATTCTGATAATCATGTGAATGCTAATGTTAACCCAGTTGAGAATGTTGAAAATGATCATGGTACACTCTAGAAGTATGTCAAAAAGCTCGAAAGAGTGGGAAATGGAAGAAGAGGTATTGTGTTTCAATGCAACTATTGTCAAAATATTTTCAGATGATCCTACTCTAGGGTCAAGTTTCATTTGTTAAAAATGTACGGGAATGGGATTGTCTCTTGCAACAAGGTTACTAATGAAGCTCTTGCAGAAATGAAAAAGCTAGTTCGAGAATGACGGACTTTTTATTTTTATTTTTTAAGTCGTTTGGATGTTCTTTTTAGTTTTTCAAGTTTGAAGACTAATTTAGTAGTTTCGTGGATTATCTTTTTAAATGTTTGAAGTTTATCGAAATAAATTTGAACTTGAATAGTATATTTGAATGCTTATTTTATAATATTTAGATAGATTTATTTATTTATATTATTTTTAATTGTCGTATCATTGCCGTATTGTGTCTTCGTTTTTAGAAATTTGCTCCATATTCGTGTCCATGTCCATGCATAATAGTGCCTCAGAGATGGGAGGAAGGAAGACCCATAATCCATCAATGAAACCTCTCCGAACGCAACCTTCAAGTAGAAGCAAACAAAGAAGCTTGTGAGAGTCCCACAAGTGACGCTGCCAATAAAGGCAGACCGAGAGAATGAGCTGGTGCGAAAACCCAAGCCGATAAGCATACCTAAGCTCTACACACATTCTCAACCAATCATTCCTATACTACAAGATGTATTTCAAAGTATTTACATTTTTTTCACAAATGTATAGTTTTAATAACTTATTTGCAAATAAAAATCCAGGAATTAGAGGCTATGAATGCCAAGTTGTCATCTCAACTTGCAAATTGTTGCTGCCATGAGGTTTGTTATATATTTATTGACAATTTTTTTCACTGTTCTCCTATATGATAAAATCAGGTATTTATTTACTATTTGAAATTCGAATTTCTTATAAATAGTAAAAATCACCTCTGAACTCTTATTTCGATGTAATCATAGAATGTTGTGGCACAATTGAATATTTGCTTGAAAAATGTAGATACAAGTATAAAGAATCCATGCAAATGTCATCTATTGACCAAATTGTACTACTATCAATTTCACAATCTGTTTGCTCAAGTTTTTATTTCGAACTATGAAATATCATAGCTTTCATTATACAATCTACATATTGTTGTACGCTTAATTTACTAAACAATATAAAGGGCATAAAGAGAGGGTGAAGCGGCATAGAGAGAAAGAGAGATGTGTAACTGTGAGGTGTCTGTTTTGCCATCCCATTATGCCTTTAGTTATAATAGTAAGGAATGTAAATTCCTTACCCTAATAGGATTGCAACTCTAATAGAATAATATCTAGTCAAAGAGATATCTCATATATGATAGGATTTACACAATCACATTCCTAATCTAATAGGACTGCAACACTCCCTCTTGAGTGTGTAAATACTCAAGTGAATGACACATCAGGTCTTTAGCGATGAAGTAAGTACACTTGATGAAGTCGTTGGCACAATGACCGAATGTGAGTTTCAAAACAACGGAAGAATGCATAAAAGGTAAAACTCACAAAACCTCGTTATGGTAAAACTCAAGGTGGAAGAAAAAACTCGTAGACTAAGCAGAAAGGTGAGAAGTTGCATTAAATCAAAACTATACATCTTCTGGATGCAAGTAAAAGAGCTCACAAAGGTATGACCAGCCCAAGATGGGTGCCTCGTCAAAACCTAGCTAGGTAACAAAAACCCAGTTAGGTAACAAAAACCCAGTGGGGAAAGTGCTCCTAATCGTAGGCAAAAAAGTACATTAAGATCAAGTGAGTATAATTTTGGATACTTCCGCTGAGTTTGACAAAGTTTCCCAAAATGAACGACAAGCATTGCATATGAATAGTTAGGCATACCAATTCCTCAGACAAGTTTTGAGAAAGTAGACTTCAGCAGTGACGTCATGTAAAGGTCGGCAAAGTTGTCTGGGATCGGCTTGCATAACTTCAATCTTCTGATGTTTTGCTGATATGGTGTAGACACAATATCTCTTGGTGTCGACTTTGTTGATGTATCATGTCTTTGTCGGGTTGATAAATGCGGCATAGTCTTCATAGATCATCATTAGGACTCAACAATGGATGAAGACATCGCATAAACTTCAAATATGCTCAACAATAGCTCTTAACCATGTCTCACATGTGGCACAGTGAAGTGAGGTGAGTCTTGGAATAATTTGAATATTCGCAACCAAGGTCATATCTTTGAACCCCCAACATATTGCGGTATCCCTAACGGTAAAGACATAGACATTTGGGGATGTCCCTTGTGCGGGCTTGATAAGCATCTTCAGGGTAGCAAAAAAGCGTCTTTATTACCAATTCGATGGTTGCATGTAGGCGCAATGCTACATTTTTACTAATAGATCAACATCGAAGGAGATATCATGTCTAACATAATGAGCTAAGTACAACAAAGCATAAAGTTGAACTCAGATATGGAACTTTAGATTCCATAACCTCTTCAAGCATATAACGTATGGAAGATCATATGTATACTCAAAAGATAACACATTTGGGGTGTAGTTCGACTGGTAAACCAAAATACTGTCAAAACACAAAACAACGCTTGAACTTCAGGTCAAGGCATAAACGAGTTTTCCTAAGATCCTCATCTCAATTTCCATATTTAGGTGTTAGGCAGTTTTCTCAAACTCTTCTAGAGAGTCTTAATGAGATGCATGTCATCGACATAAACTGTGACTCTAGCAATTCGGAATATGACTTCATAGTTTAACACGCAATGGCATAATTCATATCTCTAATTGATCAAATAATCACTTAGACAGGTATACCACATCTGCCAGATTGCTTCAATCCGTAAGTAAACGCCTCAAACAAGAGAGGGTGTTTCGTGGTCTAACTATCTAAACCAGTTCATGTAATTCTTTGAGAACTTACATGTCAATCTCCATATCAATATTCTTATCGAGAAACACTAACCACATTCATAATTCTACAGTCAATCAGAGGACATTTGAGAGAAACATTGCGCCGTAAACAATGTTATTTCATTCATCTCATTATGTTTCCTTTCCCATTTGTAACACAACAGGGTTACGTTGGACAGTGTAGGAATGACAGGTCCAAACACACTTTGGTAAGGAATTTAACCTAGATTGTAATCTTGTTCAATCAATTCTATGTTGTCACTAATCAACGGAACGTAATTCGAAATCGTCGCTTTTCATTTATGTCTGTAGCTACCATATAAGTGAAAACATCATCAATGATAATCTCATTCCAATTCCATATCTCATCCAAACTAGTATACTGGACCAAGAACTTCAAGTCTCAAGAGTAATCCAGATTAATCCCTTGAGGTGGAAATTATTTGAGATGATAATCGATTATGGATTCATGATGTGTCGTGATCTTCCTCTTCTAGGGAAGTGAATCTTATGAACCAAGTGATATGTCGTGCTTCATGCCAAGAACAAATTGATTGAACATTTGCGAAGGTACCAAGTTGCCCAACATAGGCAGCCAACACCCTTTAGGAATGTTGACTCAACGTCCATTAAGTACGTATATCTTTGCATGCATGTTTGTAGCTAGTATATGATCTTGCCATTTTAGCTAGATCAAAGGAATGCGTTTGGACCAACATTCTGAAAGTTAGAATACATAACACATACTTATCACACTTGTGTGGATATAAGACATAGTGGGCAACGTCCACGCAAATCTACATCGTTCTACATGAACTTTGACATTCTTATCTCCCTCTAATAGTGAGAAGACTATCTCATTAAAGTGACAATTCACAAAATGAGCGGTAAGGAGATTGCATGCAAGGGTTGTAAAGAACTAGTATGAAGGAAAATCATAATCGACAATGATTCACATCCTTCTTTGAGGAACCATGTTGGTACGTTGGTGTGGTGCAAACTTGGCACATGGAATGCACACCTAAATGTGTAAGTATGAAATGTCAAGTTTGTACCTAGTAACCGACTGTAACGTCGAATAGGTTGCGTGGCAATGGCCTTAAAGCAGATCAACATAGTTGTGTACATGATTGCATAGCTTTAGAAACCAACAGCTAGGTGGGTTCACCAAGGTCCAGCGATCAATTAACTTGTGCTTTATGATCACTCTGCGAGGCTGTTTTGGGGTGAACATGAGAATTCAATGTCCAATTATAAACCCAGAAAAAACAAATGCAATACTTCTCAAAAACCTTCGATATAAACTTTATGGTATTATCCAATCTTCTAGACTTTATAGAATAATTTGGGTGGTGGTGCCTTAAAATCGGCCATGAGGTTTAGCAGCAGTGTGTGTGGACAAACATGTGACTAGTTTGTCGATTCATCAACCAAAACCATAAGTATTTATATTACCCACATTTTGGTTGGATTAGTCCACATATATTCCCTTGAATACACTATGAAAAAAAGGCCATTTCATATCTTTGCTAGGGATGATTTAGAAAATCAAATTTCCCAAATGAATAAGCTTGGCAAAGTGTGCGCTTGTAAACACAAGATCCTTACTTTGGGCAATGAGATGTGTTGTGGCATCATTGTTCGACCTAAGTATACCAAATAGTTGTGCCATGGCAAGTAAACTGTTCAAATCACCCGGCTCTAAGCCAGCCACACATGGCATATCCCAGTGGGGAGGTAGCCTATTGGCCCTAAAATAAAGCTTTAGGCTCATTTTAGGGGTGATGCAAAGACATTCCACTCTATGTTTCATCAGTGGTTTCATTCATGATCATTGTTCTCTCGAATATCCTAAAGACTCAACGATGTTCTTCAGGAATGAGGAGAACATAAGGTCTCTTAAATGGTAATGTAGTACCATTTATACAACGAGAAGCGTGCCAATGCTCCTAATCAGGTTGGATAAACTTGAAGTCGTTGTTAGAGATGCGATTTAGGTATAAGTTAGTGTGCATAGTGTCGCATTCATCCAGACAACTAACTTTCCCACATTCATACCTAATCACGTTTTTAATTGAATTCGGTTAGAAACATTATTCAATTAACTCATATTTGAGGACAATATCGATAAGATTATCCACAAAGTAAATCAAAGTTACTAAAGAAATTCTCCCAACAAGGTCATCCATGTCAAAATTTTGGAGCAAAATTAGTCTCACATGTTGATTACAAGAATGGTACTCCTTAACGACATTGGTAGGCACATGAAGAGGTGCATAACCAATGAATCTATTCCACCAAAATGGAAGTAGATTCTGCAAGGTTGAGGTTCAGGAACAATATCCTTTATTCTTGAAGTTTTAGGTCTTAGATGCCAAGGATCACACTTTGAGTTGTGATGCCACACCTTGACAGGCCCTAATTATACCATATGTTGTAAAAAAACAAACTCGAAATTGGATTGTGAGAGATGCAAACCCATACTTGAGTTCGAAAGGTTCCAATCGAAGTTGGAGAGGTTTGTTCGGTATGCCTCTACACCGAAGCAGAGCATATATTTTGGTGGGCTTTGACCAAACTGGGTCAAGCCATTATGTAAACTTCGGCCGAACTGGGTCTATACTGTTCGATAGACTCTAGCCAAAGCTGGGTCTATACCTTTCTCGCATGTTTTTGGTAGTAATCAGATCCGAGAATTTGGTAAACTTCCGCTCTCTATGTTGCTGTTTTGGAAGCGAGCTAAAAATAAGGAAGGACGAGAAAAGTATTCTCCAGTCAAAATTCAATCGGATTTATAAACTTCAAAATCGTACTCATTCATGGACGTAATCATGGTATGCTTCAGGCAAACAATCAGAAACGTCCAAATCAGTGAAATCAAACTTGTGACGGTTTGACAATCCACTGAATGGAGGGAACAAGATTGTGAATAGTGCTATGGAAAATAAAACATCCAGAAGCATCAAAGTTAGAACATCCGGATTCTAAGACATAGTGTACATGAAAGTTGGATGTGGAAAGATTATTAATGAGTTTAAATAAAATTTCTCATAATAATATAGTCACAAATAGGGGTGGGTTCGGTTCAAATCGGTTTGGTTTTTTGCCAAAACCAAAACCAAACCGAAATTTCGGTTCAGTTCATTTTTTTTTCGGTTTTTTTCGGTTCGGTTTCGGTTTATTGTTTTTTTTTTCTTCAAAAAATGAAAAACATTGAAATTTTAAATTTTAACATCTCCAACATAAGCATTCCAACTAGAATCAAAGACAATGAAAATAAACATTTAAAGTTGAACTAAAATCATCAATCAAGTCTTCCAAAGTCCAAACTAACAACCTCACAACACAAAAATCGTACAAATGACTTAGAAAAGTTAAATTGTATGATGTTGTTCAAAGATCAGGGTTGTATGCTTGTAACTGCATGTCAACAACTTGATTAGTAAAAGTAATGCGTGGGTGGATTTATTTAGTGTGTGTTGGATTCTTTTCCATCACAAATTACGCAAGTAGTCTACCCGAAATAAATGTTTATGAATTCTGTTACATGTTATATGAGAGTAGATTTGGAAAAGAAAACTGGGGCAGAAGTAGACAATGCTATGGAGATGGATGTAGGTATTTCAGGAGGAGGTTTGGTTCCAGAACCTTATATAGGGGAGAAATAATAGGTTAGGGTTTAGAGTTTTTATAGGCCTTTTTTTAATATTTTGAGCTTAAAGTTTGGCAACACATTGGGTTTAGCATATTTTAACTTACAAATTGGGTTTAGAAAATAATACCCAAAACAAATAATTAAATAAAAAAATTAATTTAATTAATTCGGTTCGATTCGGTTTGATTCGGTTTCTAGATCACTAAAACCGAACCGAACCAAAAGAATTCGGTTCGGTTCGGTTTTTTCAATTCGGTTCGGTTTTTTCGTTCGGTTCGGTTTGGTTTTATATTTTTTTTCGATTTTTTGAACCCACCCCTAGTCACAAATAACTGTGTGAATGGGGAGTTCCCGCGAGGGAAACTCAGGTGAAACAAAACAAGGCGCCTCTTTTCTTTTCGTTCTAGGAGTTTTATCAAACCGAACAAACAAACAACCCAAAAAATAATTAGAGGCTCGTGAAACAAAAGAAATCAAAACCGAATTTCGAACCTAAAAAAAAAAAAAAAAAAAAACAAAACAAAAATGGAAGCAGCGATGGGACTGACGAGTCGGATGCCTCCCAAGCACACCGAGACAGCTCTATCTGCCCTTCTCTCCCTTCTCCCCTAGCACTCCTTAGATCTCATCTCTCAAGTCGATCAGCCCCTCCAGGTTCTCCCCTGTTTGTTTCCCGAGAAAATCCAATCCAATTTTCACTTTCCATTTTCTTTCTCAAGGGTTTCATTTTAGTCCCCAAAAAAAAATAAAAAAAAACAACAAAATGTTTTCTTCAAATTCAAATTTTAAAGTCACCGTGCTGCTCTCTGGTTTCCCGAAATTCAGGTTTTGTGCGATATGGAATACGGGAAACAGTTCATTTTGTGTGTGAATATAACAGAGACGCAAACTCTTACAGGTAAAACCCTCAAATCTTTGTCAATTTTGATGGATTGGTGTTAGTTTTCTGATGTTTTACACTTTAATTGCTACATTTTTTAGGGACATTTTAGAGGTAGCAGATCTGGCCTTGATTTGTGAATCTAGATGTTTGATATATTTTGATCAATATACCTTATTGTTTTGGTTCATATGCTGATTTAATTGGTGTGATTAGTGCAATACATGTATAACTATGTAATCTAGTAGTTTATTTTTTCGTATAATAGTTTATGTTCTGTGAATATCGATTGTCCATGTTGATATTTTTGTGCTACTATATTTCCATGTAGATCGCCTTGGTCAAACAAATATCATTCGCCGCTAGAAGACAGCAGTCTCACATCTTTAGAGTTGAGGAAACTTGAAGTTGAAGCAAACGACATCTTCGCCATTTATCGTGACCAGTGAGGTCCTTTACTTACCTTGTTCTTGTGTTATTCTTTGCATTGGTTGAACTGTATAAAACACTTCTAAAATAATATTTCTTCCATTAGCTAATTTTCAAAAAAAAAACTCCGTGTGTATAAGTTTATCTTACATTTCCGGTTCTAAGCCTGGATAAAGGAAGAGGGGGAGGGCGTCAAGTAGTCGATAACCGGCACTCCTAGGTTACGTCGAATCCTTATGAAAATGAATCCAGAACAAAATCGCTCTAAAGCTAGGGCGTCACTTGTAAGTGGCGTGTTGTGTGGCCTGAGCACAGTGATAAGTGAGCAAGGGTTGATGTATCTCCTCCATCGGCACCCAGATGCAATGTTAAATGAGCAAGGGGGTCATAGAAACTTCTTTTTGAACGACTCCACTCAAAGTTGTTTGGGAGCATATGCTCCTATCAACTTTACACGGGACACAAAAAAGAAGTACTTTGATCCTATTAGACGGGGGATGGTGAAGAAGCTAGGACAAAATGATAGAGTTCAAGAGAGTAGAATGCATGTAGGAACGTGGAATATAGGAACCTTAACGGGAAAATCTATGGAAGTAGTGGAAGTTATGGTGAGGAGAAGGATAAGTAGTATGTGCCTACAAGAAACTAAGTGGGTTGGTCTTAAGGCAAATGATCTAGAAAACTCAGGTTTTAAACTTTGGTATTCGGGCACATATAGAACGAGAAACGATGCTGGCATCATCGTGGGCAAGACCTTGACACAAGATGTTGTAGATGTCAAGAGGGTAGGAGATAGAATTATAGCAATCAAGATTGTAATATGACACGAACTCATCAATGTGATTAGTGCGTACACACCTCAAGTAGGGTTGGATACGAGTTTGAAGGAGAAATTTTGGGAAGATCTTGGAGACTTGGTGCAAGGAATTGCTCAGACGGAGAAGGTATTTATAGGAGGGGATTTAAATGGACACGAGGGCAAGGAGACAGGTAACTATGGAGGTTTTCATGGTGGCCATGGTTTTGGGGAGAGAAACGAGGATGGGGAAGCCATCTTGGATTTTGCAATGGCATATGATCCGTTCTTAGCCAACATCTTCTTTAAGAAGAAAGAAGAACATGTTATCACCTACAAGAGTGGGTTGTCAAAAACATAAATAGATTTTCTTCTAATGAGGAAAGAGGATCGTATAACTTGTAAGATTGCAAAGTTATACCGGGAGGGAGCTTAGCTAATCAACATTTCTTGTTGGTGATGGATGTACATATCAAAAGAGAGAGAAAAAAGATCAAGACTTGGAAGTGCCCAAGGACTAGATGGTGGAATCTAAAAGGAGAAAAACAAGTCATTTTCAAAGAGAAAGTAATCACCCAATGCGTGTGGGATAGAGAAGGGGAAGCTAGCCAAAGGTTGAATTCCATGGCTAGTTGTATCCGAAAAGTAACAAAAGAGGTATTAGAAAAGTCCAACGGCTTTGCTTCACTCCAAAAGGAATCTTGGTGGTAGAATGAAGAGGTGCAAACAAAGGTGAAGGCTAAGAAGGAATGTTGTAAAGCCTTATACAAGGATAGGATAGATGAACATGGTGAAAGGTATAGAATAGCGCAGCAGGAGGCGAAGAAAGCTGTGAGAGAAGCTAAGCTAGCCGCTTATGACAATATGTATAAACGACTAGATACCAAAGAATGAGAGTTGGATATCTATAAACTAGCTAGAGCAAGGGAAAAGAAGACAAGGGACCTAAACCAAGTGAGGTGCATTAAGGATGAGGATGGAAAGGTTCTTGCTACAGAGAACGCGGTCAAAGACAGATTGAGAGGTTATTTTCGTAATCTTTTCAATGAAGGACATGAAAGGAGTACTTCTTTGGGGGAGTTGAGTAACTCAGAAGAGTGTAGAAACTACTCCTTTTACCACCGAATCAGGAAGGAAAAAGTGGTTGTAGCTTTGAAAAAGATGAAGCATAGAAAAGCAGTGGGCCCAGATGATATACCGATCGAAGTGTGGAAAGTCTTGGGAGAGACAGGTATAACATGGCTCACAGACCTTTTCAATAGGATTTTGAAAATGAAGAAAATGCCAAATGAGTGGCAAAATAGAACTTTGGTGTCTATCTACAAGAATAAAGGCGACGTACAAAATTACATGAACTATAAGGGTATTAAGCTAATGAGTCATACAATGAAGCTCTGGGAGAGAGTTATTGAACATAAATTGAGGCAAGAGACGAGTTTTGGACAACCAATTCGGGTTCATGCCAGGACGCTCAACCATGGAGGCAATCTATCTCTTACGAAGATTGATGGAAAGATATGGAGATAGGAAAAACGATTTACACATGATCTTTATAGATTTGGAAAAAGCGTATGATAGGGTCCCAAGAGACATTCTTTGGAGGATTTTAGAGAAGAAAAGAATACGAGTAGCATATATCCAAGCTATAAAGGATATGTATGATGGAGCAAAGACTGTCGTAAGAACTCATGAAGGACAAACTGAAAGCTTCCCCATAACTGTAGGGTTACATCAAGACTCATCCTTAAGTCCTTACCTTTTTGCATGGGTAATGGATGAGTTAACAAGATATATTCAAGATGATATTCCATGGTGTATGCTTTTTGCAGACGATATAGTGTTGATAGATAAAACTCAGGAAGGGGTAAATGCGAAGCTTAACCTTTGGAGAGAAGTGTTGAAATCTAAAGGTCTTTGCCAAAGCCGATCAAAGACAGAATATATGAAGTGCAAGTTCAGTGAAAATGGAGGCCAAAATGAGTTAGGGGTGAGGATCGGAGATCAGGAAGTACCAAAGAGCGACCGCTTTCGCCACCTAGGATCTATCTTGCAAAAGAACGGAGAATTAGATGGAGACCTCAACCATAGAATACAAGTTGGATGGATGAAGTGGAAGAGTGCATCCGGCGTGTTGTGTGACCACTGTATGCCACTGAAACTCAAGGGAAAATTTTATACGATGGCAATAAGGTCAGCGATGCTGTATGGCACGGAATGTTGGGCGGTGAAACATCAACATGTACACAAAATGGGTGTAGCGGAGATGAGGATGCTTCGTTGGATATGTGGGCACACGAGAAAGGATAAGATTAGGAATTAGGATATCCGAGGTAAAGTAGAAGTAGCCGAAATTGAAGGAAAGATGAGAGAAAATCGGTTAGGATGGTTTGGATATGTGCAAATAATGCCTACTGACGCTCCGGTTAGAAGATGCGACTATGGGACAGAGGTCTAAAGCCGAAGGGGTAGAGGAAGACCTAGGAAAACTTTGGAAGAGACTTTAAAAAGAGTACTTGGATCTAACGGAGGACATGACACAGAACCGAGCGCAATGGCGTTCTAGGATTCATATAGCCGACAAAGGCTTTGTTGTTGTTGTTGTTGTAGCTAATTTTCAAAAAAAAAAAAAGGCAAGAATGTGTCGAAAGTATCGTCGTGCAATTTATTTACCTTAATGGTTTAGTTCTTTGTTTCATTATGAAGATTTCATACAGCTTGGTTAACAGGTAATTTGGTAGGTACTATGAATGTGGCATTTCGTCAGTTTATATGTGCGAGGATGATAACGAAGGTTTTGTAGGCTGCTTTTTAATAAAGGAAGGTATACTGCCTAAACTTTCAATTTATGTTCTTTTACATGTATACATGTTGATTTTTATTATTTGAGGGGATTCAGATGGCTCCAAGACAGGACAAGGTAGGAGAGGTTATCTGCAGGAGGGGGCATGGGATGCTATACATGTGATTGAGGTAAACTCTACTTGTTATGGTAGGAACAAAGTAGATATGTGGTGAAGGTTGTTTGGGTTAAAACTTGAACTTTTGGCTCAAAATGAGGTTAGCCCAAAAGAAGATCCAGAATGAAGGAAGACGAAGCCCAGAAGAAGGAAGAAGCCTTTTTCCCGACTAAGTGCAAATCACTTAAGCCACTTGCTCACCTACCTAGAGATCAAATGGTGTAGACTAGCTAGCTAATCAGCCCAAAAGTACTTTTATAATGGTAGTACAAGTAAAAAGCTGATGAGTCACTACCCTTCAGCTGCATTCGGGTAAGATTAATGCTGCAGGCAGCCAAGCCAAATCGTCTATAAAAAGAGAAAGAGAAATCAGAGATAGGGACACTCAAACAAACAAACAAATACACAAACTCTGCTCAAGCCAGATTTGCATACGAAACTGTAGTCAGCACCAAGCCTTCATCCTTTTCGGGATCAACCTTCACCAAAAAGCCTTTGTAAAAGCTTTGCTACCCTGTCTAAATCTTGATGTAGTATCGATTCCCTCCTGTAAACTCATCCCCCAATTTCCCCTTGTAGCACTCAAACCCTTTGTAAATCACAAAGAGAGGAAGTTGCAAGACGATCAGCCTTACCCGACAAGGTGAAACCTTGCCCGACCCTCTTTGTTTTATCTTTTCATTCATAAATCTAGTAATATGATGTATACTTCCATCTGCATCCAAGTTATTTCTAGCAAGTTTATGATTAAAAGACTTCTAAATTCTAACCTTTTGGGCATACAAGATTGATCAATTAAAAGTCCTTGGTCTCAAGGCATAAAAAAGAACTTTATGTGGACTTAACCCATCCACGACAGTCCTTGATAACAAGAAGTCCGAAGTTACTTGGGGCGCAATTAATCAGCCTATTTCTCAGTTTTACTTCTGTTATACCTAAGGCCCTACAAAGGCACCTATCTGGGTTTATTCTGCTCTTCGGGCTCGGGTGATTAAGTATAACAGTTATAATACTTCGACAACAATGAAACAACCACTATATGTTCGAGTACTAAGTTAGTTATGATTGTGAGCCTCAAGGCCTACACCTAAGGCCCCACAAAGGCACCTTTCATAGCTAATTTTGTCTCTCGGGCATATACAATTAAACTAAACATACATCTTTCATGCTAAAGATGGCAGTGGCACGCCTGAACACTTAAAGTTAATTTTGATTGTGAGCCTCAAGGCCTACACATAAGGCCCCACAAAGGCACCTTTCAGAATTAACTCTGTCCTTCTCTTACAACCCGCCAATAAGCAGAAGCCCGACAGAAATATCAACCGGCGTCAACCTCTTGGGGAGTTGTGTGCTCGTTGGCCAGGAAACGTCCCCAGCGGAAATTCCTCCAGACGAACAAAGGTGTTCATATAGTCCTGACACTCACCCCCTTTCACACTTACATGTGATTGAGGTATACACTTCATGTTCTTTATTTAGTGCTGACCAAAAAAGGAGTTTCAACACCTTTTAGCTATTGAAAGTTATAGGGAACAGCTCTTCTCTCTCTTGATAGTTGTGATAGAATAACTTGATGTACGCCAATGTAAGTGCTGTGAAATCTGTATGAATCAATTTTTTGATTGATTGTGTTATATTGTTGGAGCTGATATGTTTTAAACTAATTAAGCACAAGATTTGCTGTTTGAATGATCACTTAAAATCTTTTGCATGTACTATTTGTATGATATCTTGGGATGGATCAAGTACTCTTTCTTTTTGGCTTTGTAGATGAATATGCACCTCTCAATTCAGGAAGGCCATATTTGTAACATGGAAGAATGATCGAAGAAATGGAGAGCAAGCTGAGAAATTCACTCGATCAGGTACCGTGCTTCCTTGCATGCTCACTTACGTTTCTCATCCTACTTTATAGTTCCGACTACACAATGTTTTGTCAAGTTATGGAACTAAGAGCCATCCATGACCTCTGAAAGCATTGGATCACCACGTATTAGATGTCTCACCGGCACTTGAGCCATTGCGCAGTTGTGACTAAACAGTAAGGTTTACAATGGGCTTCATATATTTATCCTTGGAATTCAAATTGTCATTGATCTAATGGTTTGCACTTTACGACCACCATCTGAAGTAGTGATGAGACTGCCTGACAACTGATGAGGCATATATTCTATGGCACTCACCAGGTGTTGGTTGTCAAACTTGCTTAACTAGGTGATTAGGGTTCTGGTGTACTTTGAATGTCATTATCTAGATTGTGAAATGTTCTTTCGTTTTGAGTTATAACACTTGGTGGCCTTGTGCTATTGCATAGTGGAGAAGATGACGGGTTTGTCAATCGAAAAACGCCTTATGGATTTTTTATTTTCATATTCATTATCAAGTGTTTTCTTCTGTTAGTAAAATCATATTAGCCATTAACCCTAAACCCTACATAATACGACGCCCAGCCAAAATAACAAACCCTAGCTAAATCAGTCAAGTAGGAAGCATGCCACACCGGCTCTTCATTCTTCTCTGGAGAAAGCAGTAGCAAGTCCGAATATGATTGCACCGGTTGTTGTTGTTGTATGGCTCACCCACAGCATCATGAATGGACATTGAAGCGGGAGTAGAAATAGGATCATCAGCCACCAATTTATCATCAATTTTTCTTGGAGTCGTCTTCTTGCCTTTTGATTGTATTGCAGTATCATCACAGTCGCCGCCACCATCATTAGCCTTAAACTTTCTCTTCTTCTTCTCCGTGGTCCTATCGCTCTTTCTGAGTTGGCAGAGCAAAACTAGCTCATCATCATCATTGCCAACAGGAGATGGATAGTCTTTGTGGCTGTATTCATACATAATCCAGGAACCTCTTGACGAGATGTCGATTTTCTGCTCTTGTGGTGAAATCTTTTGGCATAGCCCAAACCAAAGATGTTTCCATCCTTGGGATGAGCAGCTTCAACGTCGGTGGCGCCTGTCTCTCCATGCCAGGACCAATTTTTGCCTGTCCTGCGACTGATGCGGGAGCCCTTGATCTTCAACGTGGTGAAGAAATACAAGGCTTCACCATCCCTCCTGTAAGGTGTCTCCTTCAAATTTTCCACGGCTCAGCGGTTGTGGTTCCATAAAGGTTGAGCCTCGGCACAAGTTGCTGACAAGAGACGGGCAATGGCTTCCCGAAAACCATGTTATAGAGAGTAGCATACGCACAGTTGGTGACTTTTATGATGGCATTTATGATGATCAGTTTCTCTTTATTTGCAATGGTATGCAGGCCCTCGTTGCGCTTAAGAACCTTGTAACTCAGGACAACTGCAGCTCTCGAGCCTCTCGTTTTTAAGAACTTTTGTGGGTTGCATGGTGCCTTGGAGATATTGAGGCAGCGACTGCAGGGTTTAATGGTGGTGGAAGACCACAGAGATTATGCTATGGATGTGCAAAGCATCCGCAATGAAGTGCATCGGATTTTTTATAGAAAGCTGGAAGAGGTGGCTGCTAAACTTGTTTTGGGTAGTAATCTGTTTAGTAATTTACTTTTAGTCTTAACTACCATCGTATTATTTTCTTTAACCTAGCGTCTTATGGAAATGACAGGTAACGCAAAAGGGTGGCCAGGAAAGACTGAAATGCATCTGTGAGTCTTGAAGCCTAAAAAATGATGGACTGCTGTAACGAAGCCACCAGCTGGTCCCTTTTAAAAAAAATAAAAATAAATAAATAAAGGACAGGTAACACGGGTTACCACATGATGCAAACTCAATCCTTAAACAACATTACATGCTTGGGTACGTCTGGTGTGCTTGTAATTTATGTAATGCACTTGATCTTGGATCTGTACATAGAGAACAGTTCGAAACCTGGTCTCTTTCCCCAGAAGGGAAACTAGGGTAGGCTTTGGTTGTAACTTGTAGTCATAGATTGATAGGTGAAACTTCATGGATAGAAATCTTATATGTTATACGATCTTCTTGGAAAATGAATTTATCTTGGTAGTCAGCTTATCCAAGCATCTTCGGTGAAAATGAAGTTTACTAATTGACAATTAGAAAACTAGTTTATATGCCTGTGTAAGATTAGTGGGGATGAACACACTATGATTGCGTGATGGAAGTTAAATTTTTGCTCAGTAACTAATAACCCATGTCTCTTGGGGAATGGGGAGGAGTAGTTTAAGTCCTTAGAAGCTTTCTTTAACTTATCAACGTACGATAATTCTATATTCTCACAGAAACTGCATGTAGAAGCAACAAAGAAAGTTTTGAAGTGATAATTCTACACTTTGATATAAGAGTGAGACTCTTCCATGAATGAAGTAGGTGGATAGTTCTTGCTGAATTGTTAAATAGCAATTTTTCTCTTTTGTACCTAAAAACACGGATTATCGTTACATGATTGATTGTTGGATTTGATTTGAAAACTTAAAGTTTAACCTTTGGATATGATGCTACTATTTGGGCTGGATCTGTCCCTCGCACAGCTCCCAGGAGCTCTGCCCGTCGGGCAAGGTTTGTTGTTTGGTGTGCTGCAATATGAACTTGTTTGTTTGAATGGTGCCTTTGTAGGGCCTTTGTTATGTCGAGTCATTTGACATGATTAATCAAATTGGTTGAGTTAGGGTTGACTAGAATTCGGGATGGACACAAAGTGAGGAATAGAGAACTGGAAAATTTGAATTTGAAGATCAATTATGTGAAGAATAGTGCTAAAGATAGGTGAGCAACCAAACTATGCAAATGGCTTATAAGAGGTTGAGTTGCTCTTCATATTGTCAATTAGTTTTATGGTGGAACCTTAACTTTCTTCATGGTATCCGAATAGGTTGACCCACGTGTAAAGCTCAATGGCCACATGTGCTCACATCACCCTGTTTGTATTGTCCACATGTTAGGCTTGAAAATTCACCACATCTGAGGGGGTGTATGAGAATGTGAAGACAAAGTCCCACATTGTTGAGGGAACAAAACTTACAAGGGCCTATAAGAGGTGGGACTATTCATTATATAACATATTGTCAATAAGTTTTATGGTGAAATCTCAACTTTCTCCAGTAACAATGCATGCAAACGATGATATCATAAAAATTATTAGTGGAGTGTGAGAGGGCTTTCTTAAGTTTAGGAGACAAAACTAATAATGTTTCAATAGAGAAAAACGAGATTTGATAGAAGAATTGTAATAGCTCATGTGGACCTAGGTGTAAGGAAAGGGAATTTATTACCCTTTTGGGGAAAGTACAGGGGAATTTTAGTGGTAGTCCAGAGTTCATGCCCTTCGCTAACAGTTTGGGGCAGGACATTTTTGATGTGGTGATTTACATCTATGATATTTAAAATCGGTCTCTGAGTTGTTCACAATCAATTATTTTGGTTATTTCATAAAAATTATTTGTTAAATAAGAATAAAATGGCAAAAATACCCTTAATTATTGTCAAATTATTTTGGCATATTGTTTATTAAATTGAGAGTATTTTTTCTCATTTTGATCCTTACTTAACAGAGATTTTTTTACGGAATAACCAAAATGATTGAAACTGGACAAACTGAGGAACCACTTTTGTCGCTTTCAAATCTCAATGACCAAGTGATGAGTTATGCCAATCTCAACATCCATTTTAGCTAAAAAGCCGAAGGTAAAAGTCCAAGATAACATTACCCTTTGCCCTTTAATTTTAAAAAACTTGCAATGAAAGGGGGCTCAAAAAAATAATTTTGAATTGGAAAAAAATAGAAGCAGATTTGAGGTTCAAATAGAACCATCATAAATTCATTTGTTTTCTATTGGAAAAAGGTTAGTTTTTGTTGCCATCTTGGTCTGTGTTTAACTAGTTTTCTTTTTGTTTCCCACTTCCTTCCAGTTTGTCTAAGGCACTGTCCTGTTTCACTTCCCTCAGCATGTCTTGTCTCCTTTTTCGTCTGTTCATCGCTAGATCTTGATTGAATCTCAGGATAAAATTTTCCGCACGTACATTAAGTTCTTCCTGCCCCATCGCTTGGCCCCCCGCCCTACCCTAGTCTACCCTTTCTGGTTTCGGGATGGGTAGTCTGGACTTGACACCCCAACAGCTGAAGTCAAGAGATGTCCAGTGTCATGGTTCAAGCTTTAGCCAGGCGAATTCCAACTTTGGTGGACAGAACGTCAAATCTGCACCTTGTAGGTATTATCTTTCCAAATAAGCGAGGCTGAAAATATTATGTATCTTCACCAGCAACATCAATGCTAACACTTAGTATTTGTTCACCAAATTCAACATTAACGTCTTTGGCTGCCATGCCCTTAGTGAATATAGTCACAACCACTTCTTCTGGCTTCTGGTAGAATTCATGCCTGCATTTTGGCTTGACAGATGCTACGGACTCGAAGGGGTTCTAGATGAACGCCTCCTTCGCACACTTTTTGAGATCGGAAGCCATGGGTGGACAACCGTCCGTGTGGACTGAGGGAGATGGAAGAGTCTAGGAAAGAAGAGTATACAACTATGGTTAATTGTTGATTTCTTTACATCTTTGAGATACGAAACTAAATACAATTTATAGTATTTAATAAAATAAAAAATACTTAGATAGATTAATAAATTTATAATTTATCGATTATTTAATATTTTGCTAAATAATAGTCTTCCTGGGTCTCGAGGCTATTAATTTAAAGAAGTTTAATTATATAGAAAACCAAAAACAAAAATAGGACAAAATATAAAAATAACCAAAACCTAAACTTAGGTGCTAAAATTTGGCAAAAAATAAAAATAATTTCGGAAGTACAAACCTCGTCAGATGAAGTATTGCTCGGTACGGCACCAATCTCGTCATTGCTAGAGTATGCGTCACCGCCATCACCATCATCCCAGAATAGATTAACTCTTGTTTTCATCACTCACCCTCTCCCATGAGCCTCTGTAACTGCAGAAATCGAGACTTCGTCCCCACTTTGCAAATGAAGTACATCATTTGATAATACACTTTGCAGACGGAGTACACTATTAGCTACACTGGAGGTAGAATCTCCCCAGATGTGCAAAAGCCTTACCCTTTGTAAATTTGTAACAGTTAATCCAGGACAATACGTTTCGAAAACACAGCACAGAGTCAATCCTCTAAAATTATGACCAATAATTTGAGGCACTTTAAAATGAACATTTTTGGGCTCATGAATAACAACAAACTGGAACCCCTCCGAAATATCATAAATTCAACAACAACAACAACAACAAAGCCTTTTACCACTAAGTGGGGTCGGCTATATGAATCCTAGAACGCCATTGCGCTCGGTTTTGTGTCATGTCCTCCGTTAGATCCAAGTTCTCTAAGTCTTTTCTTAGAGTCTCTTCCAAAGTTTTCCTAGGTCTTCCTCTACCCCTTCGGCCCGGAACCTTTGTCCCGTAGTCGCATCTTCGAACCGAAGCGTCAGTAGGCCTTCTTTGCACATGTCCAAATCACCGGAACCGATTTTCTCTCATCTTTCCTTCAATTTCGTCTACTCCTATTTTACCTCGGATATCCTCATTCCCCATCTTATCCTTTCTCGTGTGCCCACACATCCCACGAAGCATCCTCATCTCCGCCACACCCATTTTGTGTACGTGTTATGCTTCACCGCCCAACATTCTGTGCGTCCTCGTTCTATACGTGTTATGCTAGCTTCACATGTTTTAACTATGTCAGAGCACTTTGAAAAAGTGGTCTGTGGTATCTGGAAAGCTGATGTTGCGTGTGAAGATTACAGACAGCTTTATCCAAAGAGATCCGGCTCTTGCAGTTGGGAAAGTGTTGCATGCCTCTTCGATTTTTGAGAAAGCAATCATGCTGGGGGTCTGGCTCTCGAGATTCGGAGAGCGGTGTCTCTTCGATTTTTGAGAAAGTAATCATATTAGGAGTCTGGCTCTCTAGATTCGGAGGGCGGTGCTTCTTCGATTTTGGAGCAAGCAATCTTGTTGGGAGTGTTTTCTCGAATGTGAGTAAAGGTTAGGCATGTTTGTTAGTCTACCTTGCCACGAAGCACAGAGGTTGACACACAAGGACTTTCCAATTATCCCGCAATGGTACTGTTCCTTTACCCTCTCTTCGATTTTTGAGAAAGTAGTCATGTTGGGAGTCTGGCTCTCGAGATTCGGAGGACGGTGCCTCTTCGATTTTGGAGCAAGCAATTTTATTGGGAGTGTTTTCTCGAATGTGAGTAAAGGTTGGGCATGTTTGCTAGTCTACCTTGCCACGAAGCACAGAAGTTGACACACAGGAACTTTCCAATTATCCAGCAGTGGTATTGTTCCTTTACCCTTGTGGGTAATAATATGGTAGCTAGACCTTCAAAATTTATGTGTCTAAACTTTGTTAGTGCTATTTCTTTGCTAATCTTTTACCCTTCTTGGTCAGAGCAATGTAGTGGGAGCTGCAAGCTTCACGTGCTCAACTTTGGCAGAGAACTTTGGCAAAGTTATCTGTGGTACCCATGAGCTACTGTTGCGTGTGGGAAGTGGGTGATTGAACAGTAAGACTCATGTGCTTTCTACTTCACCAGAAGTCTTCGACAGAATGCCCATAATTTCCGCAAAGCTGAGTGTGCGTGTGACAGGTGCTGACAAGGCTGGAAAAGTAGGTGCCTCTTCGATTTCTGAGATCGGCCCTCGTGGTCTCTGAGCAGCCCAACTTTTGAGAAAGCAAGCGCCTCTTCGATTTCTGAGATCGGCCTTCGTGGTCTTTGAGCAGCCCAGCTTTTGAGAAATCATACGCCTCTTCGATTTCTGAGATCGACCCTCGTGGTCTCTGAGCAGCCCAGCTTTTGAGAAAGCAAACGCCTCTTCGATTTCTGAGCAGGCGCCTCTTCGATTTCTAAAGCTCAGTCGAGTGCCGATTTTTATAGGGGCTAGCATTAAGTTCCAAAGCACACTTGAATCTCCACCAGAAGAAGCTCCATTCTTGCACTTCTAAGATATTGATTTGTCCGACCTCTTCTCTCTTCAACACCTTTAAAAATGTCTGGCCCCTCCGACCGTCATTTTGACTTGAACCTTGTTGAAGAGGCAGCCCCGCCTTCTCTAGACAACATATGGCGCCCATCCTTCGTCTCCCCTACTGGTCCTCTTACCGTTGGGGATTCCGTGATGAAGAATGATATGACCGCTGCCGTGGTGGCCAGAAACCTTCTCACTCCCAAAGATAACAGACTACTTTCCAAACGATCTGATGAGTTAGCTGTTAAGGATTCTCTGGCTCTCAGTGTTCAGTGTGCAGGTTCTGTGTCTAATATGGCCCAACGCCTATTTGCTCGAACCCGCCAAGTTGAATCATTGGCGGCTGAAGTGATGAGTCTCAAACAGGAGATTAGAGGGCTCAAGCATGAGAATAAACAGTTGCACCGTCTCGCACATGACTATGCTACAAACATGAAGAGGAAGCTGGACCAGATGAAGGAATCTGATGGTCAGGTTTTACTTGATCATCAGAGATTTGTGGGTTTGTTCCAAAGGCATTTATTGCCTTCGTCTTCTGGGGCTGTACCGCGTAATGAAGCTCCAAATGATCAACCTCTGATGCCTCCTCCTTCTAGGGTTCTGTCCAGTACTGAGGCTCCGAATGATCCCCCTCCGGTGCCTTCTCTTTCTGGGGCTCTACCGACTGCTGAGACTTCTCCTAAGCAACCTTTGTGAAGGCTCCCTCTTGTTTGTTTATTTTGACTCATGTATATGTACATATTTGTAGCTTATCGGGGATATCAATAAATAAGCTTTCCTTCATTTCAACGTATTGTGTTAAATACACCAAAGCCTTCTTCGCTAAGTTCTTTGAATTTTCTTTTGTTGGAGCTTTGTGAGTGGAGCATGTAGGTTGAGGTAGTGTTCCCTTAATTTCCTGAGTGAGGAAAACTTCTCGGTTGGAGACTTGGAAAATCCAAGTCACTGAGTGGGATCGGCTATATGAATCTTAGAACGCCATTGTGATCGGTCCTGTGTCATGTCCTTCATTAGATCCAAGTACTCTAAGTCTTTTCTTAGAGTCTCTTCCAAAGTTTTCCTAGGTCTTCCTCTACCCCTTCGACCCTGAACCTCTGTCCCATAGTCGCATCTTCTAATCGGAGCGTCAGTAGGCCTTCTTTGCACATGTCCAAACCACCGTAACCGATTTTCTCTCATCTTTCCTTCAATTTCGGCTACTCCTACTTTACCCCGGATATCCTCATTCCTAATCTTATCCTTTCTCGTGTGCCCACACATCCAACGAAGCATCCTCATCTCCGCTACACTCATTTTGTGTACGTGTTGATGTTTCACCGCCCAACATTCTGTGTCATACAACATCGCCGACCTTATTGCCGTCCTATAAAATTTTCCCTTGAGCGTCAATGGCATACGACGATCACACAACACGCCGGATGCACTCTTCCACTTCATCCATCCAGCTTGTATTCTATGGTTGAGATCTCCATCTAATTCTCCGTTCTTTTGCAAGATAGATCCTAGGTAACGAAAACGGTCGCTCTTTGGTATTTCTTGATCTCCGATCCTCACCCCTAACTCGTTTTGGCCTCCATTTGCACTGAACTTCCACTCCATATATTCTGTATTCTCCTCCATAAATTCCATCGAGAAAAATGTCACCATGTCCACAAGAAGTCCATCCCTAGAGCATACCATGTAAAGCCCGATTAATTGGTATAAGCAATAGCCTTAATTATGCATGCGTGTGTCATGTACATGTACAGTACAGGTCCTCTGTGGGCATGTGATAGAAAGAGGAGGAGAATACAGCTCTTAGAGAGAGATCTGTAGGATGTTCTTCCTAAAACTCAGAATGTACATGTCATTCTTATGCATAAGAAATACATGCATGTCTTAGGCGTGTATGTGTGGATCTATGTGTGTGTCTGTATGAGAGAGAGAGAGAGAGAGAGAGAGAGAGACCTGTAGCATGTTCTTCTTAAAATCAGCAGTGAGATTGGTGCAGCCTTCCATATGAATCCTTCTCATAGTGTTTAACGACTTATGCAAGCCTAGAATCTCACAGTGAGTTTGGAGGAGTAATTCAGATGCAATTCTACCATACTCGACATTTCTGAAAAATTTGGCATTTTTTCAATGCAATGCACTGATTTGCTCTCAAGATTTCCAAACTTGTAGGTAAATCTGGGATTTCAAGATCTTTGCAATAACTCAAATCTAATATTTTAAGCTTGGAGAGTCCACTGAGGCAAGGTGGGCTATAAAACAAATTGCCATCAAGCTCCAATATTTCTAAATAAAAATAGACTACCAAGATCCTTAGGGATGGAATCATCAGTTAAATTGCAGTTTCCAAGACCTAAAAATGTCAACAAAGGGCGCAAAAGATTACTTGATGGTGACCCTCTCAAACCCCATAGAAATAAAGATGTCAGGTTCTTCAATCTTGCAATTGAAGATGGTCCTTGGCTTATCATTTTATCCGACACGTCCACCTAGATCCTTAGGGATGGAATCAAATAGAAGAAAGAGCAAATATCTGGCTTATCATTGCCATCAAGCTCCAATATTTCTAAATAAAATAGGAGAGAGAAAGCAAGATATTGGTATTCACAGAAGCTGAAGAAAATAACAAATAATTTGTTTGAGATCATATCATACCACGTCAGTATCCTCCCAAACTCGTATGAGTTTGCTATAGCTCAAGTCAATAGCAACTAGGTGTGGTTGATCCAAATCGTCAGGTATGACCTTCAGAGGAAATCCATGCCAACATAACCATCTTAAATCCTTGGAAAGATGGTGGTAACTTCCAGTGAGCTTTATGTTTTTGAGTTTGAGCAATCTCAGACTCTGCATGTTTCTAAATGATTCTGAACTGAAGCTACGCGTGTCAACTTATTGAAAGACCATGAAATTCACCATTTTCCCTAATATGGGCCTTTATACACCAAAAAATGGGAGGTCTATCAGCTGAGCACTTAACTGTTAGAAAGCAGGAAATTAAGCATTGCCCTTGAACGTTTGTGTTCAAGAGTCTAACGTGTCTTGCTCTGCATCTTCTGAAGCTGAAAGGCCACTCACTTCTTCTTTGTCATCCTCCCAGTCGCCGTCATCCAATTGAGGACTCTCGGACCTCTTCTCTGACTCTGCCCCTTGCCTTCTCATGTGTTCTGAAATATTTCACGAAAGCAAACAATTAAAGACCGGGGGCATGTATAGTCTGGGGAATGTGCGGCAAGAGAAGAGGAAAACTTACTTTTATTGGTAATTGAGTGACGAGTCATGACCAAGAATTCATCCCACTTGAATTTCCTGAGTTCTTGCTTCTCCTCCTCAGAAAGCTCAAAATTTGGTTCCCTCCCACACATGAAAGCAGCCCTGAACACAAATAACAAAACCAACAAAGTTTATATGGCATATAATTTATTGCATTTGACACACAAAGCTTACCACCCATTTTCCCATTTGGCTTATCAAGTTTCATGTTTTTGAATGTCGAGGGATTGACACGAACCACTATATCATGTTGGTAATGCAGACACAACAGACCTTCAGGTTTTCAAAAATAAAAAACCAGAAGTAACATAAAAAAGGACACAGGTAACCACTGGTTGGAATGAACATATAGGATGGCATGTTCTATCTGGTGACCCTGTCCAAAGAACGTGAACGAAAAACACCAGTGTAGCAACAGTGAAAACTAAGACTGTTTTACTTGGTATATCTAAAGACATGATGATGAACCACTAAACAAGAGAAGGCATTCAGTAGTCGATAGACAAAGGAAAACTGCAATGGTTTATGATTTTCAATATTATGCACTACTGAAAGATCTTGTATCTGCTGATCTTTCCTTATAGTGCTCATCCAATAAAAATTGTTCGTAGTGAAAAAAATGTGATCGTACCTGTCGTACAAATGAGCAGCCTCTTCTTGGGAACCAACAGTGCCCAAGTGGATTTGTTTCTTGTCAACTTTTATTGCTGCATGCCACTTCATATTCTTAAAATACACACCTCTCAGTAGACTTGGTTCCTGGTTTTGTGCATACTTTCTGCGATTTTGCTTTCTGTGTTTGACTGGTGGCCCTGCAAATAGCATATTATGTTTTAGAAACGAGCAACCTGTAACACTGGCCTCTCAAGCTAATTGTAATGGATAAACGTATATGTTATTTTTAATACTTCCATTATCAAGATTCAAGAATATGCCGTGTGCAGGAGGCCTAGGCAAATATACAGAATTACTGCAAAATCAAGAATATGCTGTGTGCCAAAATATTTCTATAGGCAAATATACCAAAAGTTGAAAATAACTGCAAATTAAAAATCTTGCATCTTCTCTGAGAAGACAATCACGAAGTTCCTCATAACGTAAAGACAGAAAATACAAGTTTCAAAAGGATGAGTTCGCAAATTTGTGGTCCAATAGTCCAAGACATCCAGCATTCTAATCTATGAATATGTAATTAGAAATGAAAGAAAATTTAATTTAAACAACAACCCTGCCACATCGTGCTGCTCTTCGGATAAGCTAAAACCAGATGCAATGAAGGAACGAGGTTCTGCTTTCACAATGGTATTCTGGTAATAAGTAAAGCATCAGATAGAATGAAACTAAGAAGCTAAGAAATGATTGAAATGAATCCAGAACTGAAATGAAATATCCCAAATAGAGCTTTCGATTTCCTATTTATGGTATATATTTTTCCTTTTTTCGCTGAACGCATTCCTTACTAGAAAATGCTGCTTTTTAGCTTTTTTGATAAGCAACTATGAATTAAGAGCATACTGGATCACAAAACCAGGTTTAGGGGCACCAACATCTCAAAGGGTTTACGGCTTATAGAAATGCTATTCTTACTTTGAAAGAGATATCGTTATTATATAAACCGTACTTAGGTCTTATATGGTGATCATTGCCATCTTACCATTTTTCTCTCGGTACCCTGCTAAGCTTACTTTAAGTAAAAAAGCAATATTACGCCATTGAGACATTCTGCCTACGGATTTTTGTTCTAAATTATATATATGGAACTTTTCTCTTACCATACATACATGTATATTAACAAAAAACGTAGAAATCCTGTCTGACGAGTGTCCTAAACAAGCTAATAAAACCTTCAAAGAAAACAGTAATCCATATAATGTATGTATTTAATGATAGATTGATCAACAATCTTTTCTTACCCCATCTGGTTGATTTGCATCATTTGAAGGCATGGGATGCACAGTGACAGGATTTGTACGGGGTTTCGAGGATAGGTAGGATGGACTTGGCACTCCAACAACTGGGCCAGTGACCTTTAGTGGAACAGGGTTGTCCTCGCTGAATTCAAGAGATGTCCAGTGTAACGGTTCAGCTTTAGCCAGGCGAATTTCAACTTTGGTGGACAGAACGTCAAATCTGCACATTTCAGGTATTATCTTTCCAAATAAGCGGGTCTGAAAATAATACGTATCTTCACCAGCAACATCAATGCTAACACCTAGTTTTTGTTCACCAAAGTCAACATTAACGTCTTTGGCTGATATGCCCTCGGCGAATATAGTCACAACCACTTCTGGCTTCTGGTAGAATTCAGGCCTGTATTTTGGTTTGACATATGTAGCGGTCACCTGATTGGAAGGTTGACTCGCAGGCTGAACATTTTTTGCAGGTATAACATTCTCTGTAATGTTTTTCTCCAATGAAGCCGTTGGTAGAACAGCAGTTTCCTCTGCAATTTTCTCATCACACTCTTTTATCAAATTAGCAAATCTTGTCTCATGCGGGGCCAAAGGAGCACCAATTTCCAGGGTTGCCTTTGCAGTCTGATATTCCTCGAGCTTGATGCAGGCAATTCCTTTGCGCAAATACGCTTTGTACAATAATGGATCGAACTTGATTGCCTTGTTCGCATCCGCAACAGCCTCAGTGAGATTGCCAGATTCGAAAGAAATGCACATTTTAAATTATCAATCATGATTCAGTGCATGAGTTTGTTCTCATATTTTCCCCTTTAATCTAACAACATATATGAAATTGAAGACAGAGGATGAGAAATTTTTACCTCTGCGTGTGTCGACTCCAAGATTGGAGGCAAGGCAGAGATGAAAGCAAGCCGCAGAAGCAGTCGCAGAAGCAGAAGCAGTCGCAGAAGCAGAAGCAGTCGCAGAAGCAGAAGCAAGCCGCAGAAGCAGAAGCAAGGCGCAGAAGCAGAAGCAGTCGCAGAAGCAGAAGCAGTCGCTCGCAGTCAGGTGACCAAGTCGCTCGCAAAGGCAGTCGCTCGCAGCCTCGCAGGCAGTCGCTCGCACGCAGTCAGATGACCAGGTCGCTCGCAAAGGCCAGATGCGGAGATGCAAGGAGGCGCAAACCCAGAACCGCAAAGCAAATGTATAAGTATAACCTAAACCTAGCTGAATGAACTAAATAAAAATAAAAAAGTGCGGTTTCGGTTTCGGTTTCGGTTTCGGTGCGGTTTTGAAAACCCAAAACCGAAACCAAACCGTTTTGTGTGCTGCGGTTCAGTTTTGAAACCGAAACCGTTTCAAAACCGCAAAACCAAACTGTTTGGTGCGGTTTGATTCGATTCGTGTTTCGGTTTCGGTTTTCGGTTCCAAGTGCCCACCCCTACTGCGCGCGGTTGGTGTAGAGCTCGGCGCTCTGAGGGTTGAAAGCGATGGCATGGGTGTAGAGGTCAACGGCCAACTTGAAGCAGTCGTCGATGAACGCCTCATTGGCACACTTTTCGAGATCAGAAGCCATGGGCAGACAACCGTCCGTGTGGACCGAGGGAGATGGAAGAGTCTAGAAAAACAAAAAAAGTATACAACTATGGTTAATTGTTGATTTCTTTACATAGATGAGAAACTAAATACAATGTATAATATTTAAGGAAAAAAAAATACATTGATAAACCAATAAATTATTAATTTACCGATTATTTAATGTTCCGCTAAATTAATAGTCTTCCTTGGTCTCAAGGCTATTTATTTATAGAAGTTTAATTATATATAAGAAGAAAAAAACAAAAATATAAAAATAACCAAAAACTAAACTTAGATGCTAAAATTTGGCAAATATACGATATAACTCTAATAATTTTGGAAGTACAAACCTCTTCAGATGAATTATTTCTTGGTACAGCACCAATCTCCTCAATGCTAGTGTATTTGTCACCGGCATTACCATCATCCCAGACTAGATTAACTCCTGTTTTCATCACTCTCCCTATTACTCTTCCTCTCCCATGAGCCTTTGTAACTGCAGAAATCGAGACTTCGTCCCCACTTTGCAAATGGAGTACATCATTTGATAATACACTTTGCAATCGGAGTACACTATCAGCTACCCAGCAGGTAGATTCTTCCCAGGTGTGCAAAGCCTTACGCTTGGTAATATTTGTAACAGTAAATCCCGGACAATATGTTTCAAAAACACAGCACACAGTCAATCCTCTAAAATTACAAGGCACTTTAAAACGAACATCATTGGGCTCATGAATACCAACAATCTGGAACCACTCCGGAATATCATAAATTCCATTGAGAAAAATGTCACCATGTCCGTAAGAAGTCCATCCCTAGAGCATACCACGTAAAGCCAGATTAATTTGTATAAGCAAGTCTTAATTATGCATGCGTGTGTCATGAACATGTACAGTACAGGGGCCTCTGTGGGCGTGTGATAGAAAGAGGAAGAGAATATGGCTCTCAGAGGGAGATCTGTAGGATGTTCTTCCTAAAACTCAGCATGTACATGTCATTCTTATGCATAAGAAATACATTCTTGTACATGCATGTTTTTGGTGTGTTTGTGTGGATATGTGTGTCTTTGAGAGAGAGAGAGAGAGAGAGAGAGAGAGACCTGTATGATGTTCTTCCTAAAATCAGCAGTGAGATTGGTGCAGCCTTCCATATGAATCCTTCTCATAGTGTTTAACGACTTATGCAAGCCTAGAATCTCAGTGAGTTTGGGGGAGTGATTTAGTTGCAGTTCTACCATACTTGACATTTCTGAAAAATTTGGCAGTTTTGCAAGGGCAATGCACTGATTCGCTCTCAAGATTTCCAAACTTCTTGGTAAATCCGGGATTTCAAGAAGATTTTTGCAATAACTCAAATCTAACATTTTAAGCTTGGAGAGTCCACTGAGGCTAGGTAGGCTATAAAACAAATTGCCATCAAGCTCCAATATTTCTAAGGAAAATAGACTCCCAAGATCCTTAGGGATTGCATCATCAGTTAAACCGCAGTTTCCAAGACCTAAAAGTGTCAAAGAATTTAAGCCATGCAATGAAAGGAGCACAGATCTCAGGTTCTTCAATCCTGCTATTGAGGATGGTAATTTCCTTGTCATTGTATGGCTTGCTTGAGGTGTTGTCGATGATACCATCTCCCCCTTGTCCTTCAGTTTTATAAATCCTGTACAGCCTTTAAGAATAAGAGTCTCAACTGATTTTGACTTACAGAAATCCCCTGGAAAATACTGAAGTGTTTTGCAGTCTTCAAGATTTACCAACGAAAGTCTTTCAAGATGCCCAATGGATGGGTGAATCTTAGACAATCTTACACAGTTTACCAATATCAGTTTTTCAAGATTTGGGACTTTCGAAAGATCTGGTGATTCTGTTAGGTAATGGGAATGACTGAGATTGATGATTTTCAGATTCTTGAGCAGCTGCTAGGGGGAAAAGAAAAAAAAAACAAAACACAAAATAAAAATTGAAATAGAAGAGAGAGAAAGCAAGATATTGGTATTCACAGAAGCTGAAGAAAATAATTAATAATTTGTTTGAGATCGTATCATACCACGTCAGTATCCACCCATACTTGTATGAGTTTGCTATAGCTCAGGTCAATAGCAACTAGGTTTGATTGATCGAAATCTTCAGGTATGACCTTCAGCGGAAATCCATGCCAACACAGCCATCTTATCTCCTTGGAAAGATTGTCGTAACTTCCAGTGAGCTTTATGTTATTGAGTTTGAGCAATCTCAGACTCTGCATCTTTCTAAATGCTTCTGTACTGAAGCTACACTCGTCAGACTCTTGCATATCCAAAATGAGTCCTTCAACGTCTTCTGTTCCCTATTACAAAAAATAGTTGAAAATTAAAAACAAACCAACAACAAAACAACAGAGGAACTAAGAAAAGGGTTATATGCAAGTGAAAAGGTGATTAATTCATACATCAGAACCACAAGGCCTTGAATTGGATGGATGAACCACATGAGAGGTGGACAATTACACAATATAGAACATGGGACCTCTCATAGGCAACTTTTGTTATATATCTACTATAATATGCTTATATGTCTGGATTATAACCATAAAGTTGTACTTTACATCTGTCTACATTAATTAGGTATCTTTAGCAAGCTTCTGTTACGGGTATCATAATTCATAAATTGTACTTAACGAGAGGAGGACATGTGTGATTCTGTTATTTAATTTCAGATGATTCAATACAAAAAGCTCCTTTTTTGCCTCTTACAGGTTCCTTTCTCTGCCACATTAGTACATGCATTTAACATCAAATTTAATTGCAAAAGTACTCACAGATTGCTTCGTCAATACGTCTGTTATATCTTCATTATGCCACAATCTACTACGTTCTCCAGGATTGTCAGGGGATTCTGCACGCACGATTTCTCTGCCCATGCCTTGAATCAAATCATGCATCATGAGATTGCCTTCTTTATCAACAGTTACAAGGCATTGATCTTGGAGTTCTCGAATCCCTATTTCTGGATAAAACTGACAGCCATCCAGTATTGTCATGACATAGTCCTTGTTCATTCCAGTAAAGAAACAAGAGATGTCAAGGAATATAGCCTTCACGTCATCATCAGTTAGCCCATCATAGCTTATTTCAAGTCTTCTGTGAATTTCCAGATAAGGCTGTGATCTTTTCCATTTATCCAGTACAGTTTCCCATTCACTTGTGTTTCCTGTACGTATATAAGAACCTAAGACTTCAAGTGCTAGTGGCAAACCTCCACAGTAGTCAACAGCCTTTCTTGAGAGCTCAATATACTCTTCATTAGGATAATTGTTTCTAAAGGCATGCCAACTAAGTAGTTCAAGAGCTTCTCCTTCATTCATTGCTGGCAGAGGACATATCTTATACACATTAAGTATCTTTAGCAAATGTTCGTTTCTTGAAGTTATAATGATTCTGCTCCCTGGACCAAAGGAGTCAGGTTTTATAGCCAAAGCATCTCTTTGTTGAACGCTGTCTAAATCATCAATTACGACAAGTACCCTTCTGTTGCCTAACCTTTGTTTTATCTCCTTGGTCCCTTCATTGATACTACTTACCAATATGTAGGCCGGTTTCAAGATATCAGAAATAAGTTTTTTTTGCAAATCAACCAGTTTCTCTTCGCTCGCAGTTTCAAGGAAACTTGCACCGTCAAAACTATGATGATGTTTGTTGAAAACGGCTTTTGCAACCGTTGTCTTACCCAGTCCACACATACCCAATATTCCAATTATGCGAACATCATTTGATCCTCCAACATCTAAATGCTTACTAATTTCTCGCACGCGAGAATCTATTCCAACTAGCTTGGTAGGTACCACTAAGCAATTGTTTCTGCTTAGTTTTCCAGTGATCTGAGAAACAACGTTCCTGATAAAATTTCCTTCATTCCTGGTTGTTAAAATTCAACAAAGCAAAAGTAAAAATTTATTATGCGACTTCAAGGTCACATTAATCTTTCAGAAATTGACGAGTCAAAATCTCCAGATACTATTACAATTTCCTAAACTGAAATCTTGGTGGTTAAATTTCAACAAGGCAATTATTACCAATTATTTTTTTATTGTGTATATCGATATTTTTACACTAAGGCGAGAGGGAATTCGGCTAAGTCACACAATAAGCAACATAATTTGGTATCGAATTCACCATCCACGATATTCCAACATAAGATCTCTCACTTATAACTTATAAGTGAAGAGTTATACCATCAAATCCTAGTATTGAGTGGCTAGATAAGCCTGATTTAATCATTACTTATACATAAATAAATAAAATGGAAGGGAAATTTCAGCCACACAAAGTAAAGAAAATAAAAAGGAAATAAGAAAGTAATTACCCGGCAGATTTGGTTCCAACAACGTCAGTCTGTCGAAAATTGAATCCGGCCAAACTTCCAGCTTCCTTAAGAGCGTTTCTCAGAGAAGTACCCTTTCTTCCTTAACTTCCTGTTCATATTTCTGAAACGCCTGTGCAAAACTACCACTCTGGTTCAGGACATCTGAGGAATCAACACCATAGAAGATTGGAAAAACCATTTGACCCAGGGTTTTTCTGCACTCCATGATCTTCACCAGCTCCTCGAGACACCACGCGGACTCTGGATACCCTCTTGAGAAGACGACGACGGCAACCTTAGACCTTTCGATTTTTTGAATCAGGTGTTCTGGTATAGCTCTATTACTTTTTTCTAGCTTGTAATCGTATTCGTCTCCGTACATGAAGACGTTGAATCGGTGGTCTTCTAATGTACAGTAGAGGTGGTCCGTGAAGGTCGTGCGTGTGTCTTCACCTCCAGAACTCAAGAACACGTCGTACATCGGATCGTCTTTGGAGGATGAATCCATCAATTGTTACTCCAGGGATGTCTTGGCAGGCAGCACAGATCAAATTTGAGATCTACAGACAACCGTAAGGGCAAAGTAAACTCAAAACTCCGAAAAGAAAAGTGGGAACTGGCAAGTGAAGTCAATTACGATCGATCGACCCACCCATTTTATTTTTTGATCCAACGGTATCAAAAAGCTCAAGGAAGAAAAAAAAAATTTTAACCAATTTTTTTAAGAGAATTTTAACTAAAAGTTACCGGTACTGTTTACTTTAACGAAAAATCATATTTTTATACTAAAAAAATCAATCATCGTACTTTTTATTTTTATCCTCTATTTTGTTTTTATCGTTAAAAATTAAAGTTTTCAAACCATTTTCATTAGTTTTCTTTCTTTTTTTAAGATAAAATAACACCTGTCCTTCCCAGAAAAAAAAATAAAAATAAAAAATCCAACTGTCACCCAAGGGCCAAGAGCCAAAAGACACAAGCTGTGTGAAAGGTGCTAAATCGTCTCACTCTTTACTTTACTTTAGTACAAGACTAGACCTTTCTATCAAGGAAAACAATAGACTGCCGATGAACTAAACCACCTAAAAAAATCTATGACAACTTTAAAGAAGGAAAACTAATAAAAATGGCTTGAAAACTTTGAGTTTTAATGATAAGGACAAAATAAAGGGTAAAGTGAATAGTAGCAGGTTTGGCTTTTTAGTGTAAAAATGTGGTTTTTCGTTAAAGTGAACAGTACCGTGGGCTTTTCGTTAAAACTCCCAAAAAAATATCTATGACAATTTGAAGAAAGCAGATGACAAATCAAACAGTAAACAATGAATTAAAAACAATAAACTCATCCATACCTCCAGCTCCCATCTCTCTCAAATATGTATGTCCCTCAAAGTCACCCATACCTCCCTCAGTCACCCCTTCCTGACCGGCCAACCCCACAAACTGCACACAACCATGCATTCCCCGTCCTTCTCTCTCTCTTTCTCTCTCTATCTCTCTCTCTCTCTCTCTAAAATCAGAGGAAACCTCATAGATCCTGGCAGAGGACGTAGATAAATCTCTCTCTCATTGAGTCGAAAGCCCTAGCACCCATCTCTCTCCAATATGTCACTCCCCCTGTCCTCCCTTAACCACCCGAAGCACAGCCATCTCCCCGAGTCAAAATTGGCGGCCCTCACTCTCTCTCCATTCTATCAGCTCTCATCTCTCTCTAATCTGCAGGTGACTCCTTTCTGTGGGTGATTGTGTGCCCAAACCCCATTTCCATCCGCCCAATACAAATCCAACCAAGCAAATAAAACCCCATCCAGAGCCTAAACCCACAAAGCCCATTTTTTAAAGGAATGGCATGCCTGTAAATAAAATGAAATTCGGACCCAAACACTATTCATTTCTATAGTGTTAATTCCAATGCTTTCTTTAGACTAAAGTAATTTTATTTTATGGGTTAATATCAGTTTATTACTCTAATATTTAGTGGTTTTCAACATTTGGTATATGAAGTTTTTTTCATCTCAGAGTCATACCTCAAGTCTTAATTTTGGAGCAGTCTCGTACTTTCGTTAGTCATTCTGTTAAGGACTCTGTTAAAACGTGATGTGGCACTTGATTGGGTGACGACAATGCAAAATGTGGCACTGTGGGCTCCACATAGACCTATAAAACAATTAGATAATTAAATAATATTATTTGCCTACCTTTTCTCCAGTAAGAAGAACAAATAAATAAAAAATAAAAAATAAAAATATTATAACTCCCATCTTCTCAAAGTCTTTGAGCTTGTTTGGATGTATTTTTAAAATAACTGAAAGCGCTTTTGGTAAAAATACTTTTGAAAACTATCCTTAGTAAAAATGTTAGTAAATTCTTGAAAAGTACTTAGGGTGCATTTGTTGCACCGGACTGTCTCAGACTGGACTAGCTTAAGGGACTAAGCTGGACTAGCTTAATGAAAAGTTTGGTGCAGTGTCGGACTAAGAAGCAAAATAATAATAAATTCTAATATTATATAGTTTAATTCATAATTTATTCCTAATTCTAGAAACCTCTCCGTCCATCAACCTCTGTTTTTATTCCTCATTTTTCTCAGTCCCGCCCTCATCCTCTTTCTCTACCCTCTCCCTCTCTGCCTCTTATCTCAAGTCGTGGAAAAGGAAGAAACTTGCTCTAATTCTCCTGCACTTGAGCTTCCAAGAATGACCCAAAGTCTTGAGCGATTTTGTATTTCTTTTTTTTTTGTTTTTTTGTCAATTCACTGTCATTTTCCCAGGCCTCAGATCCGGCCGACCCAGACTATTTTCGTAGTTGGAGCTGACGATTTGAGACATGTTGGGGGAGTTGGTGTGTTGAGTCGACGATTCAACGGCGGAGGTTGTGAAAGTCCAAGCTTTTCCGATGTATGTGCGGCAAGACACGCGGTGATTCAACTGCAGAGTCATCGAGCTTTTTTTTGGAAAAATCAAACCCGTTTTCTGGTGGAGTTGGCGAAGGGAAGCAGACGAGCGACAAAGGAACGAAGCAAGTCTTAGTTAGTCCCATGGTTTTCAGGGACTCTAACTAAGAACCTCTAGTGACGCTGCTAGTCCCGGCGAGTCCGGGCTAATCTCATTAATCTTAGCCCCGCATGATAACAAACATTGGACTAGACCAAAAGCTAGTCCAGTCTGGTCCAGTGAAACCTAGTGAAGCAAAACAAACGGGCCCTTAAAGTGTTTTCAGGGAGAAGCACATAACTGGTGCTTCTTGTAGAAAGCACTTAAAGTGCTTTTGGAACTCAAAAATATTTTCTTTAAAAGTGCTTTCAGTCATTTCAAAAGCACATCCAAACGAGCCCTTTATCACCTACAACTTCTCCAGCCACCCCTACATCTCCTCCGACAACCACGCTTCCCCAGCCGCCATTTTTCACACACCTAGAACCTAAATCCTCCACTTTCCTCACTGCCTCCATCTCATCCTTCGACTCTTTTGCTACCATAGTTATCTCCTTCACCAAACCCACAACCTCTATCACTGGCATAGCTGTCGATTACGGCGATCCAGATCCGAAAACCTTATGGAAGATTCCACGACATGTTGAATATGGCCACGATGGTGATCGACTGCTTAGATTTGGCTACGGCGATGATTGGGCTGTATGGGATCGAGAACCCCAACTGGATTGGGACGAAACGACGACTTCAGATCTTGGCTTCGTCTATACAATTAGGCAATTAGGAACCGATTCTTTGAACCAGGAGGGGTCCAAAACCTTGGCGACGTCTTCAGATCTCGGTCTCAATGGCGAAGATGAGCTGTTGGAAATAGCTCGTTGTCGCGGACCAGATCCATTGCGAAATAGATCTTGGACTTGCTTGCCATGACCTTTTTAGAGTTGGATGATGTTGGGTGCTTCACCATCCTCATCATAGTGGATGATGTTGGGGTTCTTTTTTAGGTTTTAAATTTTTTAATGTTTAATTTTTATATTTTTTTTATTTAAAAAAAAATTAATATCCATGTAGGTCATATTGACATGTGGCGCATATTCATTGTCTACATAAATGCCACATCACCAGTTAATGACTTCCTTAACAAAAAGACTAACGGAAATATGAGACTGTCCCAAAATTAAAACTTGAGGTATGACTCTGGGATGAAAAAAAACTTCATGTACCAAATGTTGAAAATCAGGAAATATTAGGGTAGTAAACTGAGATTAACCCTTGTTTTATATTACGAATACTTTACTCACTCCTTACTTAGTTTAGTGTTTTATATTATGAATATTTTATTAGGTAGATACAGGTCGGGCAAATCAGACACTCTGCACTCTCAATCAAGGTTCTAAAAAACATTAGGCGCTAGTCGGGCAGTGGGCTGACGCCTAGCGCCTAGGCGACTAAGAGGGTCTAGGCAGGCGGCCTAGGCAGATTTAGATAAATTTCCTGTATATCTTATAAATAAGTGCATATTGACACTTACAAAAAATTATACTTGTATGAAATCTATGGATAACATAATAAAATAATGATAAAATGAAAAAAGAGTACCCAACAAGTCCAATTTAAAAACACATTAACCATATATGTCATATAACCATAATGAGGAGTATAGTAGGATGACACATGTATTACAAGTTCACAACTTAGACTTAGATAGGATATTTTTTTTTTAATTTAAAAAATAAAAATAAAAAATAATAAAATAATAAAAAAACCGCTTAGCCTCCTAGCACTGCCTAGCTCGCCTAACCCGCCTAGAGCCCAGCCAATTTGCAAGAAAATGCCTCGAGGCACCACCGCTGAGCGCCTAGGCAATTTTTTAGAACACTACTCGTAATTGAGTGCTGAGCAAAAATAAGGATGAGGTCTTCTTTGTGAGGATCTTAGAGATTCTCACATTTTAACTGTTTTGTACGATCAATTTTCATTCAGTACTATTTGTGTTTAATTTTAAATAAAATTTTAAAATGATTTCTGAATGCATGATATACGATGAATGACTAGAATCGGATTCCCACAATTTATATCCGGATGGGATCCAAATCCCAAAAACAAGTCGTAAAAGAAATGTAACAAACAATTTACTCAATAAAATTTTATTCTCATTTGTTTTTTGGAAGATTATTAATTTTGAGGTCAACTCATTCTAAACAATGCGTTTATTAATCACACCTTTTTTTTAATAAAGAAATACGTTTTGCTTCTAACATGATAAAAATGAATTTTCGAGATCAATGTCTTTATTTGATTTTGCGGTTGCACTTAGGTGGAACCCTAGACTACCTACCTACCTTTTTTTAGGGATCAAGCTGCTTGTTCTTCATCATTTTCAATGAGTGAATGACTCACTGAAAAAGAAAGATTTGGTTATGCTGATAATAGATTGATTACGCATCCTTCGTAGAATCAAACTGGCATAATTCTAGATTTTCGATGAGTGTATGACTGAAAGAAATTTTTTATATTTTGGTGAATTTGGTTGAATGAACTAGGGATTTGATTTGAATTTGGACTTTGTGATGAATTTGGTTGAGGTGAACTAGGGATTTGATTTGGACTTGTTTTTGGTTTTGTGCATTTCCATCTTGATCGAATCTAGATTGCCTACACCCTTAGCGGATCAAATCTGATGTAGTTGAAGATGTTTTGTATGGCTTTGTGCCATTTGGAATATGAAGTGGCTTTGTGGCATTTCGACCAATTCGGTAATTTTCATGGGAATTTAACCTATTAATGTGACGTGGTTCACAACTGCTGAATTTGAGGTAATTTGCCTCCATGATTTTTGAAGATTCGCATCCACTAATGTGACACGGTTCGAAGTTTTCTCCATGTTTTTCTTTATTTTGGACTACTTGGATGTGGTATGCCTCCGCCAAGCCGTTTCGTTCTTGGTCCTGTTTGATTCATTGAGCCTAAGTTTGAAAGCTATGACCATTTCCAACCGATCAAGCCAAAGGGTCATAGGCCAAAATATAGCCCATTTTGACAGAAAATCGTCTCCTATCGAGAGCTAGGCCAAATGGCTTGTGAACCCCACTAAGCCATACTTCATCCATTAGGCCAGTGGGTTGGCCAAAAAGAGCCAGCTAGCCCGTTTCCAGCAGCCTAAAACAGGGAAAGAATAGGCGTGCCCCAGCTCACTGAGACCGAAATTGCACAGATTCCAAAGACACGTGTCCTAGCTGAGAACGAAACACACCCTAAAATCCATGGAGTAGGATTCTCTCCCCTTCTTTCAGGCCATCTCAACCGATTCGGCCAAAGGGTCATAGGGCGAAAATAGTCCAAAATGACACGAAAATCGTCTCCAACAGAGGGCTAGTCCAAAGGGCTTATGGGCCCCACCGGGCCAAAAATACAAAATCAGGCCAACCCGCTGGCCCAAATGAGCCAGCTAGTTAGCCCCGGGCCAAGCCAACCTTTTAAAACCAACGGCTACCTGGCATCAGCATGACGCCAGCTAGCAACGGCTAGCTGATGCCAGGTAACCGTTGGATTTGAATTTTTTTTTCCTGACAAAATTAAAAAAAAATAAAAAATTTCCAATTTTTTTCTATAAATACTTAATTCATTCCTACACCATTTCTCACATTATTTTCACCATTCCATACTATTTTACACGATTTCTCTCCTAAATCATTTCTTACCTTTTCCAGTAATCTTTGCTTCAATTTTTTCAATAATTTTCAAATGGCCAGATCTGCATTGAAAGGTAGGGCTTGGACCCGAAAAGAAGATGAAGCTCTTTACAGGGCTTATAAGTGAGTCTCCAAAGATAGTGTGAGGGGGAGTTCTCAAACAAGTGAAGGTGTTTGGACTCGTACGTCCAAAAAATACTATGAGTTCTACGAAAGCACCACTCCACCGATTTCCCAAAACCACGAGAGTTCTTCAAGATCGAAAAAACATCTTCATCCAAGTTTGAATAAATGACATCAAGCAGTGTTAAAGGCCAAAAGCAGACATGAAAGTGAAGCCAATTACTACGACCAAGTAAGTGTTTTCACAAGTTATTTTAAATATTTAATTATATTACATTTAATTTCATAAATTAATTTCCTTTAATTTTTGTAATTATATTTTCTAGGTACGCCAAGCGGAGGAATTGTATGTCAAGGACAACTCGAAACTCTTTAATCAACACAGTTGTTGGAGAATTTATAAAGTGTGGGTGTTATTTGAAGATCCACCTCAAGAAAGAATTGCTCCTATGCCGGTGTTCGAAAATGCATCCTCAAATGCAGTTGGGGATGAATATGGATCTCCTATCGTTCAAGAAACAAGGGTAGAAAATCTATCTTCGGGTGAAGGTTCCATACCTAGGGCTATGGGACGAAATAAGGCCCAAAGGGCAAAGCAAAGGATGATTATGCCTTTCAACAGGAAATGGTGTCCTCATTACGATTAATGGCGGAGCAAAATGCCTTTGCCGCGGAAGAAAGGAATCGTAGGCATGAAGAACGGGCAAAACAAATTCAAGAAGAGATGGATGATAGGAACATGCAAAGGAACACTTCGGATTACACTCCAATGAGCAAGACCTATTTTGATAGGAAAAAGAGTGAAATTATGGTCCAACGGGAGTTGTTTACATCCGACTATAATCCTACAATGGCGGATGATGATGATAATAATTATAGACTTTAAATTTAAGTTGTTGTAGTTTTTAAATTTAAGTTGTTGTAATCTTTAAAATTTAAATAATAAATTATGTTTGGCCTATGGCCCTTTGGCCCCCACGGTTGAAGATGAATTTTTGTCACATGGCTATGTTTGGCCTATGACCTTTTGGCCCCTCGGTTGGATATGATAAGAAATATGGTCTGGCATTGTTGTTACGCCCCGGACCCGGGGTCAACAGGAAAACTCTCGAACCCAAATCCAGTGCGCGAGCTAAAAATAGAATTAAATAAAAGGAAAGTGAAACTGGGTGGAAAAATATGAAATTCCTCTTATAACGAGAAATCGATAATTCTTTACAAGACTAAAATAAATAAATACAAAATTATATCCTCACCCTTAATCTGATCTCATCCCGTCTACCTTTTCTGACTGTTTAGTTCTTAAACCTACATAACAGTAGAGGGTTGAGCTTCAACAGCTCAGCAGGGACATAACCTTATCACAGTAAATTGACAATATTAAATTAAGTGTCATGAAATCATATGGCCAAATATCAAATCATTATTGATCATGAATGCACTTGAAACTCTTCGGCTACCCCTGTTAATTTATATAATAAAACAAGCGGACTTGCACGTTCCATACTGTAACATCCCACATCGCCCAGGAGAGTGATCCTTAAATGTATATTCTCATCCCTACCTAGCACGAGGCCTTTTGGGAGCTTACTGGCTTCGGGTTCCGTCGGAACTCCGAAGTTAAGCGAGAACGTGGCCAGAGCACTCCCATGATGGGTGACCCACTGGGAAGTTGCTCGTGAGTTCCTAAAAACAAAACCATGAGGGCGTGTCAGGGCCTAAAGCGGACAATATCGTGCTACGGTGGTGGAGTAGGCCCAGGAAGTGTTCCGCCCAGGGCGGGGATGTGACAAATGGTATCAGAGCCAATCCCTGGCTGGAAGTGTGCCGATGAGGACGTCGGGCCCCTAAGGGGGGGTGGATTGTAACATCCCACATCGCCCAGGGGAGTGATCCTTAAATGTATATTCTCATCCCTACCTAGCACGAGGCCTTTTGGGAGCTCACTGGCTTCGGGTTCTGTCGGAACTCCGAAGTTAATCGAGAATGTGGCCAGAGCACTTCCATTATGGGTGACCCACTGGGAAGTTTCTCGTGAGTTCCCATAAACAAAACCGTGAGGGCGTGGTTAGGGCCTAAAGCAGACAATATCGTGCTACGGTGGTGGAGCGGGCCCGGGAAGTGATCCGCCCCGGGCCGGGATGTGACACATACCATGCATTTTACCCCTGCATAGATGATTCGAATATTCTATTATAGAAACTAACCCTCATATGATATCCCAAGTTCATTGATCTCCAGCCCAAATTACCCATATCGACAATTCCCGTCAATCCTATTCTAATGTGCACACCGGGCTCGCCTGGAACTAGTTTCACAATGAATAGATTCAACTACACAAAAGATCATTTCAAACTACCCTCATTTCCATACTTCCAATCTTAAGACTGAAATTTCAACCACATCAACATGAATGATGCACAAACAATGTCATTTCATCTTTCACATGTATCACAGGACATTCTCAATGCATAGCATTTCAGCATTAATTCCATAACCAAGAACAAGTAAACACTTAACTGAACCAATTAGCCAATTATTATCCAATCACATTAATCAACCAAAAAGATCAAGAATATTATAGCACTTCACGAAATTGAATAAAATCAATTTCTGTAAAGGTTTGCCGTATTTCCCCTACCTGGATTCCAAAGCATTGCTCCGACTCTCTATTACAAGAGTCTACCTTCAACAACTCCTATCCACAAGTGTAAGAAATTACTAAAAAAAAAAATGACATGAACTTTAATCCTAGTCAGAATACTTAAGCTTGCTAATTACACACTACTAATTCAAAGTCATTTGGTTAATTTACAACAGCATGGTCATCAGCGAAGGAAACTTTTGAACTAGAATACCTTTATAAAATAAGTAAAGGTATACTTCGAAATACATAAGTACATTAACATACTTCAGCCAAGCTATAGATAAAAGCACTAATCTGTTAGTATTATGAATGATGTAAAAGCCCTTTAATTGGCTATGGTTTTGGCCCAATTAGAATAGAACAAACAGCTTAATAAAATAATCTAAAACAAAAGAAAATGAATAATATGAATATATAGTTCAAATACTACCGTAACGGTGTACTGAACTTATTTGGTTCAAAATAATAGTAAATTAGAGTATAGAAAATTGAAATAAAGGAATTAACGAGTAAATAAGAAGTAATACAAAACTTTCTGAAATTAATAAGTATATACAACACATAATTATATATAATTATTTTTGAAAATACAGATCCTCACAATTGTTTATTAAAATATTAATTTCTTAAATGACTATAGGGCTAAAAGGAGTCTCTAACCCTCTTTTGGTTGGAGATAAGCCTCAATTGGAGATGGCCTAATGATGATTAGTATTAGCCATTATGAATAATAATGATGACTAATCGTGACAAACGTTTGAAATCTACGTGAGTAGGTAAGGTTTTGGCAGTAGTCAGTGGATGTCTCTTTTTGATTCCCATCCACTTGTTGTCCACTTGTTCCTTAAGTGCGGCTTTTCAGTGCCTTTGAAAACTAATAAAAATAAGCTTTAACTTTTTACATTATAATAAAAAATCGTTTATTAATTTATTTAACAATAAAAATAAAAAGAATAAAAAATAAAATAAAAAATAAAAATATACAACTCGCGCTGGGCGCACGTACCTCCCACCCTTTTACCTCTCTTTCACACTCTCCTTTCTCTCGTTGTCAGCTATCATTAAGAGTTTTTTTTTAGAATAAGAAAAAGACTTCAAATTAAATTACATTTCTCAGTTTTATTTTTGTGGTGTTGTTTCCCAATAGTAATCAAGATGACGAGAGACTTTTCAATGTGTACAGAAAACGGGTAGTACACTACATGTCTCTATACATGTGGTGAGATTTTTATATTAAAAATTATTAACGTAAAAAATAAAGTTTCTCACCACTTACACAATAACACGTGGTGTACCACTTGTATTACGCGCATAAGAAAAAATTTCTCCAAGATGACACCTAAGCTCAAAGAAATTGGATGAAGAGTTACATTTAATTAATGCAGGTATGTAAAAAAGTGAGGAAATTTTAATTTGGTAACTGAAAACAACTTTTTAAATATAAGGCTAAATAGCCAAAATGGTCCCTGAGATTTGCATAACTCATCACTTTGGTCCATAACATTTCAAATCAATAAAAGTGGTCCCTGAGATTGTCCACCATCCATCATTTTGATTCTTCCGTTATGCTAAAACTCACAAAACCTCACTATGGTAAAACCCAAAAAACCTCGCTATGGTAAAACCTAAGGCGGGAGAAAAAACTCATAGACTAAGGAGAAAGGTGAGAAGTTGCATTAAGTCAAAACTATACGTCTTCTGGATGCAAGTAAAAGAGCTTACAAGGGTATGACCAGCCGAAGATGGGTGCCTCGTCAAAACCTAGTTAGGTAGCAAAAAACCCAGTGGGAAAAGTGCTATCGTAGAAAAAAAAGTACATGAAGATCAAGTGAGTATAATTTTGGATACTTCCGCAGAGTTTGACAAAATTTCCAAATAAGAACGACAAGCATTGCATATGATTAGTTAGGCATACCAATTCCTCAGACAAGTTTCGAGAAAGTAGATTTCGGCAGTGACGTCGTGTAAAGGTTGGCAAGGTTGTCTAGGATCGGCTTGCATAACTTCAATCTCCTGATGCTTTGTTGATGTGGTGTAGATGCAATATCTCTTGGCGTTGACTTCGTTGATGTATCATGTCTTTGTCGGGTTAATACATGCTGCATAGTCTTCATAGATTGTCGTTAGGACTCAACGATGGATGAAGGCATTGCATGTACTTCAAATATGCTCAACAATAGCTCTTAACCATGTCTCACATGTGGCATAGTGAAGTGAGGTGAGTCTTGGAATGATTTGAATATTCGCAACTAAGGTCATATCGTGGACCTCCAAGATATTGCGGTATCCCTAACGGTAAAGACATAGACATTTGGGGATGTCCCTTGTGCGGGTTTCATAAGCATCTTGCGTCAACATAACAAACAAGGCTAGGATCATTCTAATGCTCAATGGGTCAGATTTGCTCGGCATATGTTGGGATTAGCCCAAATCCGTAGTACCTTCAGGGTAGTAGAAAAACGTATTTATTACCAATTCAGTGGTTACATGTAGGCGCGATGCTACATCTTTACTAATAGATCAACATCGAATGAGATATCATGTCTAACATAATGAGCTAAGTACAACAAAGCGTAAAGTTGAACTTGGATACGGAACTTTAGATTCCATAACCTCTTCAAGGGTCTCATTTGCATATAGCGTATGGAAGATCATAGGTATACTCAAAAGATAACACCTTTGGGGTGTAGTTCGATTGGTAGACCAAAATATCATCAAAACACAAAACAACGCTTGAACTTCAGGTCAAGGCATAAACGAGTTTTCCTAAGATCCTCATCTCCATTTCCATCTTTAGGTGTTAGGCAGTTTTCTCAAGCTCTTCTAGAGTCTTAATGAGATGCATGTCATCGACATAAACTGTAACTCTAGCAATTCAGAATATGACTTCGTAGTTTAACACGCAATGGCATAATTCATATCTCTAATTGATCAAACAATCACTTTGACAGGTATACCATATCTGCCGAATTGCTTCAATCCGTAAGTGAACACCTCAAACAAGTTGAGAGGGTGTTCCGTAGTCTAACTATTTGAACCAGTTCATGTAATTATTCGAGAACTTACATGTCAATCTCCGTATCAATATTCCTATCGAGAAACACTAACCATATTCATAATTCTACAGTCAATCACAGGGCGTTTGAGAGAAACATTGCGCTGAAAGTAATGCTATCTCATTCATCTCATTACATTTCTTTTCCTACTTGTAACACAACAGGGTTACCTTGGACAGTGTAGGAACGAAAAGTCCAAACACATTTTGATAAGGAATTTAACCTAGATTGTAATCTTGGTTGTCCGATTAGTTTTACGTTGTCATTAATCAACTTAATGTAATTCAAAATTGTCGTTTTTCATTTATGTCCGTAGCTACCATATAAGTGAAAACATCATCGATGATAATCTCATTCCAATTCCATATCTCATCCAAACTAGTATACTAGACCAAGAACTTCAAGTCTCAGGAGTAATCCGGATTAATCTTTTGAGGTGAAAATTATTTGAGACAACGATCAATTATGGATTTATGTTGTGTCGTGATCTTCCTCTTCTAGGAAAGTGAATCTTATCAACCGAGTAATACGTCGTGCTTCAAGCCAAGAACAGATTGATTGACTATCTGCCAGGGTACCAAGTTGCCCAACATGGGCAGCCAACACCCTTTAGGAATGTTGACTTAACATCTGTTAAGTACATCTATCCTTGCATGCATGTTTGCAGCTGACATATGATCTTGTCACTTTAGCTAGATCAAAGGAATGCGTCTGGAGCAACATTCTGAAAGTTAGAATACATCACACATACTTATCACACTTGTGTGGATATGAGACATAGTGGGCAACGTGCACACGAATTTGCGTCGTTCTATAGGAACTTTGACGTTCTTATCTCCCTCTAATAGCGAGAAGACTGTCTCATTCAAGTGACAATTCACAAAATGAGCGATAAGGAGATCGCATGCAAAGGTTGTAAAGAGCTAGTGCGAAGGAAAATCATAATCAACAAAGATTCACATCCTTCTTTAAGGAACCATGTTGGTATGTTGCGGTGGTGCAAACTTGGCACATGGAATGCACACCCAAATGTGTAAGTATGGAACGTCATGTTCGTACCTAGTAACCAACTGTAACATCGAATAGGTTGGGTGGCAATGGCCTCAAAGCAAATCAACATAGTTGTGTACATGATTGCATAGCTCTAGAAATCAACAGCTTGGTGCGTTCACCAAGGTCCAACGATCAATTAAACTGCGCTTTATGATCACTATGCGAGGCTGTTTTGGGGTGAACATGGGAATTCAATGTCCAATTATAAACCCAAAAAAAATGCAATACTTCTTGAAAACCTTCGATATAAACTTTCTAGTATTATCCAGTGTTCTAGACTTTATGGGATAATTAGGGTGGTGGTGCCTTAAAATCGGCCAAGAGGTTTAGCTGCAGTGTGTGTGGAGAAACATGTGACCAGTTTGTCGATTCATCAACCAAAACCATAAGTATTTATATTGTCCACATTTTGGTTGGATTAGTCCACATATATTTCCTTGAATACACTATGAAAAGAAAGCCATTTCGTATCTTTGCTAGGGATGATTTAGAAAATCAAATTTCCCAAACAAGTAAGTTTGGCAAAGTGTGTGCTTGTAAACATAAGATCCTTACTTTGGGCAAGAAGATGCGTCGTGACATCATTGTTCGACCTAAGTGTACCAAACGGTCGTGCCAAGGCAAGTAAACTGCTCGAATCACCCACCTCTAAGTCGGCCACACATGGCGTATCCTAGTGGGGAGGTAGCCTATTGGCCCTAAAATAAAGCTTTAGGCTCATTTTGGGGGTGATGCAAAGACATTCCACTTTATGTTTCATCAATGGTTTCATTCATGATCATTGTTCTCTCGAATATCCTAAAGACTCAACGATTTTCTTCTGGAATGAGGAGAACATAAGGTCTCTTTAATGGTAATTTAGTACCATTTATACAATGAGAAGCATGCCAATGCTCTTAATCAGGTTGGATAAACCTGAAGTCGTTGTTAGAGATGTGATTTAGGTATATAGTTAGTGTGCGTAGTGTCACATTCATCCAAACAACTAACTTTCCCACATTCGTACCTAATCACGTTTTTAATTGAATTCGGTTAGAAACATTATTCAATTAACTCATATTCGAGGACAATATCGATAAGATTATCCACAAAGTAAACCAAAGTTACTAAAGAGATTCTCCCAACAAGGTCATCCAAGTCAAAATTCTAGAGTAAAATTAGTCTCAGATATTGATTACGAGAATGGTACTCCTTAACGATATTGGTAGGGGCATGAAGAGGTGCATAACCAATGAATCTATTCCACCAAGACGGAAGTAGATTCTGCAAGGTTGAGGTTTGGGAACACTATCCCTTATTCTTGAAGTTTTAGGTCTTAGAGAGTAGCCTACGCACGTTTGGTGACTTTTATCATGGCATTTATGATGATCAGTTTCTCTTTATTTGCAATGGTATGCAGACCCTCGTTGCGCTTAAGAATCTTCTGCAACTCAGGACAGCCGCAATTCTCAAGCCTCTCGTTTTTAAGAACTTTTGTGGGTTGGATGGTGCCTTGGAGATATTGAGGCAGCGACTGCAGGGTTTAATGGTGGTGGAAGACCACAGAGATTATGCTATGGATGTGCAAAGCATCCGCAATGAAGTGCAGCAGAATTTTGATAGAAAGCTGGAAGAGGTGGTTGCTAAACTTGTTTTGGGTAGCAATCTGTTTAGAAATTTACTTTTGGTCGTAACTACCATCCTATTATTTTCTTTTACTTAGCGTCTTATGGAAATGACAGGTAAAGCAAAAGGGTGGCCATGGGAAGACTGAAATGCATATGTGAGTCTTTCGGCCTCCAAAATGGTGGATTGATGTAACAAAGCCACCAGCTGGTTCCGTAAACAACATTACATACTTGGGTACATCTGGTGCGCTTGTAATTTATGTATTGCTCTTGATCTTGGATCTGTACATAGCGAACGGTTGGAAATCTAGTCTCTTTCCCCATAAGGGAAACTAAGGTAGGCTTTGGTTGTAACTTGTAGTCATAAATTGATAGGTGAAACTTCAAGGGAAGAAATGTTATATGTTATACTATCTTCTTGGAAAATGAATTTATCTTGGCAGTCAACTTATCCAAGCATCTTCGGTGAAAATGAAGTTTTGTTGTGAAAGTAATTGACGATTAGCAAACTAGTTTATATGCCTATGTAAGATTAGTGGGGGTGAACATGCTATGATTGCGTGATGGAAGTTAAATTTTCGCTCAGTAACTAATAACCCATGTATCATGGTGAATGGGGAGGAGTAGTTCAACTCCTTAGAAGCTTTCTTTAACTTCTCAACGTACGATAATTCCATATTCTCACATAAACAGCATGTAGAAGCAACAAAGAAAGTTTTGAAGTGATACTTCTACAGTTTGATACAAGAGTAAGACTCTTTCATGAATGAAGTAGGTGAACAGTTCTTGTTGAACTATTAAATAGCAATTTTTCTCTTTGGTACCTAAAAACACGGACTATCGTTGCATGATTGATTGCTGGATTTGATCTAAAAACTTAAAAGTTTAACCTTTGGATATGATGCTACTGTTCAGGCTAGATCTGTCCCTCGCACAACTCCTTGGAGCTCTTGCTTGTCGGGTAAGGTTTGCTGCTTGGTGTGCTGCAATATGAACTTGCTGTTAGTTTGAATGGTGCCTTTGTAGGGCCTTTGTTAGGTCGAGTCATTTGACATGATTAATGAAATTGGTTGAGTTAGGGTTGATTAGAATTTGGGATGGACACAAAGTGAGGAATAGAGAGCAGGAAAATTTGAAATTGAAGATCAATTATGTGAAGAATAGTGCTAACTATGAGAATGTGAGGACAAATATAGGTGAGCGACCAAACTATGCAAAGGGCTTATAAGAGGCTGAGTTGCTCTTCATATTATCAATAAGTTTTATGATGGAACCTTAGCTTTCTTCATGGTATCCGAATAGGTTGACCCACGTGTAAAGCCCAATGGCCACATGTGCTCACATCACCCTGTTTGTATTATCCACGTGTTAGGCTTGAAAATTCATCACACATAAGGGGGCATGTGAGAATGTGAAGACAAAGTCTCACATTGGTAAGGGAACAAACCATACAAGGGCCTATAAGAGGTGAGACTATTCCCTATATAATATATTGCTAATTAGTTTTATGGTGAAATCTCAACTTCATTCAGTAATAGTGCATGAAGATGATGATATCATAAAAATTATTAGTGGAGCGTGAGAGGGCTTTCTTAAGTTTAGGAGAGAAAACTAATAATGTTTCAATAGAGAAAAATGAGATTTGATAGAAGAATTGTAATAGCCATGTGGAGCTAGGTGTATGGAAAGGGAATTTATAACCCTTTTGGGGAAAGTATGGGGGAATTTTAGTTATATAAGATTTTCTGGTCGAGTGAGTATTGAAATAATTTTTCAGACTCCATTAAGTTTCAGGTGACTGATTGTTTACTTCAGTGGTAGTCCAGAGTTCATGCCCTACACTAACAGTTTGGGGCAGGACAATTTTGATGTGGTGATTTACATTTACGATATTTAAAATCGATAAAATTGGTTTGTTAACAATCAATCATTTTAGTCATTTCATAAAAAAATTTCGTTAAATAAAAATAAAATAGCAAAAATACCATCAATTTTTGTCAAATTATTTTGGCATATTGTTTATTAAATTGAAGAGTATTTTTTTCTCATTTTGGTCCTTATTTAACAGAGATTTTCACGGAATGACCAAAATGATTGAAACTAGACAAACTCAGTAACCACTTCTGTTGCTTTCAAATCTTAAGGACTAAGTGAGGAGTTATGACAATCTCAATAATCATTTTAGCTAAAAAGCTGAAGGTAAAAGCCCAAGATAATATTACCCTTTACCCTTTAATTTTAAAAAACTTGAAATGAAAGGGGGTTCAAAAAAATAATTTTAAATTGGAAAAAAAAAATAAAGCAAATTTGAGGTTCAAATAGAACCATCATAATTCATTTGTTTTCTATTGGAAAAAGGTTTTTTGCCATCTTGGTCTGTGTTTAACTAGCTTTCTTCTAGTTGAAGATGCATATAAGGTTGTGATGGGTTTTTTATTGCTGAAACCTAATTTCCCTAATTCTCTAATACATTAGTTTCAAATGTTTTTTTTTTCCCATCATTCCTGTAATCCCAGATTTATTTCAAAGTATTTAGATTTTTGTAACAAATGTATAGTTATAATAACTTATTTACAACTTAAAATCCAGCCATCTAAACTTGCAAATTGTTGCAGCCATGAGGCTCGTTAATTATTTTTTAATAATTTTTTTCACTGTTTTCCCATATGATAAAGGGTGGTGCAATCCACGCACCTAACTTTACCTCTTACACATCCCTTGTTAATTACTGTCATTTCTATTTTTCAATTCATTCCATCAATTTCAACTGTACAATACACAAGCAAAACACAAAAGCGAATACACCAATTCTGGTTGATTTCTTAAGAGAGAGTCAATCATCCAAACCAGAGTAGTGCTAAAGACTAATTGGAAAACTAATCATTGTCCGTACAACCAACAAAATCACACTCCCAAATAGGTTACAAGCATTCATCCAAGTTCCAACTAGTACTAGAGAGCAGCAACAGTCTAGAACTCCCATTTCTTCATCTCCAGGCCGACCGGAGCACTTCCCTCAACCTTTTGTTTCCCACTTCCTTCCAGTTTGTCTAAGTCATTGTCCTGTTCCACTCCCCACAGCATGTCTTGTCTCCACAGAGCACTTCCCTCAACCTCTTGTTTCCCACTTCCTTCCAGTTTGTCTAAAGCACTGTCCTGACTTCCCTCAGCATGTCCTGTCTCCTCGGTGCCCTTTTTCGTCTGTATTCGAAGAGGTGATAATTTTCCGCACGTGCATTAAGTTCTTCCCGCCGCATCGCTTAGTCTACCCTTTTTCGTTTCGGGGATGGGTAGTACGGGCTTGACGCTCCAACAACTGGGCTACTGACCCTTAGTGGAACAGAGTTGTCCTCGCTGAATTCAAGAGATGTCCAGTGTAATGGTTCAGCTTTAGCGAGGCGAATTTCAACTTTGGTGGACAGAACGTCAAATCTGCACTTTTCAGGTATTATCTTTCCAAATAAGCGAGGCTGAAAATAATATGTATCTTCACCAGCAACATCAATGCTAACACTTAGTATTTGTTCACCAAATTCAACATTAACGTCTTTGGCTGGTATGCCCTTGGCGAATATAGTCACAACCACTTCTTCTGGCTTCTGGTAGAATTCATGCCTGTACTTTGGGTTGACAGATGCTACGGCCAACTCGAAGGGGTCATAGATAAACGCCTCCTTTGCACGCTTTTTGAGATCAGAAGCCATGGGCGGACAACGGTCCATGTGGACTGAGGGAGATGTAAGAGTCTAGATAAAAAGTATACAACTATGGTTAATTGTTGATTTCTTTACATCTTTGAGATAAGAAACTAAATACAATTTATGGTATTTAATAAAATACAAAATACGTTGATTAATTAATAAATTTTTAATTTATCGATTATTTAATATTTTGCTAAATAATAGTCTTCCTGGGTCTCGAGGCTATTAATTTAAAGAAGTTTAATTATATAGAAAACCAAAAATAAAAACAGGACAAAATATAAAAATAACCAAAACCTAAACTTAGGTGCTAAAATTTGGCAAATACACGATATAACTCAAATAATTTCGGAAGTACAAACCTCGTCAGATGAAGTATTGCTTGGTACGGCACCAATCTCGTCATTCCTAGAGTATGAGTCACCGCCATCACCATCATCCCAGAATAGATTAACTCCTGTTTTCATCACTCTCCCTCTCCCATGGGCCTCTGTAACTGCAGAAATCGAGACTTCGTCCCCACTTTGCAAACGGAGTACATCATTTGATAATACACTTTGCAAACGGAGTACACTATTAGCCAAACTGGATGTAGATTCTCCCGGGATGTGCAAAGCCTTACCCTTGGTGATATTTGTAACAGTAAATCCAGGACAATACGTTTCGAAAACACAGCAGAGAGTCAATCCTCTACAATTACGACCAATAATTTGAGGCACTTTAAAATAAACATTTTTGGGCTCACGAATACCAACAAACTCAAACCACTCTGGAATATCATAAATTCCATTGAGATAAATGTCAGCATTTCCGCAAGAAGTCCATCCCTAGAGCATACCATGTAAAGCCAGATTAATTTGTAGAAGCAATAGTCTGAATTATGCATGCGTGTGTCATGTACATGTACAGTATAGGTGCCTCTGTGGGCGAGTGATAAAGAGGAAGAGAATACAGCTCTTAGAGAGAGATCCGTAGGATGCTCTTCCTAAAACTCAGCATGTGCATGCCCTTGTGCATAAGAAATACATTCTTGTACATGCATGTCTTACGTGTGTACGTGTAGATGTGTGTGTGTGTGTGTGAGAGAGAGAGAGAGAGACCTGTAGGATGTTCATCCTGAAATCAGCCATGAGATTGGTGCAGCCTTCCATATGAATCCTTCTCAGAGTGTTTAACGACTTATGCAAGCCTATAATCTCAGTGAGATAGGGGGAGTGATTCAGATGCAGTTCTACTATACTCGACATTTCTGAGAAATTTGGCATTTTTTTTAGTGCAATGCACTGATTCGCTCTCAAGATTTCCAAATTTTTTGGTAACTCTGGGATTTCAAGAAGATATTTGCAATGATTCAAATCTAACATTTTAAGCTTGGAGAGTCCACTGAGGCTAGGTAGCATATAAAACCAATTGCCTTCAAGCTCCAATATTTCTAAAGAAAATAGACTCCCAAGATCCTTAGGGATGGAATCATCAGTTAAATTGCAGTTTCCAATACCTAAAAATGTCAACGAAGGGTACAAAAGATTACTTGATGGTGACCCTCTCAAACCCCATCGAAATAAAGATGTCAGGTTCTTCAATCTTGCAATTGAAGATGGTCCTTGGCTTATCATTGTATGGTTTGCTTGAAGTGATGTCAATGATACCATCTCCCCCAAGCTGTCATTCAGTAGTCTAAATCTTGAACAGCCATTAAGAATAAGAGTCTTAACTGATTTTGACTTATAGAAATCCCCTGGAAAATACTTAAGCGTTTTGCAGTCTTCAAGATTTACCAACGAAAGTCTTTCAAGATGCCCAATGGATGGGTGAATCTGAGACAATTTTCTACAGTTGGCTAATATCAGCTCCTCAAGATTTGGGACAAAGGAAAAATCTGGTGATCCTTTTAGGTAATGGGAATGACTGAGATTGATGATTTTCAGATACACGAGCATCTGTTAGGAAAAAAACATAACACAAAATCAAAATTCAAATAGAGGAGAGAAAACAAGATATTGGTAGAAGCTGAAGAAATAATTTGTTTGAGATCATATCATACCAGGTCAGTTTTTTTCCAAACTCTAATGAGTTTGCTAAAGCTCAAGTCAATAGCAACTAGCCTTCGTCGAAAGAAATTGGGAGGTATGACCTTCAGAGGAAACCCATGCCAACACAACCAGCTTAACTCTGTTGAAAGAACGATGCGACTTCCGGTGGCATTTACATAATTGAGTTTGAGCAATCTCAGACTCCTCATCTCACTGAATGCTGTCATACTAAAACTTGAATTATCAGACCCTTTCAAATCTAAAGCAAGTCCTTGAATTGCTTCAGTTCCCTATTCAAGATAAAAATAAAAAATAAAAAAAAAATAAAAAATAAAAAAAAGAAGGAACAAAGTAAGACAATTTATTTTAACGTGAAAAAAGAATTTATACATATGAAGAAAGCCATGAATTGAGTGTATGAACTACAAGCCACGAATTAGAATTCAGTTGTAAATTACATTTTACCAAATTAGTAAGGTATCTTAGTCGCCATCTGTTACATGGTGTTACTTTACCTATTCCTAACCCCTTCGCACACGCGTGTGCCTTTAATATCTTTTGGACTTCTACTTTTGAATTTGAAAAAAGGAAAAAATGGGTGGAGGGTTGGAGGGTTGGAGGGTGAGGGGTTAACTGCTTCTACATCTACAGCATGGGTTCGGGATTTTTAATTTTGTTTAAAAATTAATTATATTGAAATAATATATTGGAGGCATATACTTATCCCCTAGAGAAATTCATATTAAACATGAGATTTGATTGCCCAAGTACTTACAGATTGTTTCCCCAAAACGTCCATTACATCCGCATGATGCCATAATCTACTACGTTCTCCAGGATGGTCAGGGGATTGTGCATATACGATTTCTCTGGCCATGTCTCGAATCAAGTTATGCATCATCAGATTGCCTTTTGTATCAACAGTTACAAGGCATTGATCTTGGAGTTCTTGAAGTCCAATTACTGGAAGTAAGTCACAGCCATCCAATATTGTCGTGACATAGTTCTTGTTCATTCCAATAAAGAAACAGCCTATATCCAGGAATACATTCTTCACCAGGTCATCATTTAGCCTATCATAGCTTGTCTTAATATTTTTGAGCATTACCATATAAGACTCTGAGCTTTTCCATTTATCCAGTATAGTTTCCCATTCACTTGTGCTTGTTGAACGTAGATAAGAACCTAAGACTTCAAGTGCTAGTGGCAAACCTCCACAGTAGTCAACAGCTTTTCTTGAGAGCTCAACATCCTCTTCATTAGGATAAGTCTTTAGAAAGGCATGCCAACTAAGTAACTCAAGAGCTTCTTCTTTATTCATTTCTTGCACAGGACATATCGCCTCCACATTACGTATCTTTAGCAAATGATGATCTCTTGTTGTTATAATAATTCTACTTCCTGGACCAAATGAGTCATGCTTTATACCCAATGCATCCAACTGTACATCGCAGTCTACATCATCTACTATGACAAGCACTCTTTTGTTGCCAAGTCTTCTTTTAATCTCCTCGGTCCCTTCATCGACCCCACGAACCTTCATGTTTCCCAGTCTCAATATATCAGAAAGAAGTTTGTTCTGTGAATAAACCAGTTTCTTATCTTCTCTCACATTTGGAAGAAAACTTGTACCATCAAACATGTGCTGATATTTGTTGAAAATTACTTTTGCAACCATTGTTTTACCCAGTCCGCCCATATCCCAGATTCCAATGATACGGACATCATTTGATCCTCCAACATCTAAATAATTACTGATTTCTTGCACGCAAGAATCTATTCCAACTGGGTGTATGGCTACGTCCAAATAATTGCTCTTCAGTTCTCTACCGATTCCTTCATACCTGATAGGTAAAATTCAATTCAAAATTAAGCAAAAGTAAGATTTACTAATAAATGGCACAATTAAATTGAACTAATATCTTGCTCATTATGACTAGAGAGCTTGGGAGTGGAAGATTTGAGAGCCCAGTGATGAATCAAAATCTTCGAAAACCATTAAAGCATTAAACCACACATGACACAGATTTCTCATGGAAGAGTCTGGAAGCTCTACATTGCAATGTGTAAAATCAATTACTCCAAGGCGTAGTTATGATAATTTCATTGTTTCTTGACATTTGATTAATATGAGAGTTCAATAGACCAATACATTATGTAGCCAATTAATAACTTTTGTTAGAAGGAATGACAAATTACAAAAAATACAAAATATAGGAAAGGAAAAAGGAAATAAGAAAGTACCCATGAGCACCCAATAACCAATCCGGATGTTGGTCAAAATCATATAGAAGCAAGTCTGAATCATGCATATTTTCCTTCATCAAGTTGTCCCATACTAGATTAACCCCTATTTCCTTCACACTCACAGAAGCATCTGCAGGTTCAACAGGCTTTACAAATATATCAACCTTGTCCCCTCCTTGCAAACTGAGCACATAATTCGATATACGTCCCTGCCAAAGATAATGGTCATCAAGCGTACAGGAAGTTGGTACCGAGGCATATGTTATCCGGGCGAGCAAAGCAGTACGCTTGGTTTTATTGCTAATGATAATGCCGAGAGGACCATCACGTTGTTCCTTTGAAGAGTATATGCAGCACAAAGTCAACCCGCTAAAACTGCGACCAACAATTGGAGGTACGTGAAAGCTGACCAGATCACCCTTGACAAAATCAAACCAGTCAGGAAGATAATTTCCATTGAAAAAAATGCCACCATATCCGCAAGAAGTCCATCCCTGTACCATGTAGAGCCAGATTTGTAACAACAATACATTGTTATGCATGCATGTGTCATATATATGTGCTTCTGTGTGTGTAGTAGAAAGAGAGAAAACAGGCTAGAAAGAAAGAGAGACCTGTAGGATGTTGTTCCTAAAATCAGCAGTGAGATTGATGCACCCTTCCATATGAATTCTTGTCATCGAGTTTAATGACTTATCCAAGCCCGGAATGTCTGTGAGTTTGCATGAATGACTTAGATACAGCTCTCTCATACTCAACAATTCTGAAAAATCTGGCATTGTTTCTAATGCAGTGCACAAACCCGCTCGCAACACTTTCAAATTTGTTGGTAAATTTGGGATTGCATGTAGGTTTGTGCAATCATCTAAACACAATGTTTCAAGCTTAGAAAGACTGCTGAGGCTTGGTAAGCTACAAAAACTATTTTTTCGAAGATCTAAATCTTCTAAAGAAATTAGACTCCCAAGATCCTTCGGGATTTTGTCATCAGTCAAAGTGCAGCATCCGAGATCTAATTTCCGTAAATAGTTTAAGCCATGTAAAGAAGGGGGCAAAAGACTAGTTGATGGTGACTCTTTCACAACATATTGAGATGAAAAATTCAGCCTTAGTATTTGTCTTATGGGTGTGCCATCTGCTGTCTTCTGGTAACTCTTTCCCAAGCCTTCAGCCAAGTTTTCAAATCTTGAACAGCCGTAAAGAAGAAGAGTTTCAATAGACTTGGAATTAAAGAAATTCAGCGGGAGATCCTTGAGATTTTTGCAGCCTTCAAGATTAACCAAAGTAAGTCTTTCAAGATTCCCAATGGATGAGTGAACCTCGGACAAACTCTCACAATCATTCAATATCACTTCCTCGAGATTTGGGAGTCTTGAGAAGTCTGGTGTTTGTGCCAGGTTAGGGGAATGACTGAGATTAAGAAGCTTCAACTTCTCGAGCAACTGTTAAGACAAAAGGAAAAACTAAAATAAATACAAATGGAAAAGAGAAAGCATGAAGTTGGTGTTTATAAAACCTGGAAGAAAGAATTAACAATTTGGTTGAGGCCATATCATACCAAATTGGAATCCTCCCAAACTCGTATGAGTTTGCTATAGCTCAGGTCAATAGCAACTAGGTTTGGTTGATCAAAATCTTTTGGTATGACCTCCAGAGGAAATCCATGCCAACACAACCATCTTAACTCTTTGGAAAGATTGTGGTAACTTCCAGTGAGCTTTATGTTATTGAGTTTGAGCAATCTCAGACTCTGCATGTTTCTAAATAATTCTGAACTGAAGCTACACTCCTGAGACTCTTGCATATCTAAAGCGAGTCCTTCAACGTCTTCAACGTCTTCCGTTCCCTATTATAAAAAATAGTTAAAAATTAAAAACAAACCAACAACAACAACAACAGAGGAACTAAGAAAAGGGTTATACGCAACTGAAAAGGTGATTAATTCATACATCAGACCCACAAAGCCTTGAATTGGATGGATGAACCACATGAGAGGTAGACAATTAGACAATATAGAACATGGGACCTCTCATAGGCAACTTTTATTATATATCTACTATAATGTGCTTATATGTCTGGATTATAACCATAGAGTTGTACTTTATATCTGTCTACATTAATTAGGTATCTTTAGCAAGCTTCTGTTACGGGTATCATAATTCACAAATTGTACTTAACGAGAGCAGGACATGTGTGATCCTGTTATTTAATTTGAGATGATTCAATACAAAAGGCGCCTTTTTTGTCTCTTACAGATTCCTTTCTCTGCTACATTAGTACATGCATTTAACATCAAATTTAATTGCAAAAGTACTCACAGATTGCTTCGTCAATACGTCTGTTATATCTTCATTATGCCACAACCTACTACGTTTTCCAGGATTGTCAGGGGATTCTGCACGCACGATTTCTCTGCCCATGCCTTGAATCAAATCATGCATCATGAGATTGCCTTCTTTATCAACTGTTACAAGGCATTGATCTTGGAGTTCTTGAATCCCAATTTCTGGATAAAACTGACAGCCGTCCAGTACTGTCATGACATATTCCTTGTTCATTCCACCAAAGAAACAAGAGACATCAAGGAATATAGCCTTCACATCATCATCAGTTAGCCCATCATAGCTTATTTTAAGTCTTCTGTGAATTTCCAGATAAGGCTGTGATCTTTTCCATTCATCAAGTACAGTTTCCCATTCACTTGTGGTTTTTGAACATAGATAAGAACCTAAGACTTCAAGTGCAAGTGGCAAACCTCCACAGTAGCCAACAGCCTTTCTTGAGAGCTCAACATACTCTTCATTAGGATAATTCTTTCCAAAGGCATGCCAACTAAGTAGCTCAAGAGCTTCTCTTTCACTCATTGCTGGCAGAGGACATATCTTATCCACATTAAGTATCTTGAGCAAATGTTTGTTTCTTGAAGTTATAATGATTCTGCTCCCTCGATCAAAGGAGTCAGGTTTTATAGCCAAAGCATCTATCTGTTCAACGCTGTCTAAATCATCAATTACAACAAGTACCCTTCCGTTGCCTAACCTTTGTTCTATCTCATTGGTCCCTTCATTGATACAACTACTTACCCCTATGTAGGCTGGTTTCAAGATATCAGAAAGAAGTTGTTCGTGCAAATCAACCAGTTTCTTTTCCCTCACGTTTTCAAGGAAACTTGCACCGTCAAAATTATGATGATGGTTGTTGAAAATGGCTTTTGCAACCGTTGTCTTACCCAGTCCGCACATACCCAAAATTCCAATTGTGCGAATATCATTTGATCCTCCAACATCTAAATGCTTACTAAGTTCTCGCACACGAGAATGTATTCCAACTAGGCTGGTGGGTACCTCTAAGTCCAAGCTTGTGGTGATGCGCAGTTTTCCAGTGATCTGAGAAATAACGTTCCTGATAAAGTTTCCTTCATGCCTGGTCGTTAAAATTCAACAAAGCAAGAGTGAAAATTTATTATGCAACTTCAAGATTACTTTAATCTTTCAAAATCTCCAGATACCATTACAATTTCTTAAACTGAAATCTTGGATGTTGAAATACAACAAAGCAAAAGTGAAAACTTATTCGGTTTTCAGTTTTTCTTTTCACTTTTTTGAAAACTAAAATCTTATTTGTTAACAACTTTCAATTTTCAGAAAAATGAGAACTGAATGCCAAATTGTGAAAACTGAAACCAAAACAAAAAAATTCATTTTTTTTTATTTTTTTTATTTTTTTATAAACTCAAAACTGAAAGTAAAAATTAAAAACTAAAACAGAAAATTATAAACTAAATGGTTACCAAACCAACTTTAAAGCTTATAAGCCTGATTTAATCATTATATACAAAGAGATAAATAAAATGGACGGAAAATTTAAAGCGCACAAATTAAAGAAAATAAAAGGGAAATAAGAAAATAATTACCCGTCAGTCTTCCGAAAATTTAATTCGGGCAAAACTCCAGCATCCCAAAGAGCCTTTCCCAGAGACGCACCTTTTTTACGTAACTATTCTGTTCGTATTTCTGAAACGCTTGCGCAAAACTACCACTCTGTTTCCGGACATCAAAGGGTTCAACATCATAGTAAATTGGAAAAAATAATTGAACCAGTTTTTTATGACACTCCATGATCTTCACCAGCTCCTCGAGACACCACATGGACTCCGGATACCTTCTTGAGAAGACGACGACGGCAACCTTAGACCTTTCGATTGCTTGAATCAGATGTTCTGGTATAGCTCCATTACTTTCTTCTAGTTTGTCATCGCACTCGTCTCGGTACATGAAGACGTTGAATTGGTGGTCTTTTAATGAACAGTAGAGATGGTCCGTGAAGGTCCTGCGTACGTCTTCACCTCCAGAACTCAAGAACACGTCGTACTTGCGATGGTCTTCGGAGGATGAAGCCATCAATTGATACTCCAGGGATTTCTTGGCAGCACAGATCAAATTTGAGATCTAGAGACAACCGTAAAGGCAAATTAAAGTCAAAACTCCGAAAAGAAAAAGGGTGAACTGGGAAGTACCGAGTCAATTACAATCGATCCACCCACCGATTTTTCTTTTTCATCCAACGGTATCAAAAAGCTCAGCAAGGAAGAAAATGTTTTCTTTTACCAAATGTGTTAAAGACAAAATAACAGCTGTCCTTCCCATAGAAAAATAAATAACCACTTGTCTCAATCGTTATTTGGTTTGGTACTTTATTTATATTATGAATATTTTGTTGTGTGGATGGAAGTTGCGTTTTGAATTCTGGCACCGGTAAGTGGTAAGGGAATAGTTCTGGGAGGATTAGGGCGGGTTCGGTACGATGATCGTACAAAAACCCTCGTACCAATTACCGTACTAAACTTTTGGTTTGGTAAAATTTATTACTATTATCATACCCAACTTTCGGTATACCAAAGTTCGGTATTGCCAAATGTTCGGTTAGCATGGTATGGCAATGGTAATTGCCACTTTATTTTAAGACAAAATATGTTTTTGCTTTGTTCAACATTTCGTATTTTGTGCCTCTGTAATAAGACAAAAATATATAAACCAAATGCATAAACGGAAGAAAATTCTCATAACAAGTGCCCAAATGGATTTCGGATTTCCACCTTCAAATGGATTTAAATGTTGATGAATTACTTGAAAATTATAAGCCTAAAACAAAAAATGGAAACATAAAGCAGTACTATAGGTCTACTTCCTCACCTTAGCAGTACCGGTTGATTATTCAACATAAGCATAAGGCACCACTATGGCACTACAACAAGACTCACCTCTTTAACTTAAACCTCACCTTAGTTGCTGATATCTCATAAATTGTAGCCTAAATTCATCTATTATTCATCATTCACAATTTACACACACAATAATTCAAATGATGCATCAAGATTCATAATGAAAATCAAGCTTACAATCCAAATAGAAGTTACAAACCAAAACAAATAGAAGTTAACAATCCAAATAGAAGTTAAAGTTTCAAACTAAATGAAAATTGAAACTAAACTTCAAAATGTAAAATTCATTGATCAATTCTTCAAGTTTAAGATGTCGAAGCTTTTGGAGGAGACATTGAACTTCTAGAATATTGTAAATATATTTATAATTTATAAATATGTGTTATATTATATTTTCGGTACGGTACGGTAAAACCGTGGTAATGGTATCCATTACCAATACCGTACCACGAACTTTCGGTACGGTACAATACCGTAGCATTACCGTTGGCACAAAAAAATTGCCACAAAATCGATATGGCACAGTTGGCAATTCGGTTGGCATGGCAATTTGGCAAAAAAATCCACCCCTAGGGAGGATGATATGTTTTTATATGTGTTCTCGGCTTTTAAATGGATAGAATGTTGTGGTGAATGGTGCTAAATTATAACTTTGTCACAAATTTAAGTATATATACAATCAAGATTTTATTATGTGAAATTACAGAGTTAAGCGTATTCTAACATTCTATGCAAAAATTGAAATCATGATTGTTGGAACTAAGTATGTGTGCCCATGAAGGTGAAATCTAGTTGGATTTGTCGATGCTCTCTGACTAGGGAAGAATGAGGTTAATTGGAGGGTGTGGTGAATCCGAATTGGATTGCCTACATATCTCCAGGAGAAAGAAAATGTTATGGAAAATTTTATTTGAATCCATATTTTGTATCTCAACATCCAGCTTACTTTTTATACCCACATTATATTTTATTTATCTATCATTGTCTCTTTACATCCAATGTTATTTCTGAAACCGTCCTTACTTATCAAAACTCAACTCAATCAAACTTCTTTTTACACTCAACTCAATCTACTTAAAAATAAAAATAAAACCATAACCAGTCCATCATCTCCATAGAGCAAAGCCCATTCTCTCTCTCTTTAAAAAAAATCATTCCATCTCTCATAGTTGTCATTCTGCACCCCCATCTACTCCTCCGTAGTCATCCAAACCTCTTCCTCTTCCTTTTCTTCATCATATGACATCTCTAAATTTCTAGAGCACGAATTAGCTTAATAATTAGTATGTGTTCAATCGATTGGTTCAATTTTTACGTATTGATTCCTTTTTCTTTTCAATTAAATGTGCTTCTAGTTATAGTGTTTAATGAGTTTGGTATGTTTCAATTAAATGAGAATCTTCTAGACTCTATATTTCAATCTCTGGTAGAAAAATAGGTACGTCCATGATAATTTTTAGTAGATCAATGAATATTTTTAACCGTGGATATTTTTTTTTTTTTGTCGAAACCGTGGATATTTATTAGATACAAAAGTTGCGGACAACAATTCACATTACATTGAACTGTGGCTAAAAAGTATATCGCCTTTGCACATTTTAAAGGCGAACTTATAGCTAAGCAGTTTTTATTGTGGAGCAAAACTTCGGGAATTGATCTAACCTGGATATGTAATTGAGTTTATGCATTTTATTAATTAAACCGATAAATATTTCAACCACATATGAATTTAATATCGTAGTATATTTTAGCCTCTATATGCCACAAAAGTTGCAGACAAAAACTCACAATACATAGAATTGTGGTAAAAAAGTATATAGCATTTGCACGTTTTATAGGTGAACTCATAGATAAGCAGTTTTTATTGTGGACCAAAACTTCGGGAATTGATCTAACTTAAATGTATAATTGAGCTTACGTATTTTAATGATTAAATTCACAAATATCTTGACCGCATATAAATTTAATATCGTAGTGTCTTTTAGCCTCTATATTGGTATCTGTGGCAAAAAAATGGGTACCTCCATGAGAAAATTTTGTAGATCGATGAATATTTTCAATCTGAATATTTATTAGATACCAGAAATTATAAGTCTATTCGCGAAAGTCTAAGTCAATGCCGCGTACAATATTTGTTAAGATATATTTAGGGAACTGTTATTAGCACTCCAAAAATCTCATTCTACACTCCGCACAAGTATATTTTTCTTTCTAATTATAAAAAGTTTGGAGTGCCAAATGAGATTTTGGAGTGCTAATAACAATTTCCTATATTTATATACATTTTATTTTAGTTTGGAAGTCGACTTCCTTTTTATTTTCTTTCTTTATCAAGTTGGGGAGTATCACGAACTATGACTCTGTGCAACTAGTTGTTGATTCGTTTTGAATAATCAATATTATTTCTTACAATGTCTTGGGCGTATGAATAACAGAAAGAAAACAGTTATGATACAAGTTGAATAAGAGTAGTACTAATTAGTAAACAACTTGTGCATGATATTTGTTTATAACCAATTGGCATGAAAGGACAAATGTGTATGTTTTATGTATGACTTGGAATAATATTAGTAAAGTCACACAGGCCAGTCAACTTGTTGGCAAATGACCATTTACCACAGTGGTGAAAAAGTGTTGTGCTCTTGCATGATGGCGTGAGTTCGAATTCGTTTTGAATAATCAACATTATTTCTTACAATGTCTTGGGCGTATGAATAACAGAAAGAAACAGTCATGATACAAGCTAAATAGTAGTAATACTAATTAGTAAACAACTTGTGCATGATGTTTGCTTATAACCAAGTGGCATGAAGGGACAAACGTGTAGGTTTCATGCATGACTTGGAATAGTATTAGTAAATGCATGACGTTTGCTTATAACCAAGTGGCATGAAGGGACAAATATGTAAGTTTCATGCATGACTTGGAATAGTATTAGTCGTCGGGAGATTTTGCATCAATTTGTTTTTGTTTTTAATATGTATATATTAAGTTCTATTTTAATGGGATTGCTCACCACCCCTAAGTTGTGATAATGCCTTTATTTATCGTTGTTATGTGAGTTTAATTAAATTTTGAGATTGTGTTTATCCACTACATACATTTCAATAATTTTTTTTTTTGAGTCGAGAGATAGCATTAGTACGTTAGATATTAGATTAGTCATCGATAGAACTTGAACCCACACCGTCATGCAAGAGCACAACACTTTTCACCACTGTGGTAAAATGCCACTTGCCAACAAGTTGATTGGCATGTGTGACTTTACTAAAAATATTCCAAATCATGCATGAAACATACACATTTGTCTCTACATGCTACTTGGTTATAAGCAAACATCATGCACAAGTTGTTTACTAATTAGTACTACTCTTATTTAGTTTGTATCATGACCGTTTTCTTTCTGTTAACAACTAGTTGCACAGGGTTACAATTAGTGATACTCCCAACTTGATAAAGAAAAGAAAAAAAGTCGACTTCCAAACTAAAATAAAATGTATATAAATATATAAAATTGTTATTAGTACTTCAAAAATCTCATTTGGCACTCCAAACTTTGTATAATTAGAAAGAAAAATACACTTGTGTAAAGTTTAGAATGAGATTTTTGGAGTGCTAATAACAGTTCCCTAAATATATCTTAACAAATATTGTACGTGGTATTGACTTAGACTTTCGCGAATAGACTTATAATTTTTGGTATCTAATAAATATTCAGATTGAAAATATCCATTGACTACAAAATTTTCTCATGGAGGTACCCATTTTGTCGCCACAGATACCAATATAGAGGTTAAAAGACACTACAATATTAAATTCATATGCGGTTGAGAAATTTATGAATTTAATCATTAAAATGCTTAAGCTCAATTATACATTCAAGTTAGATCAATTCCCGAAGAGTTGTGGTCAACAATAAAAACTACTTACCTATGAATTGTTGTCCTCAACTTTTGTATCTAATAAATATCCACGATTTCGACAAAAATAAAATAAAATAAATATCCACGTTTAAAAATATTCATTGATCTACCAAAAGTTATCATGGACGTACCCATTTTTCTACCACAGATTGGAATATAGAGTCTAGAAGATTCTCATTTAATTGAAATATACCAAACTCATTAAACACTCAACTAGAAACTCATTTAATTGAAAAGAAAAAAGAATCAATACGTAAAAATTGAACCAATCGATTGAACACATACTAATTATTAAGCTAATTCATGCTCTAGAAATTTAGAGATGTCAAATGATGAAGAAAAGGAAGAGGAAGAGGTTTGGATTGAACACATACCAATTATTTATTTATTTTTTGTCGAAACCGTGGATATTTATTTGATACAAAAGTTGTGGACAACAATTCACATTACATTGAACTGTGGCTAAAAAGTATATCGCCTTAGCACGTTTTATAGGGGAACTCATAGCTAAGCAGTTTTTATTGTGGAGCAAAAACTTCGGGAATTGATCTAACCTAGATATGTAATTGAGTTTATGCATTTTAATGATTAAACTGATAAATATTTCGACCATATATGGATTTAATATTGTAGTATCTTTTAGCCTCTATATGCCACAAAAGTTGAGAACAAAAATTCACAATACATAGAACTGTGGTTAAAAAGTATATTGTCTTTGTACGTTTTATAGGTGAACTAATAGGTAAGCAGTTTTATTGTTGACCAAAACTTCGGGAATTGATTTAACTTGAATGTATAATTAAGCTTATGCATTTTAATGATTAAATTCATAAATATCTCAAGCACATATGAACTTAACATCTTATTGTCTTTTAGCCTCTATATTGGTATATGTGGCAAAAAAATGGGTACCTCCATGAGAAAATTTTGTAGATCGATGAATATTTTCAATCTTGATATTTATTAGATACCATAAATTATAAGTCTATTCGAGAAAGTCTAAGTCAATGACACGTACAATATTTGTTAAGACATATTTAGGGAACTGTTATTAGCACTTCAAAAATGTCATTCTACACTCCGCACAAGTGTATTTTTCTATCTAATTATAGAAAGTTTGGAGTGCCAAATGAAATTTTTGGAGTGCTAATAACAATTTTCTGTATTTATATACATTTTATTTCAGTTCGGAAGTCGACTTCCTTTTTTTTTTCTTTCTTTATTAAGTTGAGAGTATGACTGACTGTGACCCTTTGCAGCTAGTTGTTGATTCGTTTTGAATAATCAACATTATTTCTTACAATGTCTTGGGCATATGAATAATAGAAAGAAAATGGTCATGATGAGTAATACTAATTAGTAAACAACTTGTGCATGATGTTTGCTTATAACCAAGTGACATGAGAGGACAAATGTGTAGGTTTCATGCATGACTTAGAATAGTATTAGTAAATGCATGATGGTTGCTTATAACCAAGTGGCATGAAGGGACAAATGTGTATATTTCATCCATGACTTGGAATAGTATTAGTCGTCGGAAGATTTTGCATCAATTTGTTTTTGTTTTTGTTTTTAATATGTATATATTAAGTTCTATTGTATCTAATAAATATTCACGGTTTCGGCAAAAAATAAAATAAATATCCACTGTTAAAAATATTCATTGATCTACCAAAAGTTATTATAGACGTACCCATTTTTCTACCACATAGGAATATAGAGTTTAGAATATTCTCATTTGATTGAAACATACCAAACTCATTAAACACTTTAACCAGAAGCTCATTTAATTGAAAAGAAAAAGGAATCAATACGTAAAAATTGAACCAATTGATTGAACACATACCAATTATTAAGGTAATTAGTGCTCTAGAAATTAAGAAATGTCAATAGATGAAGAAAATGAAGAGGAAGAGGTTTGGATGACTATGGATGAGTAGATGGAGATGCAGATTGACAACCATGGGAGATGGAAGGATTTTTTAAAGAGAGAGAGAAAGGGGTTTGCTCCATGGAGATGATTAACTGGTTAGGGTTTTATTTTTTATTTTTAAGTAGATTGAGTTGGGTGTAAAAAGAAGTTTGATTGAGTTGAGTTTTGATAAGTAAAGACGGTTTCAAAAATAACATTGGGTGTAAAGAGATAATAATAGATAAATCAAATACAATGTGTGTATAAAAAGTAAGTTGTGTGTTGAGATACAAAATATGAGTTCAAATAATTTTTTCCGTGTTATAGATGTGTGTGTGTGAAGAGAGAGCGAGAGAGAGGGGAAAGAAGGGGGAGGGGGTGAGTTTAACTGAAATTTTAGATAGGATTTCAGTTCATCTGAGGAGAGAGGAAGGGAGGGAGGGAGAGAGGAAAAGGGGCGGGGTGCGTGGGTGCGTGGGTTTAACTGAAATTTTAGGAAGGATTTCAGTTCATCTGAGGATAGCCGAGTTCTGGACTTCATTATCTGTTTAATTGCAAATATAATATTCATTTTTCAGTCTTTGATGCTTATATGGTTGAGGCTTTCTAACAGAAACTTGGAGTTAAACAGAACAAAAACTTGGTTTTCCTGGTTCATGTTTAGCCAGGCTATGGAGAGTGCTGGTTGGAAATTTGTTGGCGAACACGACTTCAGAAATTTCTGTAAAATGAAATTTCTCTCTCTGAATTTTTGCTACCTTACTAGGTTTTAACGAGGCACAATCCTGGGCTGGTTATATCCTTGTGAACTTTTCTACTTTCGTAAAGACGTATACTTCTAACATTATGCATACTTTTTACATTTCTCCTTAGTCTATGAGTTTTTCTCCCACACTGGGTTTTACCATAACGAGGTTTTGTGAGTTTTACAACCAATGCATCCTTCAGTTAAAATGAAACTCAAATTTGCTCATTATGCTGCCGACTTGACTAGCTGAACTTCCTCGTTGAAGACCTGATGCGACATTTTGATTGAGTATTTACATACTCACATTTTAATTAAGTATTTACACACTCAAAGGGGAGTGTTGCAGTCTTAATTAGTTTAGGCATATAATTGTGTAAATCCTATTGGGATTCTATGATATCTTTTAGATAGTATCCTGATTCAGTCGTAAATTAAACTATCGATATTTTTGTTAATGTCGATACTTTGGACATGAAATATCTTCTCATAGAGCAGTGAATGAATGGCTGAGATTGAGCTCATAGGCTCTCTCTCTCTCTCATCTGTTTGTAGCGACTATACGCGTACTGTTACATTGTTGAAGGGATATACAATGGAGAAACACAACGGGTGCTTTAAGAAAAATACCAAACCTTCATCATCTTCCTCTAATTTCATTTCTGAAATTATCTACAAAACACACATAAACACACAATTAAACACTCTCTTAATGAGAGTCATCACCTAGTCTTGCATACGATTGACATCATTGTCATACTTACTTGTAACATGTCATAGGATTGGCTAATTCATTGTCATACTCACTTGAACGTGTCCTGGTAAACCCCTATTTTCTGCACCCTGGGATGAATATCATCAGTACTCCTCTGTCGTGATAAGTGTGCACCAACATTTATCTTTTCCCCACCGTTCACATTGAGCTTATTGTTTGATAAATGTCCCAGACAACTATAACTTTCATGGCGATTTATTTCGGTGGCATACAGAGGGGTGGAAGACTCAGTGTGCTTGGATTTGGAGTCGTCTGAACATTGCGGTATTTCATCCTTCGGGTCAACGCATGTAAACCCTGATGGAAGATCATTTCCGGGGAGAAAAAGACCACCATTTCCGCTCACGCTCCATTCCTATACCATGGAGTAAGATTTGTACAAAAAGTTAATACATATAAGCTGTATACGGTTGGGTACAAACCGAGAGAGAGAGAGAGAGTGAGAGATGACCTGTAGGATTGCTTTTTTAAAAGCAGGAGTGAGATTGGTGCACCCTTCCATATGAATCCTTGTCATAGTTTTTAACGACTTATCCAAGCCTAGAATCTCAGTGAGTTTGGGGGAGTGATTCAGATGCAGTTCTACCATACTCGACATTTCTGAAAAATTTGGCATCTTTTCCAATGCAATGCACTCATCCGCTTTCAGGATTTCCAATTTTGTTGGTAAATCTGGGATTTCCTGAAGGTTTTTGCAATTCTCAACAGATAAATACTTAAGGTTCTTCAATTGTACTATGGAGTGGTGAATCTTGGACAAACTCTCACAGGCTTCGAGTATCAATCTCTCAATATTTGGGATTCTTGAAAAATCTGGTGATTCTTTCAGGTTCTCACAAGAACCAAGATTGAGAAACTTCAAATTTTCAAGTGACTGTGAGACAAAAAGGGAAAACAAATATCAAAATTCAAATGGAAGAGAGAAAGCATGATGTTGGTATTTAAAAAACCTGGTGGAAAAAATTAATAGTTTGGTTGGGTTTGTATTGTACCACGTTGTCATTCCAGAGTTCTATATTGCTTCCACTCAGGTCGATGTCAACTAAGTTTGGTTGATTAAAATCTTCTGGTATGACCTGCAGAGGAAAGTCAGACAAACTTAACCATCTTAACTCTTTGGGAAGATGTTTGCAGTCTCCAGTGAACTTTACGCCTTTTATTTTGAGTAATCTCAGTTTCCCCATATTTCTGAATGTTTCTGTATCGAAACTAGGCATGTCAGATTTTGAAGAATCTGAAGCGATTCCTTCGATTTCTTCCATTCCCTGTTAGAAAGGAAAAGAAACTAAAGTAAGACAAGGGTTATTTGCTTAGACTTTAACCGGTGCAGAGTACCAGTACAGGATCGATGCCATAACGCTAAGACATCAGTTTTGTTTTAAAAATCTAAATTAGTCATCTGTGTTACAGGGATAATTTTCAAATAATTCAGTAAATAAAATCAGTATCTTTTTTCGAATGCATTTTGATTGAGGATGTACTTACATGTTTTTTCTTCAATGCGTTTATTACATCTCGATGATGCCACAATCTACAACGACTTTCAGGCTTCTTAGGGGATTTAGCACGTACGATTTCTCTGCCCATGTCCCGAATCAAACGGTGCATCATCATCAGATTGCCATTTGGATCATCAGTCACAAGGCATCGCTCATAGAGTACTTCAATACCTGTTGCTGGATAACGGTAACACCCATTCAATATTGCCATGACACGGTCCTTGTCCATTCCAGTAAAGAAACAGGATATATCAAGGAATATATCCTCCACCTCACCATCCTTAAGCCCATCATAACTTATCTTAAGAATTTCTTGAATTTTCAGAATAGGCTGTGATTCATTCCATTTCTCCAGTGCACTTGTCCATCCCTTTGTGTCTCTTTTACATAGGTAAGAACCTACAGCTTCAAGTGCAAGTGGTAAACCCCCACAATAATCAACAGCTTTTCTTGAGACTTCATCATATTCTTTAGGACGTTGCTCTCCAAATGCACGCCGACTAAGGAGCTGAAGAGCTTCATCTTCATTCATTGCTCGCAGAGAACATATCTCATCCACGCCAAGTGTGTTTAGCAACTGTTTATCCCTTGTTGTTATAACAATTCTACTTCCTGAACCAAACGAGTCACGTTTTATAGCTAATGTATCTATCTGTGCCACACAGTCTATATCATCAACTATGACAAGAACGCTTTTGTTGTGAAGTCTTGTTTTTATCTCCTCGGTCCCTTCATCGGCCGTACTCACCTTTATGTCGCCCGATCTCAAAACATCAGACAGAAGTTTGTTTTGCGAATTAACCAGTTTCTTATCTTCTCTCACCTTTGAAAGAAAACTTGCACCATCAAACTCGTAGTGGTATTCATTGAAAATAGCTTTTGCGATCGTTGACTTACCTATTCCGCCCATCCCCCAAATTCCAATTATGCGAACATCCTGTGATCCTCCAACATTTAAGTACTTACTGATTTCTTGCAAGCGAGAATCTATTCCAACTGGATTCGTGGCTACATGAAAGCGTGGTTTCTTCAGTTTTCTAATGATCTGGCGAGCAACTTCCGTGATAAACATTCCTTCATACCTGGAATTAAAATTCGTAATTAAGGAAAAGTAAGATTTACTATGAGACTGAAGGATTAAAATATACCAATATATATCTTAGAGCAACTCCTCCTCTTAGGACGCTAATTGCCCAGGCAATTGGGCACTGGGTGGTTATTGTCTTAGTGAACAATAATCGCCCACAAATAATATCAAAAAATTAATAAAAATATTTTTTTTTCTCTTTCCTTTTTCCTTTTTTTTTTTTTTCCAGATCCTTCTTCTCTGCGGTGGAGACCAAATCCTTCTGCAGCTTCTCCCTGCCTCGAATCACAGAGCCATGATCTCCATAGAACCACCTTCACTCGACTTCCTTTCTGCCATTATCAGTACCCTTTCAACACCAAGCAAAATCTTCGCCATCTCCTCTCGATCGTCCACTCAGAGTCCTCGTCCCTCAAACTTCTCAAATCCATCCTTCAATCCAGCACCTACATGCTGAGCCGTTCTCCCAGACCGCAAATCCGACTGCCAAACATCCATGAGATTTCTGCAAATCACAGATTGGCGGCCTGGGACGAGGGTAAATCCGCGTTTGGAGGGGATGATGTCATGCTGACGTTAGCAAGACATCACAACGACTGCCCAGTCGGTAAGTGTTGCGCCCACCTATATCCCGACTTGTTTGGGTTGGGGTGAGAGAATTTTGTGGGTCTTGGGAAATTCAATTACCCAATTACTTGGGCAATTTAGGAGGAGTGGACTTGCTCTTAATTCCGATGGGTACAGAATTTAAATAGGAGAGTATACGATTTGAATCTTATAGACTAATATCTAGTGAGATAGATCAAGGGTTTATATATTAATCCTCATATTAGAGTTTCTAAGCTTTGCAATTATTAAAGGAAATGAGCAAAGTTATTACCCGTCAGTCACTGAGAAATCCTTGCCGGCCAAGTCTGCAGCTGCTTTGAGAGCATTGCTCCACTGCCGGACTTTTTCTTCCTCAAACCTTTGTTGATGGTTCCGAAACGCGGTTGCAAAACTACCAGTCTGATGCCTGACATCTGATGGAGCAACACCGTAGAAAATCGGAAAAACAAGTTGACCCAGTGTTCTTCTGCACTCCATGATCTCCACCAGCTCGTCAAGACACCATCTGGACTCCGCATACCCCTTTGAGAACATGATGGCAGCAAGCCTGGACTCTTTGATTGCTTGATTCAGACTTTCTTCTATAACATCCCCACAAATCAATTCGTCCTTGTCCCGAAAGACATTGAACTTGTCGTTTAATCTATGGTAGAGATGGTCCGTGATGCCCTTGCGTGTTTCGCCTCTAAAGCTCAAGAACACGTCGTACTTGCTCCCCGGGCTATCCATCTGTTGGCAAGTCATCTATTCTCTGATGTCTGATCGGAACTTCAAAATGGCACCAGGGCAGATGGATTTTTAATCCAACTGGCAAAGTCCACTACACCTCCTTTCTAAGTCCACCAAAGAAAAAACTGACCATAAAAATGTACCTTGTTAAATAAATATATATAAAGTGTAGAATCTTCAAAGATTATTGCTATCCACATGGACCACATCCAGTTTTACCTCTAACCCATCCTATAGTATAAGATTTATTTCAAAGTATCTACATTTTTTGAACGTATGTATAGTTTTAATAACTTATTTGAAAATAAAAATTCAGGAATTACAGGCTGTGAATGCCAAGTTGTCATCTCCAGGGTGGATTTTTTTGCCAAATTGCCGTGCCAACCGTGACATACCGATTTTGTGCCAAATTTTTTGTACCAATCGATAATGGTACGGTATTGTACCGTACTGAAATTTCATGGTACGGTATTGGTAATAGATACCATTACCACGGTATTACCGTACCATACCGAAAATGCAATATAATATATAATTTAGAAATTATATAATAGATAATTATATAACACATATTTATAATATTCCAATAATTTGAAAATAAAACCCTACTTATATTAGCATTGTTGTTGGTGACTTTGATCTTTTGAAATTGTGGAAATCAAACACAAAAGAGTTCCTAATTCTTTCACAAATAGTCAAAATATTTTTGTAACCCCCACTTCTACTTTTGCTAGTGAAAATGCATTTAGTCTAGGGAGGAGGGTTGTGGACCTTTTAAGGTATCCTTGACTCCTAAAATAATGGAGGTACTAGTGCGTACTAGTGGTTGGTTTAGGGCAAATGAAGTAAACTTCTACAAGGAATCAATGGAAGATATGCTTCAATTTTACAAGGAAATGGAAGCAGAGAAAACAAGAAAGATATGCTTTAATTTTTTTAGTAAATTTGTTATTAAATGGTTTTCAACTTTAATTCTTCTTGCTACTAATTAATATGTTTTCTTTGTTTGTAATGTAGGCTTGACACAAACTCAATCTTCTACAAGTTCAATGTCTCCTCCAAAAGCTTCGACATCTTAAGCTTGAATAACTGATCAATGAATTCTCATTTTTGAAGTTTACTTCCAATTTTCATTTGGTTTGAAACTTTAATTTATATTTGGATTGTTAACTTCGATTTGTTTTGATTCGTAACTTCTATTTGGATTGTAAGCTTAATTTTCATGATGAATCTTGATGCATCATTTGAATTATTATGTGTGTGAATTGTGAATGATGAATAATAGATGAATTTAATCTATAATGTATGAGATAAAGGTACAAAAAAAAGTTTTTTCCCTTGAATTGGGTTAAAAAAACAAAAACAGATTTTGTTCCAAAACAAAATGGTAATTACCATTGCCATATCATGCCAACCGAACTTTTGGCAATATCGCACTTCGGTATACCGAAAGTTTGATACGGAAATGGTAATAGATTTTACCAAACCGAAAGTTTGGTATAGTAATTGGTACAAGGGGTTTGGTACGGTTACCGTACCAAACCCACCCCTGGTCATCTCAACCTGCAATTGTTGCTGCCCTGAGGCTTTTTGTCGATTTCTTAGTAACTTTTTCACTGTTCTCCTATATGATAAAACCAGATACTTGTTTCACTGTTGATACAAATACAAAGAATCCACGCAACCTATCAATTTGCTCAAGTTTTTATTTCGAACTATGAAATATCGTAGCTTTCACTAGAAATATAATCTGCGCGTTGTTGTGTGATTAGAAACCATATGACAAAAAATATGTTTCGAAGCTATAAGAGGTTGTTACAAAAGATTAATGTTATTCACACTAAAAGATGTTTTGAGTTTTTTTGAAAGATTTTTTACATGAAAAGTAGAAATTAGGTGAATGAAGCCTTTTGGAATTCTTTGAATCACTCTATGGATAGCGTGACTTGTGAGTGATTGATTGTGTAACAAAAATTAATAAAAGAGAGTGTAAGAAGAGTATTATATATGAAACTATATTATTGGAACCACTTTATGAAAAGTTGTAGTGCTATAGTATATTCAGTTATAGTTTCAAAACCAATAAAAGAATGGATGATTTTAGTGTAGCTTGGGAGGTGGATGATTTATGGGAGAGTCCAACTCTTCGAGATTATAACAGTAGAGCTTATTCTGGGATTTATATTAATACGTTGTATTAATAACTTAATTGTTCCATTACAGAATGTTGTTCAACAATTTCGTTATTGATGTAATTTCTCACAAATGGTTTTTTTTGTTATCGTAAAAATGAACTTGTTTGGTAATTATTTTCAATTTTTATTTTTCAAAAATGAAAATAAAAATTGAAATATAAAGATGAGATGATTATCAAACAATCCCTAAGCTTCTAATTTTGTTTTACCTGTTTGGAAATTGACAATCGCTATTTGCACGTAGTCTTCGAATTGGTTCAGAGGTTTAGGTTTCTTAAGTTTGTAGAACCAAACCAAACCAATCCATATAGATTGTTGTGGTTCAGTTGTATTTACTTTCTTAAGCATTTACACAAATGTAATATCATTAGTACAAGAGTTGCAAACGTGAACGTGGCTATATTGGCATACCGATGTGTTATGCCTTATACTCTAAATTTGAAATTTTCTCCTCACAATCTAAATTAGTTTAAAGTAAATTGTATCAAAAGAATAAAATTTTTACAAGGGTTAAATTAAAGCACATAATAAGTATAGAATGTCAAATATACGTACGTATATTATTCAGCAACTTGGCTAGAAGATATTTAAAAAAATCTGGCAATTCTTGTAAATTTTCATACTTATTTATCATTATTTTTTTTATAGAATACGTTGGGAACTGTTATTAGCACTTCAAAAAACTCATTTTAGACTTCTCACATGTGTATTTTTCTTTTTAATTATATAAAGTTTGAAGTACAAAATGAAATTTTTTATGTGCCAATAACAATTTACAATACTTAATATGTATTATTAAAAAAATGTGTCAAAAAAATGTGTATTAAACGGAAAAGGAGTAAATTGTAGCAATGGTCCCTGAACTTTACTCAAATTGGAGCAATGGTCCCTCAACTAAAAATCCATTACCATTGGTCCCTTAACTTATCAAAATGTGTAGCTATAGTCATTTTCATTAATTTCTTCAAAATTTTGTCAAAATATGTTATGTTGGAATAATCATTTATTTAATTAGGGTCTCTCAACTCATCAAAGTGTGTAATTATGGTCATTTTTGTCAACTACGTAAAAAATTTTGTCAAAACAAGTTATGTTTGAAGGACCATAGCTACAATTGGGATAAAGTTAAAGGACAATTTCTCCAGTTGAATTAAAATTGAGGGACCAAAGGTAATGGATTTTTAGTTGAAGGACCATAGCTGCACGTTTTAATGAGTTGAAGGACCAATGATAATGAATTTTTAGTTGAAGGACCATTGCTCCAATTTGAGTAAAGTTCAGGGACCATAGCTACAATTTACTCAACGGGAAAGACATGTATGCATATATAACAAAAAAGAGAAATATTTTAAAAAAAAATATGCACACACGTGCTATACGCGAATTTACTAACGGCTACCGACAAAATGTTGTAGGAATAGGATACATAAAAGGCTAAAAGCACATGGAGAAAGAGTGTAGAGTGTGTACACCCCACAAACCCCCAATTATTTTAGCAACTTTATTTGACCACAAAAGTCATTTTATACCGACGACTTGGGGCTGCTTTTAGGGACTTGGATTCTGCCTTCCAATTTTGGTACCTTTTCGTGCTCTTCTGTTTTTGTGGTCACGGTTAAGCCACGTCAACATTTTATATTAATATTTTATTTTATTTTATTTTATTATTTTTATAAAAAAATAATATAAAATATTAACATGGCTTAACCGTGACCACACAAAACAGGAGGGCACGGGAAGAGCACCGAAATGGGAAGGCAGAGAATCCAGTCCTGCTTTTGCTTCCGGGTCCGATTCCAAAGGCAGAGTCATGTCATCCTCAACTCATTTCAGGGAAATGTTTTTAGTTTACCACACTTTTGGTTATAACTTATAAATATAAACATCCATGTTTATATTTGCAATTAATTTTCTTTTAATTTACTCAATTTCAATCTCAAAAATAAACATGAGTGTACCGAAAACGCTTTCCTTCATTATTGTTGTGAAAATGTTAATCCAAAAAGAAAAATAATAATTGAGTAATTATAAGTTTTGAATCCAGTACTTTCTCTGCAATGAACATTCTAGACTCCAATTTTTTCTCTTCTGCTACACATATCCAAATAATTGTTTTTCATTTTTATAATGATATTCTGCATTTAAAGGGGAAATTGAACTAGGCCACATAATGGGTTAGCCACTTACTAAGTATCCAATTTGAGACTTTTTATTTATAAGTAAAGAAAAATACTTGAAATATTAAAACAAATCAACTCAACCTGTCATTAGTTTTGCATCCAAGTATAAGAATGTAACTGTCTCCTTGATATATTGGGTGTATTTGGAAGTGTATTTCAAAATAATTAATCAATGCACTTTTGATGAAAGTGTTTTTTGAAACTAATTCTTAGAAAAAAGCAAGTGAATTATACAAAAGCATTTGAAGTGATTTCTGTAAGAAACACATAATTAGTGTTTCTTCTAAAATGCACTTCAATTGCTTTTGAAACCTAAAAACACTTTCACTAAAACTGCTTCCAATAATTTAAAAAGACTTTCAAACAAGTTTATATTTTTTGTTTAAAAAAATAATGAATGTAACTCAATTACTTAAGACTCATTAGTTTCAGAAACAAAATTTTGATCCAAGAAAAATTTAGCCCAATAAGACCAACTCCAATGGTTGGGCTAAAAACCAAATTTTTTAGCCCGAAAAATTTAGCTTTTAACCCAGAAATATTTTTTTACTTCAACCGTTCTGGACTAAAATTTTAGCCCGGAATTATTAAAGAATGAACTTAGGCTATTTTTTTCTTAAATTAAATTTAAAAAAAATATGTAGACTATTGTAAATTAATTTTATGAACATTTTAATCTAAAAATATTTAAATTCCGATAAATATTGAAAAATCACTAAATTTTCCACAAAGCAAGCCTTCAACTTTCACCAATCTTTCAACCCTGGGCTAACTTTCAATTCACCAACCGTTCAACACCAAATTTTATACATCAAAGTGTGGAATAATAAGTACAATAATTATTGAAGGCATCTAGATTAATAGAAACAATAATTAATAAGACATAAATCTAATAAAGTACATAAACCACATAAACTTAATACAACCCATAATTCATAAACCACATAATTAATAAACTACATAAACTTAATACAAATGACAATTAATAAAGCACATAATTCATACACTACATAAACTTAATAATCATATCCATCATCTTCACTTAGTGATGGACTTCTTACAGGACTTGGGATATAGGGTTCAGAGGATTCATCATCTTGAAACATACTCCTGCTGTGAAATCCCGTTCCTGGATTTCACTGTTATAATTTACGTATTTGTATTATTGAGATTTTATATTATTTTTTGAGAATTTATATATTAATTTATTTGAAATTAGATTTCAATTAAACTAGTTACGAAGAGTGAAGTTTGAAAAATTATTATTTACTTGTTGACCTTTTGAGATCACAAGTAACGTTTTCGAATAGATCTCGAAACCACAAACGTATAGACGAAAACCGTTTGCGAGTCCGAATTATAACGGTATAGTTACGGACATTTGAAGTTGTGAACTATAGATTGTGGGAATTATGAGGCTCAGCCCCTTAGTATAAATAATATCATTTGTTAGAGTGTGGGGTCGATAGGCCCATCTCCTTAGTATAAATAATATCATTTATTGGAGAGTGGGGTTGATTTTGTTGGAGAATGGGGTTTATTGGAGAGTGTGATTGAATCTTAATTAGGGTTGGTTTGGTATTGCTGTGATTTGAAAAAAAAACTATTTCTGCTGTGCTGTGAGAATAAGCTCATTTTTGTTGTTTCACGTTTTCAATTTTTTTTTTCACTCAAAACTGTGAAAATAAACTGTTTGTAAGTGTTTACCATATACTTTTTTGAGTTTAACTTTTTTTTGATACCCACATTTTATAAAAACACATCGTACCAAACCAATATTTAAACTGTCTACATATCTCTAAAATGAAAAAATGTTTTTTTTTTAAAGAAATTTTTTATTTAAAACAAAATAATAGATGTCACCTCTGACAGAAGGAAGAAAATGATATGGAGGCAGATTCTCTGCCCTTTCATTTTCCGTGTTGTGTGGTCATAGTTAAGTTACGTCAACATTTTATATTATTTTTTTATAAAAATAATAAGACAAAAAAAAATAGTAATATAAAATATTGATGTAGCTTAACTGTAATCACACAAATAAAAAAAGTATAGAAGAACACGAGAAGGTGGAGGGTGGAAAATCTGCCTCCAAATGATATGAACCGGTTCTACTACCATTGGTGGTAAATTATTCAATTATATGGGAATGGGGTTATATTATAATTATAATAAAAGGGGGATGGAGAAAAGATAACGTGTCATGATGATGAAGAGGAGACCAAATGGCGATTTTCGGCAGCAGTACTCGCTGTCGTTCACATGAGCACAGAAAAGGCACATGAATCCTTAAAGCCACTCACGTGGCATTCAAACAGAAAAGGCCAAACAAAAGCCTGCTCTTATTTTCTTTGCTGCCGCTGGGCACGAAAACAGCACATGGGGATGAGATGGGAATCAAAAAGAGCATCTAATGCTTACTGCCAAAACCTTAGCCACTCACGTAGCTTTCAAGCAATAGTCACGACTCACGATTAGTAGTCAATAGTCGTGGCCGTTGTTCTTATTTTTATTATTGCTAGCATATGGAGCACATGAAATTTTTTTATTTTTTATTTTTGAAGTAGGAGGGAGGAAGATAATGATAAAAAATGTGGGAGTTGTAGATATAATTTACTGAATAGTTATAAAGGTCATAGAGAAAGAGAGCGGTGCGGCACATAGAGAGAAAGAGAGAGATGTATAATTGAGGGGTGTGTTCTATTCCACCATATTGTGTCTTTATTTATAGCAGTATGAAAGATTAATTCCTTACCCTTTTAGGATTACAACTTTTCATAGGTAATCAACTCCTAACAAGAATATAAGAGATATTCCAAGATATACTAAGATTTATATAATCACATTCATATTCTAATAGGATTGCAACACTCTCCATTGAGTGTGTAAATACTCAAGTAAATGGCGCATCAGGTCTTCAATGCTGAAGTAAGTATAGTTGATGAAATCGTTGGCACAATGAGCGAATGCGAGTCTCAAATCAACGGAAGAATGCATAAAAAGTAAAATTCACAAAACCTCGATATGGTAAAACCCAAGGTGAGAGAAAAACCCATAGACTAAAGAGAAAAGTGAGAAGTTGCATTAAGTCAAAACTATGTCTTTTAGACGCAAGTAGAAGAGCTCACAAGAGTATGATCAGCCCAGGATGGGTGCCTAGTTAAAACCTAGTTAGGTAGCAAAAACCTAGTGGGAAAAAATGCTCCTAATCTTAGGGAAAAAGAGTACATTAAGAAGTGAGTATACTTCTGGATACTCCCCCTAAGTTTGAAACAACTTCCAAATGAGAACTACAAGCACATTGCATATGAATAGTTAGGCATACCAATTCCTCAGACAAGCTTCTGGAAGGTTGACTTCGGCAATGACGTCGTGTAGAGGTTGGCAAGGTTGTCTAGGATTGGGTTGCATGACTTCAATCTCCTGATGTTGTGCTGATGTGATGTACACGCAATATGTCTTGGTGTTGACTTTCGTTGATGTATCATGGCTTGGTCGAGTTGATACATATGGCATAGTCTTCATGGATCGTCGTCAAGACTCAACGATGGATGAAAACACAGTAAGTACTTTGAATATGCTCAATAAGAACTCCTAACCATGTCTCACTTGTGGCGTAGTGAAGTGAGGTGAGTATTGGAACGATTTGAAGATTTCGTAACTAAGGTCATATCATGGACCTCCAAGATATTGCGATATCCCTAATGGTAAAGGCATAACCATTCGGGGATTTTGCCCTATGCGGGTTTGATAAGTAACATGCGTCGGCATAACAAAAAAGGCAAACATCATTCCTAGGATCAGGAGGTTGGATCCGCTCGAGATGCGTTGGGATTTGATTTGCTTAAATTCGTAGTACCTTCAGGGTATGTCTTTAACACCAATTCAGTGGTTGTGTGTAGGCGTGGTGCTACATCTTTACCCAGATCAACAACGAAGGAGATGTCTTGTCTAATACAATGAGCTAAGTAGAACAAACCGCAAAGTTGAACTCATATATGGAATTTCGGATTCCATAACCTCTTCAAGGGTCTCATTTGCATATAACATATGGACGATCAAAGGTATACTCAAAGATTACACATTCGGGATGTAGTTTGATTGGTAGACCAAGGTATCGTCAGAGCAACGCTTGAACTTTAGGTCAAGGCATAAGCGAGTTTTCCCAAGATCTTTCATCTCAAATTCCATTTTAAGGTGCGAGGCAGTTTTCTCAAGCTTTTCTCGAGTCTTAGTGAGATTCGTGTCAATGACATAAACTGTAACTCTAGTAATTCGGAATAAGACTTCATAGTTTAACACGCAAGGCATAATTCATCCCTGACTGATGAAATAATCACTTAGACAGGTATACCACATCCGTCGGATTGTAAGTGAACGCCTAAAACAAGTTAAGAGGGTGTTCCGTGGTTTAGAACTATTTGAACTAGTCCATGTAATTCTTTGGAAACTTACATGTAAATCTCCGTATCAATATCCCCATGGAGAAAATACTAACCACATTTCATAATGCTACTATCAATCACAAGACGTTTTAGGAGAAACCTTGCACTGTAAGGCGTGCATCATATCGCATTATTTCATTCATCTCATAACGCTTCATTTCCTACTTGGAACACAATAGGGTTACCTTGGGCAGTGTAGGAACGACAGGTCCAATACATACTTTGGTAAGGAATTTGACCTGGATTGTAATTTTGGTTGTCCAATCAGTTCTACATTGTCACTTAATCAACGGAATACGGTTCGATATCGTCGCTTTTCATATATGTCGGTAGCTACCATATAAGTGAAAACATCATCGATGGTAATCTTATTTCAATTCCATTTAGCTCATCCAAACTAGTATATTGGACCAAGAACTTTAAGTTTCGGGAGTAATCCAGATTAATCTCATGAGATGGAAATGATTTGAGACATCGATCAAGTTTAGATTCATTGTTGTGTTGTGTTTTCCTTTTCCAGGGAAGTGAATCCTACAAACCGAGTGATCTGTCATGCTCCAGGCCAAGACAGATTGATTGGCTATCTGTCGGTGTACCAAACCGTACAACAGGGGCATCCAAACCGTCCAACAGGGGCGGCACACCCTCTAAGGATGTTTACTCGACGTCCGTTAAGTACGTCTATCCTTGCATTTCTTGCTGTTAATTTCAGGGAGCTTGTCTTGCATTAAATGCAGGGAGATGGTCCGAATGCCTGGCAGAAATTTGTGCATTCCATAATTTGCCTTCTCCAGCAGAAGATGAGAGGTATGCTTGCAGTTGGTAGATGATCTCGTCACTTTAGGTAAATCAGAGGAATGCGTCTGGAGCAACATTCTGAAAGCTAGAATTTATTGCACTTGCTTGTCACACTTGTGCGGTTTGGGGATTAAGATGAGATATAGTGGGCAACGTCCATGCAAATTCGAGTCGTTCTCCAAAAACATTGACATTTTTATCTTCCCCTAATGGCGGGAAGACTATCTCATTAAAGTGACAATCCACAAATGAGTGGTAAAGAGATCGCATGCAAGGGCTTGAAAAGAGCTAGTGTGAAAGAGAATCATAATCGACAAAGATTCCCATCCTTCTTTGAGGACCCATGTTGGTACATTTTAGCACCGCAACTTGGCACATGGAATGCACACCCAAATGCACAAATACGAAAATCATTAGGTTCGTACCAGTAACCAACTGTAACGTCAAATAAGTTGGGTGGCAATGGGCCTCAAAGTGGACCGACATAGCTGCATACGAGATTGCATAGCCTTAGGCAAAAATAAAAAACTTGGTACGTTCACCAAAATCCAGGCGATCATTGAAATTGCGCTTTATGATCGCTAGGCGAGGCTATTTGGGGTGAACATGGGATTTCGATGTTCAATTATAAACCCAAAATACATGCAATACTTTATCAAAAACCGTTGATATAAACTCTCGGGCATTATCCAGTCTCCCGGACTTTATGGGATAAGTAGGGTGGTGAACCTTTAATCGGCCATGAGGTTTAGCAGTAATGTGTGTGGACAAACATGTGACTGGTTTGTCGATTCATCAACCAAAATCATAAGTATTTATATGGTCCGCATTTGGTTGGATTAGTCCACATATATTCCCTTGAATCCACTTATGAAAATGGTGATTTTGTATCTTTGCGAGGAATGATATAGAAAATCAATTTTCTTAATGAGCAGGCTTGACAAAGTGTGCTTGTAGGCACAAGATCCTTACTTAAGGTAATGAGATGTGTCGTAGCATCATTGTTCAACCTAAGTATCCCAAAAAGTTGTGCCAAAGCAAGTAAACTGCTCAATCATCAGGCTCTAGGCCGGCGACATGTGATGTGTTCTCAGTTGGGAGACAACCCATTGGCCCCAAATCAAAGCTTCAGGCTTATTTTTGGAAGTGGTGCAAATATATTTCATGCTATTTTCTTCAGTGGTTCATTTATGATCATTGTTCTATCGAATATCCTTAAAAACTAAACGACAGGGAGAATTTAAGGTACCTTAAATGATGATGCAGTACCATTCATACAACGAGGAGCATGCCAATGCTCTTAATCAGGTTAGATATACCTAAAGTCGTTGCTAGAGATGTGATTTAGGTGTAAAGTTAGTGTGCGTAGTACGCATTCATCCGAACAACTAACTTTCTCACATTCCTACCTAAGCACATGTTTAATTAAATCGGTCACATGTATTAAGAAACATGGTTCAATTAATTCATATTCGAGGACAATATCAATAAGATTATCCATAAGTAAAACATATACCAAACTTGAATCCAAGAACATGGAAAAATGTCTACAAAATGGTTTACTAAAGGGATTCGGCCAACAAGGCCATCCATGTCAAAATTTTGCTCTTCCAATGATTTTTGGTGGAGCAAAATTAGTCTCACATATTGACTATTAGAATTGTACTTCTTAACAACATTGGTAGGGGCATGAACAGGTGCATAACCAATGATCTATTCCAACGATACAGAAGTAGATTCTGCGTGGTTGAGGTTCGGGAATATTATCCCTTATTCTTGAAGTTTTAGGTCTTAGGTGCCAAGAATCACACTTCAGGCATGATGCCATACCTTGGCAGGCCCTGATTCTACCATATGTGTGTGGTAGTAATCAGATCCGACAATTTGGTAAATTTCTGCTTTTTACGCTACTGCTTTAGAAGCGAGTTGGAAACAAGGAATGACGAGAAAAGTATTCTCAAGTCAAAATTTGATCCGATTTATAAACTTCAGAATTGTACTCTTTCATGATTAGACAATTCATAGGAGTGAGCCAAAGAGCCATGGAATCCTCGTTCGGGAGGTATTTCCATTTGTAATGCTTCAGGCATAAGTCTTCGAATGAAGATCATGGCAGAGGCTTATTCAGCTCTTCCTTGCCATTGTTGGCTTCAATGGTTTCTTAGCTACTTGATAGTCAAGTGGAGATTTACGTCTTGTACCCTATATAAAGTGGTTTCTATTAGAAATGTCCAAATTAGGAAATTCGAACTTGTGACGGTTCAACAATCCACTGAGTTGGAGGGAACAAGATTGTGATTGGTGTTATGGGAATGAATCATCCATAAGCATCAAAGTTAGAACATTTGAGTTCTAAGACATGATTTTCATGAAAAACGTCGGGTTTTCATGGATGTATTGTTTTATGAAAATTTCGGGTTTCAAAGGCACTAAATTTGAAACTACAGGTTCAATTTATTTTAGGAACGTTTAGTTCATAAAAGAGAGGTTCTTGCAAGAACTCATAATGCAATATACAATTAAGTGTAGTGGATTTGAGTTTCTTTGGGAACTCAAGTGTGAGAGCTTTGTTACTATGAAAGTATATCAACGGTTCAAAGTATAAAAATAAATTATTGAATCGTTAATGTCCAAAAGTGATATTCAGGTTAATATTTTTGGATTCATTATCATATTAATTGATTGCAGGTCACTTTTAATTAATTCAATAAATCGGGACCAAACAGAGTTAATTGTAGAAGCAAAATAACATAGCCCAAAGGATAGGGTTGGGTGCCGTGAGCAAAAGAGGTGTCCGGAAGTGGGCTGCAGGCCACAGGTTCAAGGGATAAGGCCAGCCATGAAGGCTAGCGTGTTGGGCCAGGAGGGTTAGGCACAGGAACACACCCATCATAATTGCTGCCTTGGTTGTGGCGCAGGGAACTTAGCCAAAGGCTGGTTATAGTATAGGGTCGAGGAAAGGAGCCCAGCCGCATGTGCTAGTTGAAAAACTACAGGCCTAGGCTAATACAGGCAAGCATGGTAGCTTGCTGGCGTGGATCGAGACAAGGGATCAGGGTTGTAGACCCTGCTGGAGAAAAAGCCTAGCATGCTACTAGCATGTGGGTTTAGGCTCAGGTAAACCAGGGCTTTTAGGCCCGTGTGACATGTAAGCCAAGCCGAGGCTTGGTTGTGTTCGATGTGGACCAGTAGGCCCAAAAAAAAGGCTGCGCAGGTGGTCCAAAGGCATCAAGGTGATGCCACAGTGGTGCAAAAAAATAGCCAATTTTTTCGAACCTATGGTTTAGGAAACCATAAATATGCTTCTAATTTATTTGGTATACATTAACTCACATATTCCACATAGCAAATATAATTACGTAATGCATGAAACAAATATATATTGACAAAATATATGAACATATACAATATATATATCGGAAGGAAAATATAAACATTGGGGGTTCATGCATCATGGGGAATGTTTTCATGCTTCACGGTTGTTTCAAATATCTTATTTTATTTTAAGCGTACCTGGTTTGTAGAAAGCAATAAAAGCCTTTAATTTGAAGAAGTTCCTTCTCGGAAAGCTGGAATTGCATCTCCAATGCGTTGTATCACGTTCAACACAAAAAAATTAAATTGAATCAATAGCATGTAGATCAATTCAATAAAATAATAATTTAATCGTAAAAAGAATGATTAAAGCGAAATACTCCACTGATTGAAGAATAAATTCTCTTGTTAGCGTAGTGTCAAGAACGTGCTGATAACGTGTTGTAGGCATAATTTACTGAACAATTATGGAGGCTATAGAGAGAGAGAAGGGGTGCAACACATAGAGAGAAAGAGAGATGTGTAATTGAGGGGTATGTTCTGTTCCACCCCATTGTGTCTTTATTTATAGTAGTAGGGAAGGTTAATTCCTTACCTTTTTAGGATTACAACTCTTAATAGGTAATCAACTCTTAATAGGAATATAAGAGATATTCCAAGATATACTAGGATTTACACAATTACATTCCTATTCTAATAGGACTGAAACAGGAGTGAGTTTTTTTTTTTTAATTAGAGATATGTTAGGATTGCACGTAGGTGAAGCTTAGAAAAAAAAAACAATAAAATTTAGTTGTGTGAAGTTGCATTTCTACCCATTTTACTTATTCATATTTAGTTTTAATTAGAAGGTTAAACTAATAATTTCATAGAATTTTGATTGACAATGAGTGTTTTATTAATATGTAGTTTAGATTATTATTATTATTATTATTATTATTATTATTTATTATTATATGTGATCTACATCAAATTAATCAAATTTCTGTTAAAATTACCAAATTGGTCGAAATGGCACAAAATCGTTTCAAATTCCAAATAGTGCAAAGCCGTTTCACATTTCAAATGGCACAAAGCTGCACCAAAACATCCTAAACTATATCAGGTTTGATCCCACCAAGGGTGTAGCCAATTTATAGATTCAATCTAGATGCAAATGCATAACACCAAAAACAAGTCCAAATCAAATCTTGGTTCACCTCAATCAAATCCAAATCGAATCTCTAGTCCATATAACCAAGTTCACCAAAATACAAAATCTTTCTTTCAGTCATTCGCTCATCGAAAAATCTAGAATGATGCCGATTTGATTTTGCCATGGATGCGTAGTCAGTCTATCATCATATTCTAGACGCAACTGCGTAACCAAATCTTTCTTTTTCAGCGGGTCATTCACTCATTGAAAATGATGAACTACGAGTTGCTTAATCCCTAAAAAATGGTATGTAAGCAATCTAGGCTCCACCTAGGTGCAGCCGCAAAACCAAACAAACACATCGATCTCCAAAATTCATTTCTATAATCTTAGAATTAAAGCGCATTATGTTCTAAAAAGAAAGGGTGTAATTAATAAACGCATCCTCTAGAATGGATCAAACTCAAAATTAATAAAACCATCTTTGAAAAAAATGAAAGAGGGTGAAATTGGATCGAGTAAATTGTATGTTACATTTTTTGTACGACTTATTTTTGCTTAACACTCAATTGAGAGTGCAGAGTGTATTAGGGCCGGCCTAGGCCCAATGCGAGTTGGGCAACCATCTGTCCCCCTAAAAAAAATAAAAAATTAGGAGCACAAAAATTATGAGGGTGGTACATTTATGTATGTTTTCATAATAGTATAAATATATACAATTTAGTTAAATAACAAAGAAGTTTAACTAGAACTTGCAATTTTTGTTGTATAAAATTAACAAGAAGGTCCAGGGTTCAAAACCCATGTGTGTTTATTTACTTTTCAATTTTTACGAATTTCTTTCAATAAGAGTATACATTTTTAAAATTTGGTCAAATGATCAAGTAATAAAACAATGACCAGTGATTCATGCTAGTGTTTATATCACAAATGGTAATTGGAATTGAACCAAATTGATCTTTGAAATTGAAAATCAATCAATGTAATCCCTAAAAAATAGATGTCACAAATCAATGTTTAAAATGCTATTATGTGCTTATATGACACATAAATAGGGCCCACAAGGTGTAAGAGTTTTTATCACAAATGGTCCCTGAAATTGACCCGCATGATCAAGATGGTCCTTGAAATTGAAAATCAATCAACATAGTCCCTGAAAATAGGTGTCGCAAATCAATTTGGTCATTCTGTCACACTTTTGTAAAAAATTCTGTTATGTGCTAATATGGTTTAATAAGTAATTAAAAAAGTTGTCAAAACACACTTCTGCACATTGAGATTATCTCAAGGCGTAGCTCAACTGTTTTCGCTTCACCAAGATCACCGAGGGAGCACCTTGTTTGTACCATACTTGACCAATCCCAAAACTACTGAGCACTAGTCAATGTTATACCGTCAAGGACCCAGAAGAGTTTCCCTCCAACCAGGAGGCCAATCACAGCGCGACACGTGTCGACATCAGAAGCCAATCATAGAGCAACACGTGTCAACATCAGAAGCCAATCACAACACGACACGTGTTAATGTCAAAATGAAACTAGAAACTCTCTTCTATAAATAGAGATCATTCTCTCACAATATTTCCTAATGTCATTTGTACTAAATCATTCACTAGTACTCACTAAAGGAGAGCTTAAACCTATGTACTTGTGTAAACCCTTCACAATTAATGAGAACTCCTCTACTCCGTGGACGTAGCCAATCTGGGTGAACCACGTACATCTTATGTTTGCTTCCTTGTCCCTATGCATTTACATACTTATCCACACTAGTGATCAGAGCAATCTAGCGAAGGTCACAAACTTAACACTTTCTGTTGTACCAAAGTCCTCGCTAATTTTGTGCATCAACACTACTAAACTAAGTAAGGATTGGGTCAAGGTCTTAATTTGACACCATTTCGACATAATTGATTAATTTAGCACCAATGATTGTAGAACCGGTTTGCATCATTTTCTTCCTTTTTGTCATGGGTGACATTTGTTATTTTGTCTTAAGCAAACATTTGGTTAAAAAAAAACATTTTCTTCCTCCCAGAGAAATGTAGGCAGTCCAATTTAGATTCAACCACCATCCAATCAACACCATTCCCCTTCGTCAGCGATCGTGGACAATTCTGACTGGATTTCACCTCCGTTCGTGGGTGTGTGTGTATTTGGTTCAAACAATCATAATTTCAAGTTCTGCACATAATGTTAGAATACACTTGGCTTTATATTTCACATAATAAATCTTGATAATAGATTATATATACACTTAAATTCGTGACAAAGAATATGATTTAGCATTCGTGACAAAGAATATGATCCAGCATCATTTACGTTAAAGCACTTACATAAGTAACGCATTAGGGTATGTGATAGGAAGAACAAGCATTGCTTATCCAGTTTCAAAAATTCCGGGAGGGTTGTTATTGACAGCCTTATAACCTTAATCTTTGAAAGCTCATTAGGTGCGTTGATGCACAAAACCGGAGGTCTTGGAACAACGTAAATCCGGCCATGAATCTGCAAGTAATGTAAATAACACAAGATGTATCGTGGTTCACCCCAAGGTTTGGGCTATGTCCACACTGATTGTATTTATTTGAGGGAGAGAGAGAGAGCTTGGAGAGTGAGAGCGTTGAAAATGGGTGAGAAGGCTCCAGAAATGGCCTCCCCTAATTGTGAGGGTGATGGGTCTTTTTTATAGAATAAGGACTCCTCACTTATTACATATTTGCCTCTTCCTTTATTACATAATTACATTTAAATCCCCCGAGTATTTATACGAGGCCCTAAATATGGTATAAATAGTAGTCCCCAAGTTTTCAATCAAGATAGTCTTTTGGCTGGAGACTTGAAATTTAGTCCATGTGTGGGCCGAAGTAACTAGATATTATCTTGAACTGATGCTCAGTATGAGGCGGTGCTCAATCTGAAATGATGCTCAACTAGAAGTAGCACATGTTGCGAGGCCGCTCGGCTCGTGGCTAATGTTCCCTTGGTTGGCTGGACTTGTGGCGCTTGAAGGTGAGAGGGTCCCTTTTATAGAATAAGGGCTCGCTCCTCAATACATAAGTGATGGGCTAGGAGTGATGCTCGCGGCGAGGCGGTTGCTTAGCTGGCGGTGTTGCTTTTTAATGAAGGTGAGAAAGTCCCTTTTATAAAATAAGGGCTCGCTCCTCAGTACATGAATAATGGGCTAGAGTTGATGCTGCTTGAATGATGGTGAGGGAGTCCCTTTTATAAAATAAGGGCTCGCTCCTTAATACATAAATAATGGGCTAGAGTCCCCCAAGTATTTTTCATGAGGCCCAGTTGAGGCCCAATATATGGTACATAATATAGTCCCCCAAGTCTTCGGTCAATAGAGTCTGTTGGCTGAAGACTTCAAATTGAATCCATGTATGGGTCGAAGTGGCGGTTGTGTGGAGGCAGTGTTTGTATACCCTGCACTGAAGCTTTGTAGGTGAAGCTTTGCAAGTGAAGCTTTGAAGCTAGAGCTCTGTAAATGGCGCTTTTGAAGCTAGAGCTCTGTAAATGAAGCTTTTGAAGCTGATTGACATAAGTGATGCTCATGAATGTTTATGTATGATTGTCATGAGTGATGCTCATGAATGTTTACCATGAGTGATGCGCATGAATCTTGACATGAATGATGGTCATGAATGTTTATGTATGATTGTCATGAGTGATGCTCATGAATATTTATGTATGAATGACATAAGTAATGCTCATGTATAATTTGGAGTACTGGGCATACTTTTGATCACCTGGTTGGTGGTATGAAAGAGAGTACGTGTTGTACATTTAATCACCTGGTTGGTGGCATGAATGGCTAGTTGCCAAATGATATTTGAGTAGGGGTTGTACATTTCATCACCTGGTTGGTGGTAATAGTGGCAGGTTGCCGAATAATTTTGGAGTACTGGGCGTACTTTTGATCACCTGATTGGTGATAATAGCGGCGGGTTGCCGAATAATTGTGGAGTACTGGGCACTTTTGATCACCTGGTTGGAGCTATTTTGGGCTTATGGGCCTTGGCCCTCCACAACATGCTAGCCTATTTATTTTGGGCTTTGCCGTTTTTTATTTTTTTACTATTATTTATTACCTTCTGATGGGGTTAATACAGATGTCTGCGAAAGGTAAGAAAAATAAATTACATCATTCAAAACAAAGGTTTCGACACAAAAGCTTCGACAGTTGTAGATCGTTGGTGCGTTGCTTTTGCTTTTGTTTTCTACTTTGCTTTTGCTTTCGTTTTCTGCTTTGCTTTCTTCTTTTCTCTAAAATGACAGCTGCTTTGGTTTTCTACTTTGCTTTCTTCTTTTCTCTAAAATGACAGCTGCTTTGGACAGCCTTTCCGACATCACCCATTTGCTTTTCTCTGGCTTTTAAAAAATAGGAACATGCATCCGTGCAAAAGCATAATCTTTCTCTTTTAGCTTTTGCTTTTACTTTGCAGAGTGCGGATGGTTCTCTGTTTCTTGCATCTTCTAGCTCCTCAGCTGACGCTATTGCATCGTCTTTTCCACAGGGTAGATCCAGGCATCATTGCCGTGGGATTAATTCACGTTCTAACCCACATTCTATTTTCTCTGCTCTGATGCCAGAAGCTCTAGCCTTTTTCAATCCCTTCTTCTTCACAATGAAACTAGCACCAATAAACAAACTTGAAGACAAAGCACGAATCAAACCCTTGATGTTGTCAGAGGACATCCCCTTGTACGAGTCTCTCCAGCTCATCGGAAGGCTCTGACCCTCGGACACCATGGTCGAGAAAAGACAGATGGGTGTTGGTGCCGTCGAGGACTTCGTTCCTGACGTTGATGCACGTGATTTTGGTCTGGCGGAGATGGAGCTACACGTGCTGTTGAACCCAGGATTGGGCTTTAAGAGGGTCGGTGGACATGCTCTGCAAGTGGGATCAAAAGGGATTCTGACATCAAAACTATGAGGGGCCCATAAAACGGTGACAAGTCGGTGGACATGCTATGCCGATTCGAGTCTTGGCGTCATTTTGAGCAGCAACACATACGGGATCATCATACACAATTTTATCCACACTGACGTGGGTGCAATTGGGGCAATTAGTTGACTTGGTGGTGGACTCGTGGATGAAGGCGGAGTCAACGGGGATGTTGGTGGAGCGATTATGGCCAACAGATGCATGGAGGTGCTTGGTGAAAGTTGTTGAGGGAACTGGGCTCCCTGATGAAGCCAAACCTCAAATTGCAGAAACAATCACACGCTCCATGGATTCTTGAAGTTTTCCTGCTCTGATTTTTTTGTCGGCAAGATCTAATCTGTGGGCTGTTGTTCGATTTAGGGATGTAGAAATTTGGGGATTTGAAGATTGAGATCGCGGAAAGGTCGAACGCGTCGTGAAGTTCTTTAATGGATCTGCCATTGATGATCTCGGCGAACTCCACGATGTCAACGTGACCGTTGCTGTTCTTGTCAGACATGTCGGCAAGATCTTCTTTAGCTCCTCCATGGAGACGGCGGCACCATCACCCAAGCCTTTCGAAATCGAATCGTTCTTTGTCATCTCAACAAACACAGTGAGAGAGACTCTCGAGAAAGAAAAAGAGTGATGATAGAGATTTGGAGCTTTCTTAAGCCTTCACGCCTCATTGTGCTTCACTTTTCGATGTAGATGTTGGGTTTTGGTGTAGAAATCAATGATGTTCACGAGCTCCGCGCTGTGCATGTTCAGCACCGGCATCACCATGTCGCCGACGCCCTTGTCCTGGAAGAACGACTTGACGGTCTGGAACTGCATCGTGATATCCCTGTCGATCTCGAAGACCTCGCCGTTGGAGGCGGAGGAGGCGGGGTCTTCAATCTTGTTTTCCTCAGTGGCGGAGGCGGAGGCGGCGGGGTCTTCAATCTTCTTCTTCTCGGTCGACATGTCGTTTTCTAATGGATTCACAAATGTGGGTTTGGAAAATGATTAGTGGTGTTTGAGTTTTGGGGAGATTTTGTTGTGGTTTTTCTTTCTGGGTTCTGTCAAATTTTGCAGATCCACGGCGGAGGTGAAAAATTGAGAAAGATCCGACATAACTTTTCGTGTCGTTTCCCACTGACGGCGCCAAATGTTTATGCACAAAACCTGAGGTCTTGGAACAACATAAATCCGACCGTGAATCTGCAAGTAATGTAAATAACACAAGACGTATCGTGGTTCACCCTAAGGTTTGGGCTACGTCCACACTGATTGTATTTATTTGAGGGAGAGAGAGAGAGCTCTGAGAGTGAGAGTGTTGAAAAGGGGTGAGAAGGCTCCAGAAATGACCTCCCCTAATTGTGAGGGTAAGGGGTCTTTTTATAGAATAAGGACACATCACTTATTACATATTTGCCCCTTCCTTTATTACATAATTACATTTAAGTCCATTGAGTATTTATACGATGTCTAAATACGAGGCCCTAATTATGGTATAAACAAGTAGTATACAATGATGAATATTTTATTATGTAGATACAAGTTAGGTTTATATGGATATCGATTCTTGGCACTGGTGAATCATACGATGATTGTCAAAAGAGTTTAAAATGCATTTGTGAGTCTTTTCAGCCCTAAAAGAGTGGAAATGTTAGCCACCAGCTGGTTGTCTTTTTTAAAGAAAAAAATTGGATAAGCGATGCTCGTCACTCCTATCACATACCCTAATATGTTACTTGTGTAATTGCTTTAACGTGAATGGTACTGAATCATAGTCTTTATCATGAAGTTAAGTGTGTGTGTAATCTATTATCAACATTTTATTATGTGAAATTATTGAGCCAATCGTATTCTAACATTCTGTGCTAAAATTGAAATTATGATTGTTGGAACCAAATATGCGCACATCCACTGACGGAGGTGAAATCCAGTCAGAATTGCCCATGACATCTAATGAGAGGAGAATGGGGTTGATTTGAGGGTGTGGTTGAATCCAAATAAGACTGCCTACATATATGTGAGAGGAAGAATTTCTTCTTTTTTTTTTTCCAACCAAATATCAAATTAAGACAAAATAGTAGATGTCACCCATGATAAAAGTAAGAAAATGATGCGTACCGGTTCTTCAACCATTGGTGCTAAACTAATGAATTATGTGGGAATGGTGTTAAATTAATACCTTGTCCCAATCCTTATGTAGTTTAGTATTATATAATTATGAATATTTAATTATGTAGACAAAAGTTGGGTTTAGATCAATAAACAATTTTAAATTCGATTTTTGGCATTGGTTAATTACATAATGGTAGTCAAGGGAGACTGAAATGCCTCTGTGAGTCTTCTCTGCCCCTAGAAAGGTGGACTACTATCCGCCAGCTGATCCCATTTTTAAAGAAAAAATGGATAAGTGGTGCTTGTTCCTCCTATCAAATACCCTAATGTGTTTCTTACGTATTTGCTTTAATGTGAATGGTGCTAAATCATCATTTTTTTTCACGAATTTAAGTATATACATAATCTATTATCAAGATTTTATTATGTGAAATTATAGAGCCATGAGTATTCTAACGTTCTGTGCAAAAATTGAAATTATGGTTCTTGGAAACAAATACGCACACATTGAAAGACGGAGGTGAGATCCATTCATAATTGCTCACGATCTTTGATGAGGGGAGAATGGGATTGATTGCAAGGTGTCATTGAAACCGCATTGGTGCACCCTTCCATATAAATCCTCGTTCTGCAAGAAAAGTTAAAAAAGATAATGAAACTAAATCCTAGAGATTACAAATCCTAATCCTACCTAAAATAAAACTCCAGGAATATTTACAATTAACACTCAAATCAATAGGTTCAGGCCATATAATGTATGTGTTTTAGATGTGTGTGTGTGAAGAGAGAGCGAGAGAGAAGGGAAAGAAAGGGGAGGGGGTGAGTTTAACTGAAAATTTAGGAAGGATTTCAGTTCATCTGAGGAGGGAGGAAGAGAGGGAGGAAGAGAGGAAAAGAGGCGGGGGTGCATGGGTTTAACTGAAATTTTAGGAAGGATTTCAGTTCATCTGAGGATAGCCAAGTTCTGGACTTCATTATCTGTTTAACTGCAAATTACATTATTCATTTTTCAGTTTTAATGCTCATTTGGTTGAGGCTTTCTAACAGAAACTTGGAGTTAAAGAGAACAAAAACTTAGTTTTCTTGGTTCATGTTTAGTCAGGCTATGGAGAGTGTGCCGGTTGGAAATTTGTTGGCGAACACGACTTCAGAAACTTTCGTAAAATTGATGTACTGAATGTACACTTCTCCTTACGATTTGAATTGCTTGATCTTAATGTACTTTTTTTCCTTAGGATTATGAGTATTTTTCTCATTGAATTTTTGCTACCTTACTAGGTTTTAACGAGGCACCATCCTGAGCTGGTTATATCCTTGTGAGTTTTTCTACTTTCGTGAAGACGTATAGTTCTGACATTATGCATACTTTTCACATTTCTCCCAAGTCTATGAGTTTTTCTCCCACACTGGGTTTTATCATAGCGATGTTTTGTGAGTTTTACTACCAATGCATCATTCAGTTAAAATAAAACTCAAATTCGCTCAATATGTTGTCGACTTGACTAGCTGAACTTTATCGCTGAAGACTTGATGCGACATTTTCATCGAGTATTTACACTCACATTTTGATTGAGTATTTACACACTTAAAGAGGAGTGTTGCAGTCTTAATTAGTTTAGGCATGTGATTGTGTAAATCATATTAGGATTATATGATATCTTTTAGATAATGTCCTGATTCAGCCGTAAATTAAACTATCGATATTTTTGTTAATGTCGATACTTCATATATGAAATATCTTCTCATATAGCAGTGAATGAATGGCTGAGATTGAGCTCACAGGCTCTTTCTCTCATCTGTTTGTAGCGACTATATGCCTACTGTTACATTGTTTAAGGGATATACAGTGGAGAAACACCACTTGGGGTCTAAGAAAAATACCAAAACTTTGTCATCTTCCTCCAATTTCATTTATGAAATTATCTACAAAACACACATAAACGCACGTTTCCAAAAAAAAAAAAAAAAAAAAACAACACACACACACACACATAAACACACAATTAAACACTTTCTTAATGAGAGTTGTTTGGATTAATATTTGATATATTGGGTGTAAATGAAGGAAAGTCCATGGATGACTAAACCCGAAGCCCAGCATCAAGCCCAAGAGCAAACTGTAGCCTTCTTAAGCCAAAACACAAGCCACATGTCTATAATTGAAATGATAAGTGATGGAGACTAACCTATATCTGCCAAAAACTGCTTTCCAGTGGCATTGCTAGGAAAAAATTGATGACTCACTACCCTTCAAGTACATTCAGGCAAGATAAAAAGTTACAACAATCAGGATAAACTGCCTATGAAAGGTAGAAATGACAATAGGGACAAGGACACTCAACCAAACAAATAAACACACATACAAACTCTGCTCTCAAACCAGATTTGCATCCAAAAGCTAAAATCAACCCAGATTCAGTCATTTTAGCGATAGTTCTCTGAAAAAACTATCTCTTGTCTAGTATAAAAGCTCTGCTACCTCTCCTTAGTTTTGTAGTATCGATTCCCTCGTGTAAAATTGTTTACCATCCATCCCTTTTTAGCATATAAGCCCTGTAAATTCAAAGAGAAGTGACTGCAAGAATTTCAACCTTGCCAGGCAAGGTGAAATCTTGCCCGAAGCTCTTTGTTTGTTTTCTAAATTAATAGATCTATTGCTTAATGCACTCTCCAGCATGTATTCAAGTTATTTCCACCTATTTTTCTATTTTAAGAGTCTCATTTGCGTCTGGATCTGGTTAGTTTGGTGGATATGTTTTCATTAAAAGTAATTTGTGGTGGATATATTTTCATTAAAAGTAATTTGGGACCAAACAAATGACTTAAAGGGCTCTAGACTCCCTTTATTTGAACATACAAGACCATGAACTAAAAGTCCTTATTTACAAGGCAAGAAAAAGAACTTAATACAGACTTAATCCATCTGTGATAATCCTTTGATAACAAGAAGTCTGAGTAACTTGGGGTGCAAGTAATCGACTTAAAACATACTTGTTCTACATCTGCTATACTAAGATAGCAGTGGCATGCCTAACACTTGGTTAGTTTTGATTGCGAGCCTCAAGGTCTACAACGAAGGCCCCACAAAGGCACCTTTCGGAACTAACTTTATTCTTTTCTTGTAGCATTTCAACAAGCAAGAGCCTGACTACACACCCAAAATGTCAATCCTTTGGGAAGTTGTACTGAGGTTCGAGGAGCCTTTTCCAGAGAAATCTTTGCCCGAACATAGTTTTGGCACGCCTGGTGGGACTCATTTAGTCTTGTATGCCAAAAAGGAAGACGAATGAGCGAACCTTCAGGTAGAATATAGAATACAGGCCACCTTAGTGTCTAGTAAGATCAAGCATGAAAGATCATCCATAAGATTTCCCCTCTCTACAAGGACCAGCTATTAAGGGAAACTGTACTTCATTTGAGAAATCGGGAGGAAAAGTGACCAATGAAGACTTGCAAGCCACCATGGTGCAAGTGTTGAAAAGTATGAAGAAGATCTCTTTGGAGACCAGAGGAGAAGTAAGTAGACTCTGCTCCTTAACATGAAGTTTGCAGAGAAGACGAGAACTGGAGTACTCTACTCCAAAAGACAGCTATGCTCGAGAAATGATAAGAGAGGCAAATCCTAAGAAGGAACCATCTATTCCCCTATTTCCCTTACTCGAGGAGGAGAAGGAAAAAGAAAAGGAGAAAGTACGGCCTAGGGTTAGCTAGCCAATATTAGAAGAAATCCTGGAGACTGTGTTGCCCGACCCACTATTGTCTTCACTAGATAGTAAGGGGTAGGTTGGGCAAGAAATAAAGAAGTATGGGATGCCCCAATTAATTGGAGAATCCAACGGGAAATGTAAGCTCATAACTGCGGACAAACTTCCCTCTTATAGGCCACCACTGTTGGCTAATAAGGGAGGAGAGGCCAGATAGAGGAAGCCCAAACAAAAAAAAAAGATACTTTATCGGGCAATGATCATAGCTTGAAGTGGAAACCTCCTCATACCCTACCTAATACTACAGTCAACTAGCAACTCAGAAAAGAGTTAGCCGAGCTAAGAAGGATGGTGATCAGAATGCTCAACCTCAAGCTCGCCCGTTGTTGAGGGTCACCTACCAGAAGCCATATCCTGAGTAGATTGATGAGCATATTCCTTTTCGCCTCAACTTCAAGATGCTCGCGTTTCCCACTTTTAGTGGAAAAGATGGCAGTGTGTCCTTTAGAGATCACATTTTCAAGTTCTCTAACCATTGTGTGGCGTTTGAAGACAATCTTATCTATAAGTTAAGATTGTTTGGGAACTCATTGGTTGGCCTAGCATCTCAATGGTATTCTCTGTTGCCCTCAATTCCATTGCTAACTGGGGGCAAATGGAGATGGCTTTTCATGAACAATTTTATAGGGTGGAGCCTGAGATGACCATCAATGATCTAGTGGAGGTAAAACAATATGAGCATGAATCTACAAAGGACTTCATGGTGAGGTTTAGAAAGACAAGGATAAGGTGCCAATTCCCTATCAATCATGACCAACTTATATCCATTGCTTAGAAGGCGTTAAGGTTGCCTTTGAGAACAAAGTTTTATGATGTGCAGTTCAATGAACTGCAAGAGTTGGTAAGTACTACCACAAAGTATGGGAAGCTGCTAATTGAAGAACAACAAGTGAAACACTCATCTAAGATGCCTCATTTCTATAAGAATAAAGCTACAATTCACTAAGTAAAGTTTGAAGAAGGAGAGCCAGAAGGAAGTGGTGATAATGGAGGAGAGGGAATAAAGATGTGTGCAGCAGAAATGATCATTCCCTTCAAACCTTTAATGGTGAAGGGATTGGTCCAACCAGTCAAACACCAGAAGGTGATAATGAATGATAACGGTTTTGTCCCTATGAAGCCCCCCTAAGTACCAAAGTTATTCTTTTGATTTGACTAAAGCTTCAGAAATTTATGAAGAGTTGGTGCGGGTAAGAGTAATTGTGCCCGACAATACCAAGAAGAAGCTTAAACTAGAAGAATTAAGAGGAAAGAAGTATTGCAAGCTACATTATACCTTCAATCATTCCATAACTAACAATGTTCAGTTTAGGAATTGGATACAAGACCTCACAGTCAAGGGAAAGTTGCTCTTAGAGAAACCCTAGGCTAACATGATGATTGATGTGATAGAAACTAACACACAAATTAAACCCTATTACGATAGCTGTAGTATATGAAAGTAGGGATCGTTCTAGGCCGGGGATTAACTAGGGATGCTAATCTACACAAATGTGACTTAAAAACATAAAACTAGACTTAGAAACACTCAACTAGACACTAAAAACTCAAAACACACTAAATAGACTCTAAATAGCACAATACTAGCAAACATACTCAAAACAGACTCTAGGGAGTTATTTGGACGAAATGAAGACTAGTAAGACTCTAAACACTAAATTGGACAGATTTGAACATGTTTCTAACTAATCTAACACATTTAATTAAAGGGGGAATTGTTTTGGATGAAATTAACTAAACTAAACAAATTGCAAAACAAAGTAAATTAGGTACGAAATTAAGTGATTTGAAAGGTGAAAAACTAGCTAGAGGGTCATTCTCCACACATGAAACATATGCATACAAATTGATTTCCAGTATTGTTTCTTTAAACCATGAATGACAATGCCCCAAATTAATTGTGAATACACTAATTAACTTTAAGATTTTCCTAGGTTCATTGAATTGGATGGACAGTGCATCGCAACCAAATTACTCTTCTCAAGTTCCCTATATGAACAACATGATAGAGATACATATCAAAGATCATTAAGTTCTATGAAAATCATAAGCATTGACAAGGTTTCGTAACTATGAACTGCATGATACTCCTGCCAAGAATTTACTTAACACGATTGTGACTAGCAATTTCCACTACTTATAAATATACGTTCATAACGATTAGGTGAAATTCCCTTATATTTTAGCATCAAATCCCTGCATGCAAACTAAGTATGCATCCCTAATAAACATAAAAGAATAAGTTCTCAATAACGCAGATAAGTAAATCACATTCATGTTTTATGAAATAATAACTGGAGGTAATCAATTCATATAAAACATATGTCAATGGCTTCGAATTCACCTCTAACTAAAAAGAAATTAGTTCCTCATGTTCATAATAATTGAAAAGCAAAGTAAAATAAACATGGAAATAAAACGAGGGAAGAAAGAACTCTAAAAGTCTCCAATGGTTGCAGGTGGCTTGCGGCACAATCCTCATCTTCTCCAATGGAAACCACGCCAAAGTTTTCTTTTCTCCAAGGCTGCGGCAAAAGGTATGAATTTCTGATTTTTGGCTCTTTCCTCTATGTGTTTCTTATGCGGCAGAAAAGATATATTTATATGCTAGGGTTTGGGGCACCAACTACTTGAAGGACAAGGATAGGGCACGGCCCAATCCAAGAGGGAATAGGATTAGGGTTTTGGCAGATTTTAGAACTTCTAGAAGAGGATGAGGGTGAGGCACTTCTTTAGGGATTCTAGAAAGAATGTGTTGTGGTAGGTTCTTAAGCTTCTAGAATAGCGAGAGGCGCCACCTTTCTAGTTGTTCTAGAAAAGGTGGTGCGGCATAAGTGTAGGGCAGGGATAAGCTTTCTAGAAGGGATGCTTCTAGAAAGGGCTTCTAGAAATCAGATAAGATTTTGGATAATGCTCTTTCCTTCTAGCTGATTACTCATCTTCCAAGACTTGAATTAATTTCTCCATCTCTTTGGCACATTCCTAGCCTCATTTGATCTTCAAAAACATCCATTCCTTATGCTCCACATGCATGCAATCCATTCCAGCCCAAAATTGCTCTAAAATGCTCTAAAATGCACTTTCTTGCCAACTTCGCTAATTGGACCTACAAACACACAAAAATAACTTAAAACACTCTAATAAGCAGAAAATAACTAAGTAAATGTGAAGAAACAAGCTAACTAAGTTGCATAAATATGCTCCTATCAAATTCCCCCACACTTAGCTTTTGCTAGTCCTCGAGCAAAACAAAGAAAACAAAACATAACCTAAACCTTCCAACATTTGCCTCAGGGATTTCCAATGCAACATGACACATTAAAAATCACTACTCACATAGATTTTAGCCATCCTTACCCTTGATCACATACTTAGTCACAGTCACCACTTAGTAGCTCACATTTAATCAATTAAAACAATGTTTTGAATGTAGTAACATGCCTTAGAGAATTCACTCAATTTCTCACCGGATATACTCTCTATTTTCACACAGATTTTTTGACTACACTCCTTATACTAGGTATATGTGAGAAGATTGATGTAAACATGTAGACTAGTAATCACATATGTTTTAAACAAAGAAGGCAATTTCTGGAATTATTAATACATGTATATATATGATTTCATGAATGGAATGCTACTACTTAGACGCGAGAATCAGGGATTCCATATGCTCATACCAATCCCAACCTCCACATTATTGAACACACAACCATCAAGATTGAAGTCTAAGGGTTGTAATGGGGCTAAGGTATTCACTAACAAAGAAAGGTAAAGGATAAACAAAGGTTCTTAAAACAATAGTAAGCAAATATAATGAAACTGACACTTAGAATTCACTTTTGAATGCAGCAACTAACCTTAAACACAAATGGGAGATTCACATAAGACTTAGGGCCAGATTCAAACTTTTGGACCCTTTCTTCAACAACCAATACTTTTGAGTTCATTCTCACTTATTTCTCATTATTTTCCTTTCTTTTTCTCAACTTTTTCTTCTTTTTTTCTTCTTTTTCACGTTTTTTTTTTCTTTTCTATGGAAATAACCTTCCCCCACACTTGTTTTTCTACATAATGTTTGATCAAAAGGAATTCCCTCTAAGTCATGCTTCACTATACTTTAAGAACAAGGGTATAGTCCTATTCTAGGCTAGGTAAGGATAATGTGGCTAACAAAGAAAATAGGTTAAATAAGGCTCGAAGGGGTTAAACCTACAAAACATATGCATGGGATTAAGGCTTTTTGGCTCTAGTGGTAACTACTAAAACGCATTCTAAGTAGCCACCAAGCAAAGAATAATGAGGTCATGCAATGACTTTAGAAAACAAGAAATCACAGATTAATAACTCTCCAAACAAAGTTTAGGCTCAAGTCTCTCAAGGTTTAGCGTTAGTTTGAGTTCCTTCCTTCAAGCATGCTACAAAAACTGATTTTTTTTCTTTGTGATTACATATGAATTCGTTAATGACAACTATAACCAAGTATTAGCGAAAGAGCATATCAAACTTCCATCCATGTTTGTAGCTTTCTTTAACAGTCATGCAATTAAAAACCAAATCCTCATCATTGTGTTGGAAGGTACCCTAAGACACAAACACACAAAAATGACTCTTTTTGGGTTTTTTTTTCAAAACTTTTTCTAATTGTTTTTCTTTCTAATTTTCGTGTTTTTCTTTCAAAACACATTAAAACACTTCAAAACACACTAGAAACACTTAAAAATAGTGAAAAACAACTATAGTGGTGCTAGGTGGTAAAATCTAGGCCTGACAATTCCTGACACGACTCGATAACCCGACACGACACGACACGAAATTAACAGGTGTTCGGGTCGACACGATAACGAATCGGGTCGTTTTCGGGTAATCTGATAAGCACCTGTTAAGATAACGGGTTGATTCGGGTATACACGTGGGTAACACGATACACGATAAGCAAAATATTAATTTTATAATTTTATAACCCTAAAAAAATATTGTAATAATTATATATATTAATTTAATAATTTTATACCCCTAAAAACTATAATAAATATCTATATATATATATATATTAAATTAAATATAATAATTATAATAATTATACCCCAAAATATTAACTATCTATAATAATTATATATATATATATAGATTAAATTTTGAATTATAAAAAATATAATAATTATTAACTAATATG
>VIEB01000102.1:210099-288315 GCA_006547085.1 Malus baccata
CCCCCCCCCACACTTAAACCAACATTGTCTTCAATGTTTCAAACATAAACTCACACGCAAACAATCAAAACAACTAACATACATGACAATCATGGCAATGTAAAAGCAATAAAGAGAAGGGGTTAGGAACACAAATCTGGTTGCTGGAGCTAGAATTCCATCATGCCCTCGTTTGAACACACGAGTTGCCTCCTAAGAAGCGCTTGCTTTAACATTTTCTAGCCAGACGATACCTCCATGTAAGCTTCAATAGGGCCAGCGGCATGGAAGGGTATGCCCTCCACGGCATGCTCCTTAAAAGTCTTGTAGTAGGGCTTCAAACGATGTCCATTGACTTTGTATTCATGTCTCGTCTTCAAACTTAGAATTTGGAATGCACCATAAGGAAAAACATTAGTAACAACAAAAGGATCAATCCATTTAGAACGTAACTTACCCGGAAACAAACGAATACAGAAGTTGAAGAGTAACACTTTCTGTCCTATAGAGAATGTCTTGCCACGAATCATCTTATCATGGGTTGCCTTTGTTTTCTCCTTGTAAATGTGAGCGTTTTCATAAGCCTCATTTCGAATCACTCCAAGCTCATTCCATTGAAGCTTCCTATGAATTCCAGCGGCATCAATGTCCATATTGAATGTCTTGACTGCATAATGTGCATGATGCTCTAACTCCACTGGAAGATGGCACGGTTTCCCATAGATGAGCTGAAATGGTGACATCCCAATTGGTGTTTTGTAGGCTGTACGATACGCCCACAATGCATCATTCAAACGCAAGCTCCAGTCCTTCCGAGTTGGTCTAACCATCTTCTCCAAAATCTGCTTGATTTCCCTATTAGAAACGTCGGCTTGCCCACTTGTTTGAGGATAATAAGGTGTTGAAACCTTATGCTTGACATTGTACTTCTTGAGTAGCGCCTCAATGGTTTGATTGCAAAAATGGGAACCCCCATCACTTATAAGTACTCTTGGCATTCCAAACCTTGCAAATATGTTAGTTTTAACAAAATCTGCAACCACTTTAGAATCATTAGTACGGGTGGCTTTTGCTTCCACCCATTTTGACACATAATCCATAGCAAGCAAAATATGAAGGAAACCATGTGAGGAAGGAAAATGACCCATGAAATCAATACCCCAAACATCAAAGATTTCGACATAATAGATAGGATTCTAAGGCATTTGATCTTTTGCACTTATATTGCCCGTTTTTTGACAACAATCACAAGTCATACAAAAAGTTCTAGCATCCTTAAAGATAGTAGGCCAATAAAATCCACATTCTAAAACTTTAAGTGTTGTGTGTTGTGTGCCAAATGACCACCATATGCATAAGTGTGACAAAAAGTTAAAATTGAATGAAACTCAGAATCATGCCCACACCACGAAGAATCTGAAGGAAATTTTGTGAAAAACATGTTCATTTGAGCAACATCTATGGTATGCAATTAACAATTAAAGGCAGAATCATGCTTGTATGCACTCAAAACAAAACATTACCCATGAAATTCGAAGTCTAGTAGAAAGGTGAATCAAGACTCAACTCAAGAATATAGTGAGTTGAGATATTTTATAACTTTGTTGATTCCTCTTTGCATAAGCAAAGGCTAATCACCCAAGGAGAGGGCCTTCATTCCTTGCTTCTTAGATTCATGGATTTCTTGGATGATGATGGTTGAAAGGATTCTCCAAGTTCCCAAAGTTGAGAACCTCTAATTTTTCCATACCAAGGATGGACTTGAAGAAGAGATAAGTGACCTTGGAGGAGGAAAGATTGCTAGCTAATCTCCTCCAAGGGGCCAGCCTCTTAGAGAGAAAAGGAGAGCATTGTGTTCTCATCCTTTCCCCAAAAGAAACCACTAAGGATGAAATGGCTATAAAGTTGCCTTTATACCACCTCACAATGGAGTGGCAAACTTGCAATTAAAGCAAGTTCACTACCCTCCTCTATTTGGCCGGCCTTAAGGGTTTATTGGGCTTTCAAGCCCTTTGTTTATTCAAGTTGTCATACAACTTGAGTTAATGGGCTTGACATTCAAATCCCATTGGGCCTTGCGGCTCAAAACTAACCCGAGGTCTATAACGAACTTATTCGTTTGATTAATTAACATATTAATTAATCCTAGCCATAAATAATTAAACCATTTAATAATCCTTACTCATCTCCGTTGTTTCTTCAATCTCTACCTTACACGGTGTACGATCCATTAGGTTCTTTTTAGCGAGGCAGTGGGCGATTGTTACTCTTAACGATCGATTGTGAATTGAAACTTACTTTCAATTCTCCCTTTAGTGATTATACATGTTTAGGGCTTCCACAAACCATGAGTGACACCTAGCAGTATGTCATGGTTACCCAAGCTAATCAGAAGAGGTGGAGAACCTATTCAGTTTATGATTACAATGCAATACGGTCTTTCTCTAATACAATACTCTTTACCACATTGTTTGGTTTGATAGTTTATTCATGTCTTCTATTCAATGTGATTCTCTTACTTATATGATTACCTTGAATGTGATTTGGAACGACTTCCTAAATCTCATTCATACTCTGGCCAGAGATTCTTAATCATATCATAGAGTATTCTCCCTCAAACGGTTTGAAGGTTAGAGATCCCTTATTGCGCATTCACTTGCCTCCATGGCTAAGTGGCTTAACCCCAACTATGTCGTGGACACCCTCGGATGGAGTGACTTTGACATAGTCAAAGATCAAGGACCTAACTACAAGACAACTATAATGCCTCAGGTCAAAGGATTACTTTGGATTATTCCAACCATAAGTTCTCATGTGACATGAGTATGAGAACTTCTTGTTGATCGCGTTCAGTGAACTCATTCTCTATTGAGCACCTACGTACTTGTCTTGGTGTCAGTCACACCAATGACTTGAGACCAGTCACTCTCCCTAAGAGAAGACATAGCACGTACTGATCTTAACGGACTATCAATGCCCAATTGGCAATCCTATGATCAGGAACGTTTAGGATATGTATACGAAAGAGAATGGTCTCATGAATCTAACTTCTTTAGATCGCATTCTCCCAATTACATAGTCCTTGGACTTATCGTTTAAGCATATAACATTTATATGAGACGGCTCCAAATAATAATCTTTGCCCTTTATATTAAACTATATTAGTTTAACATGTGAAATGTCCGTAAAGTATCATCATATGATTGGTTTTAGGGCACATTTCCAATAGAATCTGATCAGGGCAATATTTCCACAAATAAGGGTCATCCCAAACATAAAACCGTGCATCCTTTTTAAGTTTATCATGTTTGGTGCTTGTTTAGGGTGCTTGGAACTTGTTAAGACACTAAATAATTCACCAAATCAGCATACCATGGTTCACTTACCTTAATGGACAGCAGTTGCTCATTTGGGAATGCTTCTGGAATAGGTAATGGATCCTCATCAAGCACTAAATGACTCAAGTGGTCAGCCACCATGTTTTCACTTCATTTCTAGTCTCGGATTTCCACGTCAAACTCTTGGAAAAGTAACATCCAGCGAATAAGCCTTGGCTTGGTTTCCTTCTTCGTGAGCAAATACTTCAAAGCTGCATGATTAGTTTAAATTATAACTTTAGTTCCAAGTAAATAAGAACGAAACTTATCTAAAGCAAATACAACAACAAGAAGTTCTTTTTCAATGGTGGAGTAATTCAATTGAGCATCATTCAAAGTCCAAGATGCGTAATCGATGACATGCGGCTTCTTGTCTTTTCTTTGTCCTAAAACAGCCTCTAATGCATTATCTGAAGCATCGCACATAAGCTCAAAAGGAAGGCTCCAATCTGGTGGGACTATGATGGGCCCGAAGTTAGCATCTTTTTGAGGTGATTGAATGCCTTCTCACACTCATCATCGAACTTGAATGGCACATTCTTCTATAGGAGTCGGCATTAAGGCTGGGAAATCTTTGAAAAATCTTTGATTTGCCTATAGAATCCTGCATGTCCAAGAAAAGAATGAACCTCTCTCATCGAAGTGGGAAATGGTAAGTATCGTACAAGATTAATTTTTAATTTATCAACCTCAATTCCCTTTTCTGAAACTATGTGACCTAAAACTATGCCTTGTTTTACCATAAAGTGACTTTTTTCCCAATTCAAAACAAGGTTAGTTTCAATGCATTGTTTCAAGATTAATGTGAGATTATCTAAACAACCATTAAACGAATCACCAAAGACACTAAAATCATCCATGAAAACTTCAATGATCTTCTCAACAAAATCTGAAAAGATACTTACCATGCATCTTTGAAACGTGGCTGGTGCATTACATAAACTGAATGACATTCGACGATAAGCAAAAGTACCAAATGGACAAGTAAAAGTAGTATTTTCTTGATCATCTGGAGCTATAACAATCTTATTATATCCCAAATAACCATCAAGAAAGCAATAAAAAGAATGACCAGCTAACCTTTCAAGCATTTGATCAATGAACGGCAAAGGGAAGTGATCTTTCCTTGTGGTGGCGTTGAGCTTCCTATAGTCAATGCACACTCTCCAACTTGTTTGGATACGAGTGGGTACAAGTTCATTCTCTGTATTCTTCAACACGGTGACTCCAGATTTCTTGGGAATAACTTGAACCGGCGAAACCCAACGACTATCCGAAATCGGGTAGATGACTCCACAATCAAGAAGCTTGATAATCTCATTTTTCACAACTTCCATCATTGGAGGGTTGAGTCGGCATTGAGCCTCTTAAGTTGGTTTAGCCCCCTCCTCTAAAAGTATGTGTTGCATGCAAGTTGTAGGGCTAATTCCCTTAATGTTGGCCACTGTCCATCCAATGGCTGTTTTGTGCTCTTTCAACACCCGAATCAGTTTCTCCTTCTCCATTGTTGTGAGTGATGAAGAGACTATGACGGGCAACGTTTCTTTATCTCCCAAAAAGACATACTTTAAATGATCCGGCAATGGTTTAAGCTCAAGGATGAGTGCCTGAATCACTGAAGGTAATAACTTATTAGTAGAGATGAGAATTGGAATTGGGATTTGAGGCTTACCAACATGTTGTGGTAATGACTCAAGGGCAACAACCATCTCGGCATTTGCTGCAGGGATAGGCTCTGCCAGATTGGATTTAAGCCCAATTCCTTGTGCAATGGTTGTTTCTGTTAGAAATGTGCCCTAAAACCAATCATATGATGATACTTTATGGACATTTCACATGTTAAACTAATATAGTTTAATTTAAAGGGCAAAGATTATTGTTTGAAGCCGTCTTATATAAATGTTATACGCTTAAACTATAAGTCCAAGGAATATGTAATTGGGAGCATGCAATCTAAAGAAGTTAGATTCATAATACCATTCTCTTTCGTATACATATCCTAAACGTTCCTGATCATAGGATTGCCAATTAGGGATTGACAGTCCGTTAAGATCAATACGTGCTATGTCTTCTCTTAGGGAGAGTGACTGGTCTCGAGTCATTGGTGTGATGACACCAAGACAAGTACGTAGGTGCTCAATAGAGAATGAGTTCACTGAACGTGATCAACAAGGAGTTCTCATACTCATGTCACATGAGAACTCATGGTTGGGATAATGCAAAGTAGTCATTTGACCTGAGGCATCATAGTTGTCTTATGGTTAGGTCCTTGATCTTTGACTATGTCAAATTCACTCCATCCGAGAGTGTCCACGACATAGTTGGGGTTAAGCCACTTAACCATGGAGGCAAGTGAATTCGCAACAAAGGATCTCTAACCTTCAAACTGTTTAAGGGAGAATATGATATGATTAAGAATCTCTGGCCAGAGTATGAATGAGATTTAGGAAGTCGTTCCAAATCACATTCAAGGTAATCATATAAGTAAGTGAATCACATTGGATAGTAGACATGAATAAACTATCAAACCAAACAATGTGGTCAAGAGTATTGTATTAGAGAAAGACCATATTGCATTGTAATCCTAAACTGAATAGGTTCTCCACCTCTTCTGATTAGCTTGGGTAACCACCTAGGTGTCACTCATGGTTTGTGGAAGCCCTAAACATGTATAATCACTAAAGGGAGAATTGAAAGTAAGTTTGAATTCACAATCGATTTGAAAGAGTTCTAATCGCCCACTGCCTTACTAAAAGGAACCTAATGGATCGCACACCGTGTAAGGTAATGCTTGAAGGATTTGACGGAGATGAGTAATGATAATTAATTGGTTTAATTGTTTATGGCAATAATTAATTAATATGTTAATTAATCAAACAAATAAGTTCTTTTTAAACCTTGAGTTAGTTTTGGGCCTTAAAGCCCAAATTGGGCTTCGAATCGTCAAGCCCATTAGCTTAAGTTGTATGACAACTTAACAAACAAAATTCACGTAGCCCAAAACAGCCCAAAGGTTTGGGAAAACCGGCCATAGAGAGAGGAAGGGCCTTTTGGTCCAAAATGCATACAAAAGTTGAAAGCATAGAAAGGGTATCTTTGCTCCATCCTCATTAGGATTTTCTAAGGATGAAAAGTGAGAAAAAATCTCTCTTTTCTCTCTAGAATATCCGGCCACCATGGGAGAGTTTACTAGCATCTAACACTTCCATGGCCACTCATCTTCTTCCTCAACCATCCTTGGTGTCGGAACTTAGAGGTCTCCAACTTTGGGGACTTTTGGAGAAACCAATTCTTCCATCCATATCCAAGAAGACATGGAGCCAAGAAGCAAAGTTCCTCCATCCACATCCATGGAGCCAAGGAGTAAGGTGACAAAGGAAAGAAGGCCCTCACATGGGTGATTAACCTTTGCTAAGAAAAGAGGTGCTTCAAAGGTATAAAGTTTCTCAACTCATTTTGTTTTGAGTTGAGTCTTGATTCACCATTCTACTAGGCTTTGAATTTCATGGGTAATGTTTTGTTTTTGAGTGCATATAAGCATGATTCCGCCTTTAAATGTTAATTGCATGCCATAGATGTTGCTCAAATGAACATGTTTTTTCACAAACTTTCCTTCAGTTTCAAGGGCATCCTTATTCAAGGAATCAAGATAATCCTACGCCAAAGAATCAAATACATCAATAGAGAAACAGGAATGATCATCTTTAGGATACCTTATAATTTCAAAAATATTAAAATCAATAATCTCGCCATCAAATTCCATTGTTAATGTCCCTTTGAACACATCTATCTTGGTATGGGCTGTTTTCATGAAGGGTCTTCCAAGTAGTATCGGCAAGTGTGTAGAATGGGCCGAATCCTCAATCTCAAGCACATAAAAGTCTGCTGGAAATATTAAGTTGTTAACTTGCACCAAAACATCTTCCAAAACTCCTCTTGGATATGCATTAAAACGATCGGCTAATTGAATTATAACATCATCATTTTTAAGCTCTCCTAAGTTCATAGATGCATAAATAGAGTATGGCATGACATTAATGGAAGCACCTAAATTCAAACTTTGTATTTCCAATAACACAAGGGATTGTAAAACTACCTGGATATTTGCATTTAGGTGGTAGTTTTCTTTGCAAAACAGCAGAGACATTTTCACTTACCTGAACCACTTCTTTGTTCGAAATCGTCCTCCTTGTTGTACAAAGCTCTTTTAAAAACTTAGCATACCTTGGAACTTGCTTTATTGCATCAAGGAGTGGGATATTGATTTGTACCTTCCTGAAAGTCTCTAAGATGTCTTTTTCATTCTCTTCCTTCTTAGATTGCATAAACCTACGAAGGAAGGGCACATTTGGTGGAATTAGGTTAGAATGGGTTGAATTTGGAACAACCTTACCTGAAAGTGATTGTTTAAGGGCCTAGAGAAGCTACGACAAGGTTTGTTCCACCTTTGTCGTGGCTTTGTCCACTTCATCTTCCTCGAGCAGCAGCTTTTCGTCTTCTTTTTGACTTGATGTGGATGTGTTTGGCTTGGTTCCAATCTCTTTACCACTTCTCAAAGTGGTAGTCTTGGCAGTTTCAAAACCTCATTTTAGATTGACAATGGTTAAGCTAGGTAGTTTGCCTTCTTCTTTAAACTGCCCCATGAACTCTGCCATCTGCCCATGCCCAAGTTGTTTCTTCAATTCGCTCATCTTCTTGGCTTGATTTTTTTTGGCCCTGCGTTAATGAAGTTAGTAATTGAAGAAGTTTATCATTGTCCAAAGACAAACCTGAATTTGGTTGGGCAGATTGTGTTGGAAGTTGTGGTGGTATGAATGGCCTTTGATAGAGCCCAAGAGGTGGCTATCTATATCCTCCTTGTTGTTGAGGTTGTTGAGGCTCCCTCCACTTAAAGTTTGGGTGATCTTTCCAGCCCGGATTGTAGGTGTTAGAGTATGGATCATTATGTGGCTGAGTTTGGCCTTGATAGCCCACATCATTGGCACTTTCCCATCCTCTATTCTCTATCAATTGAGGGCATTGATCATTGAGATGACCTTGCATAGAGCATAACCACAAATTGCCGCATCTTGCACTTTCGATCCATTAACAACTTGCGATACAAGAACAGTGAGATTAGCCAATTGAGATTGAATTTCAGAAATTGCACTTACCTCATTCACTTGTTGTTGCTACTGTGGGGGGTCTCGTCCTCCAACTTTTTCATATTGTTGTGCATTCAAGGCTCGATTTGCAATTAAGATCTTTGCAGCAACTGGGGTCTTGTCAACCAAAGCACCTCCCGCTGAAGCATCAAGCATTTATCTCTCAATTGGAAGAAGTCCTTCATAGAAATATTGAATTAAAAGTTCCTCCTTCATCTGATGTTGTGGGTAGGATGCAACTAACGTCTTGAAACGCTCATAATAAGCATTGACAAGGCATTCATAACTATGAATTGCATGATACTCCTGCCAAGAATTTACTTAACACGATTGTGACTAGCAATCTCCACTACTTATAAGTATAAGTTCATAAAGATTAGGTGAAATTCCCTTATATTTTAGCATCAAATCCCTGCATGCAAACTAAGTATGCATCCCTAATAAACACACAAGAATAAGTTCTCAATAACGCAGATAAGTAAATCACATTCATGTTTTACGAAACAATAACTGGAGGTAATCAATTCATATAAAATATATGTCCATGGCTTCGAATTCACCTCTAACTAAAAAGGAATTAGTTCCTCATGTTCATAATAAATGAAAAACAAAGTAAAATAAACATGGAAACGAAACGAGGGAAGAAAGAACTCTGAAAGTCTCCAATGGTTGCAGGTGGCTTGCGGCACAACCCTCATCTTCTCTAATAGAAGCCACGCCAAAGTCTTCTTTTCTCCAAGGCTGCGGCAAAAAATGATATATTTATATGCTAGGCTTTGCAACACCAACTCCTTGGAGGACAAGGATAGGGCACGGCCTAATCCAAGAGGGAAAGGATTAGGGTTCTAGCAGATTTTAGAACTTCTAGAAGAGGAGGAGGGTGGTGCACTTATTTAGGGATTCTAGAAAGAATGTGTTGTGGCATGTTCTTAAGCTTCTAGAAGAGGGAAGAGGCGCCGCCTTTCTAGGGGTTCTAGAAAGGGTGGTGTGGCATAAGTTTAAGGTAGGGATAAGCTTTCTAGAAGGGATGCTTCTAGAAAGGGCTTCCAGAAATCAGATAAGATTTCGGATAATGCTCCTTCATTCTAGCTGATTACTCAACTTCCAAGACTTGAGTTAATTTCTCCATCTCTTTGGCACATTCCTAGCCTCATTTGATCTTCAAAAACTTCCATTCCTTATGCTCCACATGCATGCAATCCATTTTAGCCCAAAATTGCTCTAATATGCTCCAAAATGCATTTTCTTGCCAACTTCGCCAATTGGACCTACAAACATATGAAAATAACTTAAAACACTCTAATAAGTAGAAAATAACTAAGTAAATGCGAAGAAATAAGCTAACTAAGTCACATAAATATGCTCCTATCAATGATTGATACATATCCATTCCCAAAAGCTCCAATAAACATGATCAACTTGACCTAGGCTAAAAAAGGGAAAGGAAAAGGCACTTAAGAAGTAAAAGCAGAAAGAAAGCAAGATGACAGGCATACAGAAGGAGTTATCAAGTTACGCGAGAGATTGAAAGTAGCCATAGTTAAAGGGCTAGTGTTGTGTAATAAGGGCCAGTGTGAATGTGAGCTAGAAGTGCCAGCATTAAGAGTTGATCAGAAGAAGAGAGAAAGAAGCAGCGGGTATATGTGATCTTGTCACCTTTGTTAGATCATTAAAAGCATTCGACATGCTTTGAGCAATGCTCTGAAGATCTATAATTTGACGCACCTCAGTTTTAGACTGGACAGTGCGGGGATCTAAATGAGACATAATGGGAGCATACCACGACAATTCGCAGTGTTCTACGGGAACGTTAGCATGATTATCTCCCCCTAACAGTGGGAAGACTGTCTCATCAAAGTGACAATCTACAAAACGTACGGTAAAAAGATCTCTTATCAAGGGTTCTAAGTAGCGAACAATTGATGGCGAATCATAACCGACATAGATTCCCATTTTTCTCTGAAGACCCATTTTGGTACGTAGCGGCGGCGCTATTGGCACATAAATGGCGCACCCAAACACCCGTAAATGTGAGACGTCATGCTCGTATCCAGTGACTAACTGTAACGGTGAATGTGGTTGGGTAGCGAAAAGGACTCAAGCTGACCAACATAGCTGCGTGCAATATTGCATAGCCCTAAGCAGATACTGGCAGTTTGGGTCGTTGAACCAAAGTCTGAGCTATCAATTGAAGGCGCTTTATAAAAGCTTCTGCCAGGCCATTTTAGGTGTGAACATGGGGTACAGGATGTTCCACATTTATCCTTACTGACATGCAACAATCATCAAAAGTCTGTGACGTAAACTTCCAACATTATCCAGTCGAATCACCTTGATTGGATAATCAGGGTGGTGAGCCCTTAGCTTAATGATTTAAGCTAGGAGTTTAGCAAACACGGCGTTGTGTGTGGACAACAAGCAAACATGTGACCATCTTGTCGATGCATCAACCAACACCATAAAGTATCTAAATGGTCCACATGTTGGTTGGATAGGTCCATAAATGTCCCCTTGAATCCTCTGAAGAAATTTATGGGGGTCATGAAGAATCTTTGTATATGAGGGTTGAGTATTCAACTTCCCTAAAGAACACGCTTGGCATGGTGGGAGTCCAACATATGGATGTAACTTATGCCCATGTGAAGATTTCAGGATATGACGCATCATGTCACGTCCAGGATGTCCCAAACGATCATGCCAAAGTGTCCGGGAACTCAGCCATAGGGCCGGCCACACTGTGGGCTTCTATGCCGCGAATGGTTGTGATGTACAATCCACTCGGCAAGCGTTCCAACTTCTCGTGAATATGTTTCTGGCCATATTCATACGAAGTGATACAAAGAAATTCAAAACCATGATCTTCAGTGGTTTCAAGATGATATTGATTATGTTGAATATCTCTAAAACTCAACAACGTTCTTCCAGAACGTGGAGAATAGAGTGCCTCCTTAATGGTCAGAATTGTACCATTAGACAACATGATATGTGCCTTTCCGTACCCTTCAATCAGGTTGGATGAGCCTGAGAGAGTTGTCAAATGAGCTTTCTTGGGTATGAAGTTAGTAAAATAGTGGTGTTCACGCAAGATGGTGTGCGTGGTTGCACTATCTGCCAGACAACTAATTTCCCCACTAGACATACCTGGAAATAAATTGATTGAATTGGTCACATGTATAAATATAAGTCCATTCATTCGGTTAAGCAATTTGAGAAAATAATATCCATTCAAATAACAATCCATAATTCAAAACAAACCAAAACCAAACAAATTATTCCAAATACTTAGGAAAATTGTTCAAAATTAAACCATAAACCTAGCAAAATAGGGGGGGGGGTAGGGCTGGCCACTCCTAGTGGGTTCGGCCACTAGGGGTAAACACCCTAAATACATGTCTGTTTTATTCATCCATAGGCGCTGACGCCTCCTAGAAATCTGATATCTCCATTAATGTAGTTGCATTTTCCTGATGATCCACATGTGCAAAGTTAGACTCACGACGGGAATGATACTTGGCAATAGCCTCAAGGGAAGCTCGGCATACGCATGACCAATGATCCTTTGATCGACAGCAATAGCACATGTCCAGTTTAGGAGAAGCAACCTGAACGGGAGCTTTGCCTTTGTTTTTGAAGTTTGGGACCTTAGGGGCGAGTGGTGGATGCTACTGGGTTGTAATTCTTCCCTTAGGTGTGGCACTCTGTTGACCTTGAGCCCGTGGTTGGGCTTGCCACCCATTTCCATGGCCATGACGGTTCTTTCGTCATTTATGGCTGCTAGAATAGGTCGTATGTACTTCAGGCGCGGCATTCGAGCCAGTGGGTCGAGCTTGATGATTCTTCATCAAAAGCTGGTTCTGCTTTTTAGCGAGAAGTAAAACAGAGATCAAATCCAAAAACTTGGTGAATTTATGTGCCCTATATTGTTGCTGCAGGACAATATTGGTGGCATGGAAGGTCGAATAGGTCTTCTCCAGGAGATCTAATTCAGTTAGTTCCACTTTGTAGAATTTCAATAGAGAATGGATTCTACAAACTTCAGAGTTGTATTCATTCACGAACTTAAAGTCCTAGAAGCGGAGATGCTACCAGTCGTGTATTGCTTCAGGCAAGTATATGTCTTTCTTGTGCTCGAAATGGTCGGCCAGAGTAAGCCAGAGGGTGCGTGGGTCCTCCTCAGAGAGATACGGAGGGAGAAATCGTGATTAGTCATATGGTAAGCCATAGACATGTATTGTAGAACATACAGGTTCTTTAGACATGTATTGGTTTAATTTATGCATGAAAACTACGGGTTTCATGTGGTATGTTTTAAATGAAAACTTCGGGTTTCAAAGGCACTAAATTTGAAACTACAGGTTCAATTTAGTTTTATGAACAATTAGTTCATAATGAGAGGTTCTTGCAAGAAACACATAATGTAATATACTAACTAAGTGTAGTGGATTTGAGTTATCTTCAGGAACTCAAGTGTGAGAGCTTTGTTACTACGAAAGTATGTGACGGTTCAAAGTATAAAAATAAATTATTGAATCGTTAATGTCCAAAAGTGATCTTCAAGTCAATAATTGGACTCATTATCAGATTAATGGACTGTAGGTCACTTTTAATTAATTTAATAAATCGGGCCATACATGATCGATTGTAGAAGCAAAATAATATTAACATATGGGTTAAATTATTTGGAATGCTAAAATAATAGCATTGGGTCGAAAAATTGCCCCAAAAATACAATTGTGTTTGGGTTGGGTGCCTAGAGTAAAAGGCACGACCCAAAAAGGGTCTTGGGTGTGAGCTGCAGGCCACAAGAGGGAGAAACCGCAGCCATAGCTGGGTTTCATATGTGGGCTGTGTGGAGGGGGCATGGGCAGGTCTAGCGAAAGCTGGCCTATGGGTTTTCCGGGCAGGGATTCAAAGCCCAGCCATAAAAAGGGCTGGCTGCATGTGTGTAGGCCACAGAGACCAAGCCCAGCCATATAGGCTGGTGTGAAGGTCACACGTTATGGCAGCAAATGGGCTCGGGAAGCCTAGTCGCAGGTAGGGCTGGTTGCAGGTGATGCGGGCCAGGGCAACAAAGGCCAGCAACTACAAAAAATTGCAGCGTGCATATGAGAAGACAACCCAGACAATTGGGCAGGTTGGATGGCTGTGGGCCAAAGTCAGTGTGCAGAGGTTCAGGGCTGCATACCCTACCGAGGTAAGATCCATGCCTAGGCCGGATGGTTATGTGCACAATGATGGTGCGGTGGTGTGCGGCACCATGTCCTAATTCCTCTTTTTTTTTCTTTTTTTTTCTTTTTTTTTATCAAATCCTTTAGGGTTGAGGAAAACCCTAAACATGCTTCTAATTTAATTTTATGCTTTGACTCACAAATTTCACATAATAATTTAATTGTGCGATACATGAAACAAATATATATTGACAAATATATGAACATATACAATATATATATCGAAAGGAAAATATGCACATAGAGGGGTTCATGCATCATGGGGAATGTTTTCATGCTTCATGGATGTTTCAAATATCTTCTTTTATTTTAAGCGTACCTGATTAGCAGAAAACGAATAAGCCTTTGAATTTGGTGGATGATAGCCTCCTCCAACGATGCGTCAATTCCTTAGCTTCTGGCAATAGCGTGCTGATAATGTGTTGTAGGCCTATTTGACTAGGGTTAGAGAGAGAGAGGGGTGCGGCAAGTAGGGAGAAGAGAGATTGATTTAATTGTGAGGTGTGTTTGATTCACCCCATTGTGCCTTTATTTATAGTAGTAGGAATGGTAAAACCTTTCCCTTTAGGATTACAACATTTAATAGGTAATCTAAATCCTAATAGGAATATAAGATACTTTCCCAGATTCGCTAGGATTTACACAATCACATTCCTATTCTAAATATGACTGCAACAAGTTTAATATTATATAATTATATAGATACAAGTTGGGTTTGCCATTGGTTCTAAGTTAATCAATTATATAATATTTAGTTTAATATTATATAATTGTATAGATACAAGTTGGGTTTAAGTGGATAAGTGATTCTGGATTCGATTTCTGATACTGGTAAATCACATGATGATAGTTAAGGAAGGCTGCAATGCCTCTATAAATCTTCTCAGCCCTGTAAGGGTGGAATGTTGTGGCGAAGGCATCAGCTGGTCCCCATTTTTAAAGAAAAAAAAAAACTGGATACACGATTCTTGTCCCTCCTATCACATAACTTAATGTGTTACTTACGTAATTGCTTTAATGTGAATGGTGTGAAATCATAAGATACTGGAGTGCACCCACAATGCTTTTATATTGTTCAGGGCTATGATAAGGTGTTATAGTAAGCATGGTGTAGGACAAAGTTTACAATCATGCAGATCAACCTTGCCTATCAATTTTGAGATATACTTGTCTGAGATACAAAGAACCCTTCTTCAGTATAACTAATTTGTAAGCCTAAGAAATAATTCAACTGGCCTAAGTCTTTCATTTTAAACTCTGCAGTGAGATATTTGATGATTGCTGATATGAGTTGTGGATTGCTTTTTGTTAAAATCTCATCATCTACATATAACAGTAGTACCACAGTACCAAGTGATAAATGTTTAACAAATAATGATGGATTAACCCTTGACTTTTGAACCCCAAACTAGGTAAAAAAACTTGTAAACCTTTGATTTCATTATGTGAGCCTGTTTAAGCCAATAGAGAGACTTTTATAACTTGCAGAAAAAGTTGGATGGATATTGATCGCTGATGAAACCTAGAGGTTGTTCCATATAAACTCCCTCATGAAGAATGCAACATTTTTGACATCTAATTATCTAAGAGACCATTTGAACTGAGCAGTCAATGCAAAAATAAGTCTAAGTTGTTGGTTTGACAACTGAACTGAAGGTTTCACAATAATTTATACCTTCTTCTTGACTGTAACCTTTAGCCACTAATCTAACTTTATATGTGGCTATTGAACCATCTACATTCTTCTTGATTCTGTAAACTCATTTGCATCCCACTAGATTCTTTGTTGGTGGTAAAGGAACAAGATACCATGTTTGCTAAGAATGAAGAGCTTTAATTATTATTATTATTATTATTTTATAATGTGAAATATAGAGCATCTGACATTCTGTGCAGAAATTGAAATTATGATTATTGGAACCATATATGTGCACGTCCACGAACGGAGGTGAAATCCAGTAGGAATTTCCCATGATCTTTGACGATGGGAGAATGGGATTGATTGAAGGGTGTGGTTGAATCCAAATTGAACTACCTACAAATCTCACAGAGGAAGAAAATGTTTTTTTTTTATAGCCAAATGTTTGTTTAATACAAAATAATTGATGTCACCCATGACAAAAGGAAGAAAATAATGCAAATCGGTTCTACAACCATTGGTGCTAAATTAATCAATTATGTATTAAATTAAGCCCTTGTCCCAATCCTTAATTAGTTTAGTACAAGCAGGTATACCCGTGCGTTGCTGCGAGGTTTAAAAAATTATTGACAATGTAGAAAATACGTGTTAAGGTGTAGAGTTTATATGCATATATTACATTCACGTGTTATGTTGTTCCTTACAAAGATATATGAAATATAAATACTATTTATATTAATCGTGAGATTGCATATTCCATATTTTCTCATTCCAAAGGCAAAACCTCTACTTGATTTGTCATAACAACGTCACACCTCCAGTAATGCCATGCCTGAGAAAAAAACCCATAATGAATAGCATAAAAAGCCATGTAGATTAAATGTGGTATAACTTGAGAGAAACAAAAGAAATTCACTTAACCCAACTACTCCACACCCTGCTCCAAGTTCAATCACAGGTTTTCATTTAACTCTTAGATAGGGAGAACATTCTCTTTCTGCATTTCTTTTCCGGGAAAAACCAAAAAAAAAAAACCACATGCATACTTATAAACATAAAAGCTAAATTTGATATTACGTTTGTCCATCAAAAAATCACTAATAATGATTATATTATACAGATTGATTTTCTTTTTCACATTAGATTAGTCTGTACTTTATAATCTAATATGAATATAATTTAATTCTCTTAGTAAAACTTAGAATGTAATAGAAGATTAGTTTATGAAGATCAATCAATTTGCTGGAAATACCACTAAAAAACAGAGTATACTTATAGGTAAATATTGTTCGAACACCCCAAATATAATCTATATATAAAAAGAATGGAAAGGTGAATAGTGTTCTGGTGTCACCAAACTTCAACAAAAATATTTGGACAAATATGCCCCCAAAACAAAAAACTTCAAAGGCATTCCAAAATAATGCATCAAATAAGGTAAGGGCATTTTCGTCATTTTAATAATATTTTTTAATAATTAATTTTTTTTTGTTGTTTGCTTGTTTGTTTTTTTGTTTTTTTTTTTAAATTAGTACCTCACAATAGGCTAGCAATAATGTAATTCAATTTCTCTATTTTTAAACACGTTCAAAATATCTTAATGGGTCTGTAATGCCGGTTATAAAAAAAGTCATTCACACATGGATAATAATGTGACTAAATTAGTTATCAAATGATTGTTTTTTTTTTTTTTAACAAATGATATTATCTACACTAAGAGGAGGAGGGAGGGGGTGGGCTTAATCTCATAATGGACTAGAAATAATGTGATTCAATTAGTTGTTTATTAAATATTATTTTCTTTATTTTTAAACACGTTCAAAACATCTTAAGAGGCGTGTAATGCCAGTTATAAAAAAGGTCCGCGGATAATAATGTGATTAAATTAGTTGTCAAATGATTTTTTTTTTTTAACAAACGATATTATCTACACTAAGAGGGAGGGAGTGGGCTTAGCCTCACAATAGGCTAGTAATAGTACGATTCAATCAATTGTTTATTAAATACTATTTTCTTTATTCTTAATGTAAATTCTATAGAGATCGATTTTATTATGTGAATTCAGCTGTTTTAATTGGTTTATGAGAGATTTCTTTTAGCATAATCTAAGGTTATTCATTTACTTTAAATATTTGACTTTCCTTTTGTCAATTTACGCATATAAATACATTAAAAACGTGCAAATCGCGTGTAGTACGCTGTAATTCAAAAAATGTCTTATGCACATGCGTGAACCTGCCAAAAGGAAAATACCTCTCGATTAGATTTCTTTCGTTCACAAACTTTCTCCTTGACAAACTCCTGAGATAAAACCAAAAAGGAAAATCAGTCACAACTAGTGCAATTTACCTTGAATTCCTACGGACACAAAGGTGAGAGAAAATCCTACATATAGTTGCTTTGCTTCACTGTGACCATTACTTTATATGGCTGGAGATGATTGATGGTAGGCCTGGCAAACAGGTTGCGTCTGTCGTGTTCGTGTCGTTTTCATGTAACACATGTTATCTTAACAGGTCGTGTCGTGTCACACACTGCCACATAAATATTACTTCAAAACATTAAAATACATTTGTCATTTAAGTACTACATCTACACTCGAAAATAAGAGCCTAAAAAAATACATCCATACGCTATTAGTCTATTACAAAATATTAAATGTGCAATGATATGCAAAATGAAAGAGTTTTTGTTTTCAATGTTGTAAAGCCCTTCTCAAAAGTTTAAACCTTGCCAATGGAACTCAAAGTTTGCATGTTATTCCTTTTACAAAATTCTCTATTTTCATCGATCATCATGAAGAAATATTTACCTAATCCCCCATGCTGAATTGTAATCATTTAACTACTTTGATTCATGCATATGTGCTGCAATAAGAGAAAATCAAGTAATATTTGTTCAATTCAATATAAATTCACCATAATAAATCTGAGGCATCATTGTATTAATCTTTATAATAATGACTACAAGAGTTATCCACATGTATAATACTAAAACGACAATCCTACACCCCATAATAAACAGTGCTTGTGTTATTATTATTTTTTTTTTGGAAGCTCATCAGAAAAAAACGAGCTGGGAAGCGAGTCAGCCATAGCGATGGAGGTGAGTTCATAGTACGACGATGATTCCAATGTTGTTTTTTGATATGAAGCAGAAATGGGTTGATGTTAAATTGCTAATTTTAATTAAGTTAAATGGATTAATGGAAGCTGCTGTAGCATATCCCCTAACATACAATAAATCTGAGGACATTCATGCTTGAAAGAGGGTGAGGAGGAAGGTTGCAAAGTTCACAGAGTGAGACCGAGAGGTTACAGCTACTACACACAATCACAATCAAGCACTACAAAATACATAATACAGATCGAACCTTGAACGGAGATGCAGAGCTGAAGTTCACAAAGAGGGCCGCTACACGGAAGAGGATGAGGAGGAAGGTTGCAACTTGCGAAGGCGAGGGAGATGCAAAGCTGAACGGCAGAGATTCGAGAAGTCTGTCTGAGAAGAGAAGAGGATCCAAAGTCCAACCTAATGCCCAATGGACAGCTGTGATTAAATCTTAGCCAATCCAATGGTCACCAATTTTTTAAATTTAATTTAATATATAAATTCACTAACACTTGTCATATAACATAAGATTTTGTTGTATCCACTAGTGTAAATATTTTAAATTGAATATCAAATTCATTCATTGTATTCATATAGATATAGGGTCAAGGAGTGTAATTGTAAAAAAATCATCAAAATCGGAGTTAAAATAACATTTAAATCATGATTTTTCGTTTATAACTGTCGAAAAGTTTTGTCCCGTTACTTAATCTCTGAATGTTTGTTTTTTACAATTTTTGACGTATGCGATCTCGAAGCATATAAAAACAAGTTTAACAGTTTGGATTGTTGAAATTAGTTTTGTAGGATGCGTATCCCGTCAAAATGATAGATTCACTAACACTTAGAGTTTATTTATACTTTTATTAAGTATAACATAAGATTTTGTGGTATCCACTAGTGTAAATATTTTAAATTGAAGATCGAATTCATTCATTGTATTCATATAGGGTCAAGGAGTGTAGTGTAGCTATAAAAATCATCAAAATCAGAATTAAAATAACCATTAAATTGTGATTTTTCGTTTATAACTGTTGAAAAGTTTTGTCTCGTTACTTGATCTCTGAATGTTTATTTTTTGTGATTTTTGGTGTATGCGATCTCGAAGCCTATACAAACAAGTTTGATGGTTTGGATCGTTGAAATTAGTTTGTAGGATGTGTATCTCATTAAAACGATAGATTCACTAACACTTAGAGTTTATTTATACTTTTATTAAGTATAACATAAGATTTTGTGGTATCCACTAGTGTAAATATTTTAAATTGAATATTGAATTCATTCATTGTATTCATATAGGGTCAAGGAGTGTAGCTGTAAAAAATCATCAAAATCAGAGTTAAAATAACCGTTAAATCATGATTTTCATTTATAACCGTCGAAAAGTTTTGTCCCGTTACTTGATATCTGAATGTTTGTTTTTTGCGATTTTTTGTTGATGTGATCTCGAACCATATACAAATAAGTTTGATGGTTGGATCGTTGAAATTAGTTTCATATAATTCGTATCCCATCTAGTTCAACGGTATATATATATATTTATACTCATACCCATAACCATTTATAAGCAGTTAACCATACCCATAACCATGTACCCATTTAACCGTAACCGTTTAGTACCCGTTTACCCATTTATCATTTTTAAACTCGTTTATCCTTTCTTTTTTACCATTTACTTCTTTTTCACCCGTCTACGTGTTTTTTTAACAACTTGAAAATTAAAAATGAAAAATTTGTCATAATTTTGTTTTTCTAACAATTAAACACCGTTATAGGTACATTCATCATACATTTTTGCATTTTAATTTTTTAAGTCCGTATACCATTCAAATAATTGAAATAATAGTTTACAGATGATATTTTTAACTGTTAGCAATGAAGGTAATATAAAATTTGCTAAGTATTCTTGGGTTACGAAAACTATTAAAAGACAGTATTCTTGGGTTATTTGACTCGGAATGTAAAATATTAACATAATATATATAATGGACCATGAAATTTAAAGTGGTTAAGGAAAACTATATTATATTAGCTATAGAAAACATGCACTATAGTCAATAGCATTGATCTAAGTTTTGTTCGATAGGGAACATGGTTTGTGTTAATTTTACATATATAAAATAAATGGGTAAATGGCTACCCGTTTATAACCGTGGTTAATACCCATAATCGACCATTTAAATTTCACGGGTAAATGGTTATACCCATAACCGTGAAATTTAAATGTGCGGGTAACCGCAGTTACCCATAACCGATGGGTATTTGCCCATCCCTAATCACGTGTCATTATAAAAGTAGTGGGAATGTGTGATAAAAAGTTAATAACTTAAAAAATAAAATTTCTCACCACTTCTATTAAAACACATGGTGTACTATTTGTGTTCCCATTACAATGAAAATTATTTCAAGAAGAAAAGGAGAGAGAGGTAAATGACGTACACGTGTCAGGAACACAACTGTCGGATCTTATCCTAACAAGTGCACACTTGAGAGACCACGGTGCAAAAACCCGCCCTACTAGTAGCAAGCAAAATACCACTACACCATCTTTCCCTCTCTTTTTTGTTTCCTTTTCTTATAATTTTCTTTTTTCCCTCCCTTTTTTTCTTTTTTTGAAAACTTTTTTCCTCCCTTTTCCTTCAAAGGGCAGATGCATATTAATTATTACAGTTTTTAGGGGTATACAAATTAATTTAAAATTTAATATATATATATATGTTACCCACATGTATACTCTAACCAACCCGTTATCTTAACAGGTGCTTATTGGGTTACTCGATAACGACCCTATTCGTTATTGTGTCGACCCGAACACCTGTTAATTTTGTGTCGTGTCGTGTCGGATTATCGAGTCGTGTCAGGAATTGTCAGGCCTAATTGATGGTTAGTTCACATAAAATTTGCAAATTAAACCACAATTACAATTGAAAAACACGATATGAGATCACATTGACCATAAATTATTACATGCAACTCAAAAATAAAAAGAGAAAGATTATTATCTGCAACTTAAAATATAAAAAGAAAGATAGAAACTTGTTGGAAAAAAATGAAAACCCCCACCGTAACCGAAACTAATCAAGGCATGCAACGGGTTGTTTTGATTTCTGAGATGAACGGAAGACGATTGGTGGCAATGGAGAGGTCCGATTCGCTGGCATTCAGCCAGAAACAACTCACCGAACTTGGGGCACCAAAATCGTAACTGCTTAATAATATAAACGGCTGATATTTTGTAGAATTCGATTTGAGAGTCATATTGAGTGTGAGGAGAGGGTTTGTTTTAGATTGGTATGGCTATCCGTCTTAGCAGCTGAGTCGGGGACAGAAAGGGAGAGGGAAGAGAGAAAACAGAGAAGGAAGAAAATTATAAATAAACAAATCCAATATTTATAATTTGTAATCAGTGGGAGACATGTAATTAAACAAATTGAGCAAGGATAAAACATGAAGTAACTGTGTTTATGAACAGTATTTCATAATCTTTCCGGTTTTAGTATAGATTAAATTATACAAATATGAATATTTTATTATGATACAAGTTGGGTTTAATTGGATAAGTGATTTTGGATTTGATTCCTAGCACTGTTAAATCACACGATAATTGCAAAGCTAGGCTGAAATTCCTTTATGAGCCTTCTCAGCTTTTGGAAGAATTGATTGTTATGACAGCCAACAGCTGATCCCTTTATCTAAAAAAAATAAAATAAAATAAAATTGGATAAGCAATACTTGTCCCTCCTATCAAATACCCTAATGTGTTACTTACGTAATAGCTTTAACTTGAATGGTGCTCAATCATAATCTTTGTCACGAATTTAAGTGTGTGTGTGTGTATATAAAATTTATCATCAAGATTTTATTATGTGAAATTATAAAGCTAAGTGTATTCTAATGTTCTGTGCAGAAATTAAAATTATGATTGTTGGAACCAAATATTCGCACATCCATGGACAGAGGTGAAATCCAGTTAGAATGCCCATAATCTCTGAAGAGGGGAGAATGTGGTTGATTGGAGGGGATGGTTGAATTCGAATTGGACTGCCTACACATCTCAAAGAGGAAGAAAATGTTTTTTTTAATCAAATATTTGTTTAAGAGAAAATAATAGATTTCACCCATGAAAATGATGTGAATCGGTTATGCAACCATTGGTTCTAAATAATAATTTAGAGTAAATTGTAACAATGGTACCTCAACTTTATCTTAATTGGAGTAATGATCCCTCAACTAAAAATTCATTCTCATTAGTGTCTCAACTCATCAAAATGTACAGCTATGATCTCTCAACTAAAAATCCATTACCAAAGGTCCCTCAACTTTAATCCAATTGGAGAAATGGTCCCTTAACTTTGACCTAGTTAGAGAGATGATTCCCCAACTTTAACCCCAATTGTAGCAATGATCCTCCAACATAACTCATTTTCATAAAATTCTGATGAAGTTGGCAAAAATGATCATAGCTACCCGTTTTGATGAGTTGAAAGACCAATGGTAATTGATTTTTAGTTAAGAGATCATTGCTACAATTTACTCTAATCATTTATACATTGGATCAACTGTTTCTTCAATGCATTTTAAATGGGTAAGGAATGGGCCAAATAGTATGAAATTAAAGTTGGGTTCCCCCTTTAGGTGTTCTCTTCCAGATTTTTGTTTTTTAAAATGATTGTTTCAAAATTTTATTGGCAAAGTTCTTTTGAAATTTTTTGAGTTAGGCATTCACTTTGAAATGGATCTTAATGGAAAGTAATCACACAACAATAACTTAGTTTAATAATTAATATGGTTTCAAGTCATAAATTTGTAAAGAAGTTATCTTTACTGCGTATCATACAGGTTCTATCTATCCTTACACAATATCCTCTCTATTCATTTGGTTTCTCTGCTGCATTGCGATGAATGAAGAGTTTGACGTCATAGTTCTGGGGACAAGTTAGGTCTCAAAAAATGCATTCTCAGTGGCGTTCCACATAAGTAAAATTTAAAAGACACCACATTTCACAACTATTTGGGCAGGAATATTGCTGGTGGGCGTTCCTGGCTCGAGCACACAGCTCTCTAAGGAGTTGGCACTTTGGTTGATTGTCGGTCTCGTGCTTGTTATAATGTTGCAAGAGGAGAATAAAGTTAGTTTGAAAAGGTGCCTTTGTAGAGCCTTAGGAGTAGGCTTGGAGGCTCACAATCAAAACTAACTTTAAGTGCTTAGGCGTGCCATTGCCATCTCTGTATGGCAGATGTAAAACAAGTGTATTTAAGTCGATTACTTGTGCCCCAAGTTACTCTGACTTCTTGTTACCTAAGCATTGTCATAGATAGGTTAAGTCTACATTAAGTTCTTTTTTATGCCTTGAGGTCAAGGACTTTTGTTCATCTTGTATGCTTTAAAGAGCGAATGTCCAAATTTGGCTGAATGGTTTTATTTCAATGGTAATGCCCGAATGATAAGCTTTGAACCACTAAAAGACTGGAAATAACTTGAATATATATCGAAGGATTCATGATAATACCATATCTATTAAGTAAAGAATAAAACAAAGGAAGTCGGGCTAGATTTAACCTTGTCGGGCAAGGTTGAATCTTGTACAGCGTCACTTCTTTGTAAATACAAAGGTTTAGGGAGAAAAGGGAGTGAATGGTGAGCAGGGTAAACATAAGAGAATCGATACTACTATGGTTGAGAGAGTAGCAAAGCTATTAATCTAGACAAAAGATGGCTTTTGTGAAGGCTGATCCTGAAAATGACTGAAGTTGGGGGCTGACTACAGCTTCGTTGATGCAAATCTGGCTTTGAGCAGAGTTTGTATATTTGTTTGTTTGATTGGTTATGTGTCCTTGTCTCTGAGCCTTCTTCCTCCTTTTGTAGCCGAATTAGCTTGACTGCTTGCAACTTGGTTCCTGCCCGAAAGCAACTGAGGGGTAGTGACTCATCAGCAATTTACGTACTCTACCATTCAGAAAGTGCTTTTGGGCTGAGAGTAGATCGATTTCCATCAAGTGTCACTTCTTTCAAGCCATTAGCCTTTGCATTAATGTGGAACTACCATTTTGCCTTGGGCTGGGCGAATAGGTTTGGTGCTGGGTTTTCGGGCAGAGTCATGTCTTATGGGCTTCTATTTTTTCAGCCTAAATTTCAAATATTAACGTAAACAGTGCCCCCTTCAATCGTTATTAAGCCTGCAAACTTTAGTCACCAATAATGATTGAATAACTGGCATATGTCTGCGCATGCTTCTCTTGGAACTTGCACCTTTTGTTATAGTTAATGCAAACTTGAATCTCTTGCCCTTCCCACATATTTCTATCGTCACTTGGTCCCCTTAAAAAACTCGACTTAATTTCATCTTCTAGGCAAGTACTTTGAACCAATCGATTCTTCATCTTCCTAGAATTTCCTCAAGAAAAACCCTCTTGAAGCCTTCAGAACTTTCCTAACTTGTTCTGTTAGTTTCTTCCAATCCAACCATGATACCCGAAGTTCCATGAGCCTAACCTATTCTTCCATGCTTAGTGAAGGGATCGCCACTATGTCTCTCTCTTTTGATGGTCTTCATTGTCCTCAGGTAATCTTGTCCTCTAGATTTTTTTCTAAAGATGAGGATTGTATCCCTTAGGATCTGCATGGGATTCTCATACCTCCCTTTTTGTTGGAAACAATATGCCTAAGGAACAATCACTGCTACAAACGACTTCCATCAGGTGCTCTGCTCGCTTTAAGCTTGCTGAATTCTTGTAGGTTAGTCGAGTATTCACCATCCTTCCTGATAACCCTATAAGTCAGACTTCGCCATCACCTCTATGGAGATATGCTCTGGGGCCAGCTATCAGGCTTTTATTGGCCGCACAACCTGATCGGGTTTTGTGGATAAAGATGCAGGAAAATCACAAGAGTCGGAACATCATTTAGAAGAGGTCGAGCATAAACGTAAAACCCCTATTCTAGGATTTGTACTAGTATAAAGCCATTGAGCTATATCTTGATGTAACTTTCAATTTTTGCTTAAGTGAATAAGATTGTCTCAGATTGCTCTATCTTGTAATCCTCTTGAGGTTCACGTATTATGAATGTAAAAACTGTCTTCTTACATCCCAAGCTCCGCTTACCCTTCTTCTATGTAGCAATCTCTAACATCCCACAAGGTCGGACGATACCTTTTTAAGAATTTAACATTGATTGGATGCTTTTGTAATACTCCATCCACATCTGCCAAGTAATATCCACCCTTGCCTAATACCTGATTAACAATGAAAGGGCATTCCTAAGTCAGGCTCTACTTCCTGAAGCCCCTGACTTGTGCTCCTAAAGGGAGGATTGCTTTCCAGACTAACTCCCCTTCTTTGAAATTCTTTAACTTTACCCTTTTATTGTATGCTGGGGCAACAACTTTATTTCCTTCTCGAATCTTGTTTAAAGCTTCAATTCGAACTACATCAAGATCCTCAATCTCTTGACACATGGCTTGAACATATTATTCACTATGTAGCCCGAACTGATTTTGAATTCTGACCAAACACACATTAATCTCCATGGGAATCACAGCATCTTGCCCAAAAGTCAAAGCATAAGGAGTTGTTCCAGTCGCTGTCCTTCTGGACGTCTTATATGCCCAAAGTTTCCCCCAACCTTTCATGCCATTTTTTTCGGGTTCTCGGCTACCATTTTTTTATGATGCCCACCAAAATCTTGTTGATGGCCTCTGCTTGCCCGTTTGACTGAGGATAATAAGGACTAGACTAAACCATCTTTATTCTAAATTTATCAACAAACTCTTCCACTTCTTTTGAAATAAAAGATGGTCCACGATATGTGACAATTACTTCGGGCACCCCAAATCTATGTAGAATCTTGGTTTCAATAAACTTCTTAACCGTGGCCAAAGTAATATTCTTAACAGCTGAAGCTTCCACCCATTTGGTGAAGTAATCTGTGGCCACTACTATGAATGTGTGTCCTTTACTAGAAGCTGGATGAATCTGTCCAACGAAGTCCATTGCCCACCCTCTAAAGGGCCAAGGCTTGATCACAGGGTTCAAAGGTATCGAAGACACATGCTGGAGTGGATCGTGTCTTTGGTATTCTTCACACCCTCGGGCGAAAGCTTTGCAATCTTTTTCCATCTTGAGCCAGAAATACCCGTATCTTCTGAGTAACCACCTCATCTTGGTTCCAACTTGATGAGCTCCACAGATTCGCCCATGCACTTTGGCCATGACTCTCATAGACTATTCTTGGCCTAGGCATTTTAACATTAATCCGTTTGGAGTCTTCCTTAGTAGATTTTCTTCCCACAAAACGTACTTAGTCACTTGTTGTCTATCTTTCTTGCTTGTGGGGAAGAAAGAATCTTTTAAATACTGAAGGATAGGTGTTCTCCAGTCTTCAACTTCCCCTTCTTCAATCATTACATCTAGGCTAAATCCCCTATCTAAAATGGGAGGGAGATTTCTTCTCTGGACTTCTATGTCTCCTTCAAACTTCGTTTCTTCGATCTGCACTCCCGAGGCTAGTTGTGCCATCTCGTTGGCAATCGCAATTGCTTCTCTAGGGATATAGCTAGCTAATATTTCTGTGCCCCAATAGCTTAATAATTGGATGGCTGCTAAGTAATAGTGATGTGTCTGCATTTATACTCCCAATTCAACCGATTGATTACCAATTCTGAGTCACCAAACACTTCAACTTTAGTTGCCCCTAATTCTATCAAGATTTCCAAGCCAATTATCAAGGCTTCATACTCTGCCAGATTGTTAGTGGTTTCTTGATAATCCAAGAAGAATGAATAACAATGGTGAGTGCCTTTAGGATCAATAATAACAATCCCAGCTCCAGCAGCATTTTGGGTACAAGATCCATCAAAATACAGCTTCCATAAGGTAACCCAAGGGCTGGATATCCTTTTGACCTCCTGCTAAATCCACTCTTCTCTACCCGAGAGGGCTTTGCTGGGTGGGATCCAGAGTTTAGCCACCTCCAGGGTTCCTAAGATGTTGATTACTTCTCCCTAGGACTCTTAATGCTCGACTAAAAAGTCTGCAATTGCCTATCCTTTGACTGCCCTCTGAGGTACATACTGAAAACTGAATTTGGACAATGCCAGAATCTACTTCCCAATTCTTCCTGTTAACATAGGTTTTGACAACATGTATTTGATCACATCGGTCTTAGTGATGATATGGATATAGGAAGGTAACATGTAATGCCTTAATTTGCAAGCAGTAAAGTACAAAGCCAAACATAGTTTCTCCACTGAGGTATATCTTGTTTCCACCTCAGTCAGGATTCTACTGAGGCAGTATACGGCTTGTTCATTTCCGCCTTCGTTCTTTTGGGCTAGCAAGCTTCCAATTGATCTCTTTGAGGCAGAGATGTAAAGTTTTAATGGATTTCCCCTCTGAGGTGGTATGAGCATTGGTGGAGAGGCTAAGTAAGCTTTTATGTTGTTGAAAGCTTCTTGATGTTGCGGGCCCTATTCAAAATCTTCCTTATCCTTCAGTCTCAGCAAATGAGTTAGCGGCTGAATCTTCCCTGCTAAATTAGCAATAAATCTCTTTAGGAAATTGACTTTCCCTAGCAGCCTTTGCAGTTGTACCTTATTGGTGGGTGAAGGTGTTTCCATTATTGCCCAAGCCTTGTTTTTATCAACCTCTAACCCTCTCTGATGAACGAGGAATCCCAAAATGTTGCCTGACCTTACTCCAAAAGCGCACTTCTTTGGATTCATCTTTAACTTATGGATCCTCATTCTTGTTAAAGCTTGTTTGAGATCTACCAAATGTTGTTCATCGGTCTTGGATTTCACCACAATGTCGTCAATATATTCTTCCATGCTATGGCCGATTAGGTCATGAAAAATGGCATTCATTGCTCTTTGATAAATGGCACCAGCATTTTTGAGCCTGAATGGCATTACCACATATTCATATGCTCCGACATGACCTGGACATCTAAAAGATGTTTTATGTATATCTTCTTTAGCCATCTTTATCTGATTATACCTTGCATTTCTGTCCATGAAAGATATAACTTTGTGTTTGGCTACTGCATCTATGGATAGGTAAGCCATTGGCATAGGATATTCATCTTTAGGCATGGCTCCATTAATGTTTCTATAGTCAACACAACATTTAACTGCTTTAGATATGGCTTTTAATACAGGAACAATGTTGGCCAACCACTCAACATATTTGGCAGGCCTAATAAATTCGGCCTTCATCGGTCTTTCGATCTCTTCTTTAACATTCTCCTCTATCTCTTTTGACATTCTCCATGGTGCTTGCTTGACAGGTTTAAACCCCTCCTTAATATGCATCCCATGTTCTACTAAGGTTGGGTTTAAACCTGGCTTTTAAGTGTAATACCACGCAAAATAATCTTTGAATTCATGCAGAAGGTTGACAATCCTTGCCCGATCTTCGGTTTTCAGCAAACCACTAATCTGTATAGGTCTTGGATCCTCCTCCATCCCCAGATCAATGGTCTTCAATGGATCTTTCCAAAACAATCCTCTTTATTCATCTGGCTACTTGAGGCTTCTCTGCTCCAGTATTTTTCTTCTTTGGCTGAGCTTTCCCTTTTCTGTTTTTTCTTTCTCCCATATACCAACAGTTTTTTTTATTAAGGACTTGACTACGATGACTTGGTCCTTTCTTTTTTGCTCTGACATTTAAAGGTGTTGAGGAGTGGGGATGATATAGGGCCGATCCTATTTTTCCCTTGTAAGAGCCAACCCTTGTTTTAAAAGCTTTTGGGCTTTCACTTTGGTCGGGCAGCCGTTCTTATCAGCTTCTAAACATTGAAGAATCCCAACACTGGGATTATAGAAGTTGGCTTTTGCAACGTTCGCTGTAGGGAGAAATGGCCGTGATTCGGCCTCTACCATCTCCCAGAATCTAAGTCATGCTTCCCCTTCCTCATGGTAGATAGCCACTTGTTGGTGTAAGGTAGATGGCACAGAGAAACTTTGATGAACCTAATCTTTGCCTAGCAAAGCCCTATAAGTGGAAGTGTTGTCCACAACAAAAAAGGCCAGCATAATTTGTTTTGATCCTAAATCCACCTTTAACGGCAGTATCCCATGTGTCCTGGTGATGGGTCTAGAGAAACTAGAAACTGTAAGATCAGTGGGAATAAGATCTTCTTCACTTCTGCACATTTTTTTCATCTGCTTGTATGGCAGTACATTAACTGCGGCCCCACCGTCGATCAAGATTCTCTTGAAGGGTACTCCCTCTAGGTGTGCAGTTACATATATGGGCTTGAGATGGTTAGCCAGACCTGAACTCGGATGGGCAAAAACCATTTTGTCCGAGTATATCCTTTCAGGCTTCCTTATTGATGGTTCGGGCAATCCAGTTTGGTCGGGTTCTCCTTGTTCCCTATCCTTAACACTAACATGCGCTATCATGGGTTCTGTCACCAGGTAATCACCTTCCATGATGGGAGGTTTATCATGTTTGGCGCGAAACATGGCTGATAAAACATATGTCATGTTTACGTGAAAGTCACTGGGTCTAGGTACATTTTCCTCTTTGCACCCTATGTGGTTTATAAACCCATTTAACCAGGCTTGTGCTTCTTCTGGCAATATTAATTCAGGCACCACCTCCTTTTGAGTTATGTCGAAGTTCTGTGTCTGCACTAGGTTCTCACAAAAAGTATCAACCAGCAATGGTGAGGGTATCCCTCTTTCGGGGCGAGATTTTTCAGAAACAACTTAATTCCGGGCTCCACTTAGGTGTTGGCATCATTACAATATCCTCATAAGCTCTTCTTAGGATTTTATATTTTCTAGCGTGAAAACTTGGTGGCGATGGTCTCCTTCTCATTCAGTCTTGCTACCAGCTTTCTCTACCTCCTTCTTGGTTTTCCAGCGGATCTAATTATTTCCTTGATTAGGTACTTTTTTTATCTATCCATTTTTAGAGGTCTCTGAGGTGGTGGGGACTTTCAATGAATTCATGTGGGCTTTATGTTGCCCTTGGACTTTTCTGATCATTGAAGCTCTCATCTCTTTAACAAGCTTTTTGTCATTCCTAACTATATACCATTTCTGCCCGAGGGCAACATTCTTTTTAGTGACTGGGTTCACTGGGTTTACTGCCCTTTCTTTTATTCTAGCATCGCTGGCATAACTTGGTTGAGGTGGCCTCACGTCTACCCACCTTGGTGTTTTGGCCTCTTTGTCTTCTACTTCTTCTGAAGCTTCATAGTTTCTGAATACTTCTGACAAGTTCTTTGGCTGAAAGTCTCTTCCCAACCTCTGGAAGACACTCCGAGAGGTTTCTTTTTTTGGTTACCCGCATGATATCTTTGTGGGATCCTTGCTCTTCTTTTCCTCTCTTTTTGATCAATTCTTGATCAAGGATGGCTCCTGCAGCTGGTACTTCCAGCTCACATTCACATTGACATTTATTGCACAAAACCACACCCTTTGATTATTACGGCTTTAGGCTTTTCAGTCAACTTGATAGCTCCTTCCATCGACCTATCAATTTGTCGTTTTTCAGCTCTTCACTTCCCCAGTAGCTTTTTCTTTTCCTTTCTCTACCCACGTTAAATTAATCATGTTTACGGAGGCTTGTAGAAAAGAATCCTCACTAGTTACTGCATTGGTTTGAGATTCTCTCAATGTTTGCACTGTTTCTAGACCACATTGTCCCTTGTTATTCAATGAGAACAACAAGGGGTCAGACGACTCTAGCTTTTTGACCTCATTCAAAGCTAACTGGCCGGCTCCGTTCTCTTTCTTATTCTTTTTCTTATTCCCTTCTTCATTTAGTAAAGGAAACAAGGAAACAACTGGTTCCTTCGTAGAGTTAGTCTCATTTGTTGTCCTTCCAACATTATCATTTTCTTGAGTAGAATGCTCCAGATCTGACCTTCTTTGTAGATTCATGGAACAGTCTCTGTTCATCTTTTTTCTAGCTTCCCCAAAATTTATCTCTATATTTAGAGACTCCTCTCTAGATTTCTCAAGATAGCTATCAGGGTGGCCTGTAGATCTTCTTTTATGACCCTTACTTTTGATTTCTCAGAAGGGGTCGGGCTTCCCGAAAAGACGGGTCCTTGCAAGTCTTCGGGGGGTGGGGGGAGATTCGCCATGCTAGGTCTTAGTGTGTAATGGGGTGATTCCTGTTTTGATCCCCACTCGAAGGTTTGTTCCTTCTTTCGTCTTTTTGGCATGCAAGATTTTGTCCCACCGGGCATGCCAAAACTATGTTTAGGCAGGAATATTGTTGGTAGGAGTTCCTGGCTCGAGCACACAGCTCCACGAGGAGTTGGCACTTTGATTGATTGTCGGTCTCCTACTTGTTATAATGCTGCAAGAGGAGAACAAAGTTAGCTTCGAAAAGGTGCCTTGCAGAGCCTTAGGTGTAGGCTTGGAGGCTCACAATCAAAACTAACTTTAAATGCTTAGGCGTGCCACTACCATCTATGTATAGCAGATGTAAAACAAGTGTATTTAAGCCGATTACTTGCGCCACAAGTTACTTTGACTTCTTGTTATCAAAAGATTGTCGTAGATGGGTTAAGTCTACATTAAGTTCTTTTTTATGCCTTAAGGTCAAGGACTTTGTTTATCTTGTATGCTTTAAAGAGCGAATGTCCATATCTGGCTGAATGGTTTTATTTCAATGGTAATGCCCAAATGATAAGCTTTGAACCACTAAAAGACTGGAAAAAACTTGAATATATATCGAAGGATTCATGATAATACCAAATCTATTAAGTAAAGAACAAAACAAAGGGAGTCGGGCTAGATTTAACCTTGTCAGGCAAGGTTGAATCTTGTACAGTGTCACTTCTTTGTAAATACAAAGGTTTGGGGAGAAAAGGGAGTGAATGGTGAGCAGGGTGAATAAAAGAGAATCGATACTACTATGGTTGAGAGAGTAGCAGAGCTATTAAATTAGACAAAAGATGGCTTTTGTGAGGGCTGATCCTGAAAATGACTGAAGTTGGGGGCTGACTACAACTTCGTTGATGCAAATCTGGCTTTGAGTAGACTTTATATATTTGTTTGTTTGATTGGTTGAGTGTCCTTGTCTCTGGGCCTTCTTCCTCCTTTTATAGCCAAATTAGCCTGACTGCTTGCAACTTGGTTCTTGCCCGAAAGCAACTGAGGGGTAGTGACTCATCAGCAATTTACGTACTTTGCCATTCAGAAAGTGCTTTTGGGCTGAGAGTAGGTCGATTTCCATCAAGCGTCACTTCTTTCAAGCCACTAGCCTTTGCATTAATGTGGAACTATCATTTTGCCTTGGGCTGGGCAAATGGGTTTGGTGTTGGGTCTTCGGGCAGAGTCATGTCTTCTGGGCTTTTTTTTGGGCTTCTTTTCCTTTAGCCTGAAGTTCAAATATTAGCCCAAACAACAACCCTTTGCGTTTCCGAGGCCAAAATCATTCCTCTTCTTCTACCTTCCGACTTTCACATTGAATGGATCAAGTAAACCTTGTTTTGAATACCTGTGGAGTTTGATCTTGAAGATGTTAAATTTTCTTCTTTTTTTTTTCTTTTTTTTTTTCTGATTTGAATTTTTCTGCGTTTTGACTTCCAATTCTCCCAATACACATCACAAATTATGTGTACAATATACAGCCGTGTCGTGTCAGATTTGACCGGAATTTCGTGTTGAAATGCTGGAGCAACTAGCAGAGAGAGAGAGTCGGGAAAGAAAAGATGGCAGAAATCCCAACTGCTTGATTCTTCTTAAATGCATATATAAGATTCATCTAACCAATAAACCTTACTAATTTCTTATGGAAAAAAATTGGGAAATCATGAGGCAAGGATCAATGAAGAGCTCACCGGAATCAAATCGAATGGAGAAAACAAACCACTGGGAGATGAGGAAAACGGAAAGCCAAGGAGAGGGACGATGTATGAGTGAGTTTTGGGTTACGGCATTTGGATTTCTCGTTCAGGGAAAAGGGGGAAGAAATTGAATTGCAGCAAGAACTTTTACCTTGAAATGAAAATGGAGCAGGAAGGAAGGTCGAGGGACTCTGTGAGTGCATCCCAAGTGTCAAACTGGAGAGAGTTCCACGTGTCACAAATTCATTTAGTGTTGAGTTAAAATAAGTCGTACAAGAAAAGTAAGAAACAATTTATTCGATACAATTTTACTCTCATTTATTTTTTCAAAATGGGTTTTATTAAAGAAAAACTAATGAAAATGACTTGAAAACTTTAAGTTTTAATGATAAGGATAAAATAAAGGGTGAAGTGAATAGTATAAAGAACGACTCTTTAATGTAAAAATGTGGTTTTCGTTAAAGTAAACAGTACCGGAAATTTTTTGTTAAAGTTCCCTTTTATTAATTATTAGTTTGATTCATCCTAAACGATGCGTCTATTAACTACAACTCTTTTTTTGAGAACAAAATATTTTTTTATTCTAATATGATTAAAATGAATTTTGGGAATTGGTCTGTTTGTTTGATTTTGTGGTTGCACATATGTACAGCCCTAGATTGCCTACATATTCTTTTTAATGAATGAATGACCCAGTCACTCGTAGTTCATCATTTTTAATGAATGAATGACCCACTGAAAAAGAAGGATTTGGTTTTGCGGTTTCGTCTAGAATATGGTACTAGACTGCCTACGTATCATTGGCGGAATCAAACCGGCGCAATTCTAGATTTTCGATGAGTGAATGACTCAAAGAAAGATTTTGTATTTTGGTGAATTTGGTTGAATGAACCAGAGATTAGATTTGAATTTGTAATGAATTTCATATAATATAATTTTTGACAGAATTGTGACGGAATGACCACATTGATTTGCGACATCACCTTCAGGGACTACATTGAACAAGTTTCAATTCCAATGATCATTTAATAGAGTGGGTCAATTTCAAGAATCATTTGTGATAAAAACCCTTCCTATAATCCAAGATATATTTGAAAGTATTAGAGGCCATGAATGACAAGTTGTCATCTGAACTTAAAAACTGTTGCTGCCATGATTTTCCAAAAAAATAAAAATAAAAACTGTTGCTGCCATGAGGTTTGTTATCTATTTCTTATTAACCTTTTCACAGATCTCCTATATGATAAAATCAGATACTTATTTCACTGTTTGAACATTGAATTTCTTGATAAATAGTAAAAATCAGGAATGAACTCTTATTTCACTGTAATCGTAGAATGTTGTAGCAAAATTGAATATTTGGTTGAAAAAAATGTATAGAAGGAAAACTAGATACAAGTACAAAAAATCCACGCAAATCTTTGAAAAATTCGAAAGTGTCATAAATTTTAATTTTATTAATCTTTGTTTTTTAATAATATGTTAAAATATGTAGAGAATACATGAATCTTTTATGTATTATTGAAAAATATGTCAAAATAACGTGTATTAAACGTGAAAAAAATAAAGAAAAATAAAACCTAGCAACTTCTTCAATCTTCCTGCAACTGTTGTCACGGAAACCGGTGAACCAAAGAGCAGTTTAAAGACTCGACAAGAGATCTGTAGAAGATGGTATTGTAGCATCTTATCGGAGCTGGCAACGCCGTATCTCTTCAAGAGTTTTCGGTCTCATGGACTTAGAAAGATGAATTTCATGTCTTATAGGAAAGAGACCTTTCTTAGATTGTTCCATTATTTGGAGCCTACTTAGCACCTTATCTATGTACATGGATTGAGATAATCTGATTAATTTTCTGAATCTCTGACAGTAGAGCTTTATCTCCAGTACATAAGATGCATCTCCCAAATCTTTCATATGAAAGGTTTTGGACAACCATACTTTTACATATAACACTAGGAATACAACTGTATCTCCAATGACCTTTTGATAAACAAAATTGTCATCATTGTTTTTAGTAAAACCAAACGATTTGATTTCAGTATCAAAACGAATGTTCCAGCTCCTCGAGGGTTGCTTAAGTCCATAAATAGACCTTTGAAGCTTGCATACCTTAGTCTTTTCAGACTTTGACACGAAGCCTTCGGGTTGAGTCATATAGAGCTCTTCCTTTAGGTAGTCATTCAAAAAGGTTGTCTTCACGTCCATCTGCCATATCTCATAATCGTGGTATGCAGCTATAGCAAGAAAAATCCATTCTCGTTGCCTATAACCATTGGCTACTAGTCTAGCCTTATAAGTCTTCATGTTCCTATCAGTACCTAATCTTCCTCTTGAAGACCTTTTTTTTTTTCCAACAGATACTATACCTTCTGGAGGGTCTATAATCCGGACTTGATTTTGATACATGGAATCCATCTCAGATTTCATGGACTCTTGCCATCTATTTGAATCAATGTCGGACATTGCTTCAGTGTAGTCTCTAGGGTCCTCCTTTGTGTCATTGTCACCTAGAAGGCTCAATTCGCCAAATTCATTATCCAAGCCATACCTCTGAGGTGACCTACTTACTCGTTCAGATCTATGTGGAGCTAGGGGTTCAAGAACAGGGTTGTTCATCTGTTGATTGCTTGTTTGTGGCTTATGAGGAATTTCCTTCAATTCTATCGTTGTTTTGCCAATTCCATTAACAAATTCGTCCTCAAGGAATATAGTATTTCTGGTGACAAAGACTTTCAGGTCATCAGGGTGATAGAATTCGTATCCATAGGTTTATTTAGGATACCCCACGAAGTAGCACTTAATAGATCACGCTTCAAGCTTTCTTGTATCTTGTTTCTTAACATATGTAGGACAATCCCAAATCTTACTGTGTTTAAGACTTAACTTCTTCCCATTCCATACCTCATATAATGTTTGTGGAACTGATGTAGAAGGCACTGCATTTAGCAAATAAGCTAATGTGTGTAATGCATATCCCCATAATGATATTGGTAGATTAGCGAAACTCATCATAGAACAAACCATGTTTATCAAGGTTCAATTTCTCCTCTCATAAACTATGTTATGTTGAGGAGTTCCCGGTGGAGTCCATTATGATACTATTCCACACTCTTTTAGATAATCTAGGAATTTAGTACTCTGATACTCACCCCCTCGATCTGATCTTAGGGTGTTTATTTGTTTTCTAGTTTGCTTCTCTACTTCATTCTTGAATTCTTTGAACTTGTCAAAGGATTCTGACTTGTACTTCATAAGGTACACATAGCCAAACCAAGAATGGTCGTCGGTGAATGTGATATAGTAGGAGAATCCACCCCTTGATGTGGTGGACATAAGTCCACATACAACTATGTGGATTAACCCTAGTATATCTTTGGCACACTTTCCTTTCCCAATGAATAGAGATGTAGACATCTTCCCCAATAAACAAGGTTCACAAGTGCCCATGTGGTCATTACCCAATGGACTAAGATATCCGTCTTTCGAAATCTTGCAAATCTTATCCTAGTTTACATGTCCAAGTTTGAGATGCCAAAGTCGTACTTGGTTAACTTCTTCTCCAGCCCTTTAGGGTTTTGAGTTATTCCCACTCTCAATATAGTGCATCCCACTATACGAACATTCAAGTATAAAGTCTAACTTATGTTGTCAACCAATACTAAGTGCCCATCTCTTAAAAGCATAGAGATGGAAATGCATGTTCCTTTGGATTTTCTTGCCTTCTTCTTATGCATCATTTTCCTTGTGATTGCATTCTCACTCCCACTGTCCTTTTTGAAACTTTGTTCAAAGTCACATCACATGTCAATTATCTCAAAAAGAGTATGATCGAATCTATTCACTTTATGGTTTACTATAAACTTAGTGAAATCATCTGAGAAAGATGCAAGGAAAAAGTCTTGGGTCATTTTCCCACCAATGGGAGTTCCTAAACTCTCAAGATCTTGGAAGATCATTTCAATCTTCTATCCATGTTTCTGGACCGATGTCCCCATTGCCATTTTAGGATTCAATAGACTACAAACATTTGAGAATCGTACATTGCTAGTCTTAATGTCATGCATCTTGTGCAAACTAACAACCATGGTTCAAGAAGTCTCCATGTGCTTATGTAGCTTCTTAAGCTCCTCACTAAGTGAAGTGAAGATTAAGCATTTGGCTTGTAAGTCATCCCCATAGTGTCTAGCATAACTTTGACACTCTTCCTTTGAGGCAAGTTTCGTAGGAGTTACATAAGGAGGGGATTGCTTGAGCACATATGATACGTCATTTACCTTTGAGACATTCTCATTGTGATGATAGTAAGCGAGGAAACTTTAGCCCCTAAGACCCTTTTTTGTCAAGTATAATGTGATGTGAAAAATTAACTTGACACTCAAATTAAAACCCTATGATTGTAGTATATGTAAGTAGGGATCGTTCTAGCCGGGGATTAGAAGGGATGCTAATCAACACAAATAAGACTCAAAAACACTAAACTGGACTCTATAGACTCAAAACTAACTTAAAACACTAAAAACAGCAAGAAACAATAAAAAAGACTCAATTCTAGACCTAACAAGTGATTTGGACGAAAATAAAACTTAAAAGACTCAAACAACTAAAAGAAAACAAGTTTTGACTGTAAAAACAAGACTTAAAAGCAAGGGGTTTGGTTTTGACGAAATTGAACTTTTTAAAACATAAACTTTGTAAACAAACTTAAAGACTCACGAAATTGATGAAATAGAATGGTGAAAGGCTAGTTAGAGGTTTCCTTCTCCACACTTGAAACATATGCATACGACTCGATTTCCAGTTACTCTTTCAACAAACCATGAATGACAATGCCCCAAATTAACTAGATTGCACCAATTAATTCTCAGATTTCCCTAGATTCATTGAATTGAATGGAATACGCATTACAACCAAATTATTCTTATCAAGGACCCTAACTATGGAATACGCATGATAGAGACACATATCAAAGATCATTAAGTTCAATGGAAATCATAAGCATTGACGAGGCATTCATAGCTATGGAATACGCATGTTACTCTTGCCAAGGATTTACTTAACACAATCGTGACTAGCGACTTTTACTACTTATGAATATAAGTTAATAACGATTAGGTGAAATTCCCTTATATTCTAGCATCAAATTCATGCATGCAAACTAAGTATGCATCCTTAATCAACACACAAGAACAAGTTATCAATCAAATAGATAAGTAAACCACATTCACGATTTATGAAATCATAACTGGAGGAAATCAAGTCATATAAAACATATGATCATGGCTTTGAATTCCCCTCTAACTATAAAGAAATTAGTTCCTCATGTTCGCAAATAAACAAAGATAAATAAATTTAAACATTAAAACAAAGATAGAAAACACCTAGAAACGCTCCAACAATCCAAGCTTCTTGAATGGCAAGCACGGCTCCAGATTTCTTCCTTCTTCTCCTTGCAAAACTCACGGCACAATGAGGGTGAATGGTGTAGTAAATTATGGTAGAGGATGGTGACTAAATGGTGCAGCAAAGGGTGGTATTTATAGGCTAAAATTCGGAGCCCCTATGTAGCAAAGGAAAAGGATTTAAAAGCCTAATTTGTATAGGATAATAACACACAATCCTTGAAGGAAAAGGCTAAGGCTTTTAGAAACCAAGGGGGAAAGGAATAATCAGGTTTCTAGGAGTTCTAGAAAGGTTTGGGGCGTCACTTTTGTAGGACAAGGGATAAGGCCTTCTAGAAAGGTTGTTTTGTGGCTGATTTCTAGAAAAACAAGGGATAAGGTGTGGCACCTTTGTAGGAGTGGATAAGGGATTCTAGAAACCAATTTTAATGTGTCCTAATCTGAAAATAAATCCCCCATGCAGCTGGAATTAAATTAGGATACGATTAGGATAGGATAAGATAAGATAAGGTTTTGGATAATGTTCCTTCTTTTGAGCTGATTTCTTATCTTCCTTGACTTGGATTTATTTCTTCACTCCTTTCAGCACATTCCTAGCCTCTTGAACTTCAAATTCGTCCATCCATCTTGCTCCATTCATAAGCTATCCATTTGGTGCCCAAAACTGCCTCAAAATGCTCCAAAATGCACTTTCTTGCCAACTTTGTCATATGAACCTACAAACCCACGAAAATAGCTTAAAACACTATAATAAACATAAACAAACTATGAAAACGCAAAAAAACAAGCTAACTAAGTCGCATAAATATGCTCCTATCAAATTCCCCCACACTTAGCTTTTGCTAGTCCTCGAGCAAAACAAAACAAACAAAACAAAACATAACATAACCTAAACCTTCCAACGTTTGTCTCAGGGATTTCCAATGAAACATGGCACATTAAAAATCACTACTTACATAGATTTTAGTGATCATCACCCTCGAGCACATACTTAATCATAGTCACCATTCACTAGCTCACATTTAATCAATTAAAACAACATTTTAAATGTAGTAACATGCCTTAGAGAATTCCCTCAATTCCTCATAGGATATACTCTCTATTTTCACACAGATTTTCTTACTACACACCTTACACTAGTTATATGTGAGAAGATTGATGTAAACATGTAGACGAACACTCACATATATGTATAACAAAGAAAGCACTTTCTGGAGTTATTAAACATGCTAGATATGATCTCATGAATGGAATGCTACTACTTAGACTCGAGAACCAGTGACACCATATGCTCATACCAATTTTAAACTCCACAAATTGAAACACACAACACTCAAGATTGAAGTCAAGGGTTGTAACGGGGCTAAGGGTAATGGCTAACAAAGAAAGGATAGGGATAACAAACGTTCTTAAAGCAATAGCAAGCAAAGTAATGAAATTGATACTTAGAATTCACTTTAGAATGCAGAAATCAACTTATAAACACAAGGAAAGATTCATGCAACACTTAGGGTCAAATTCAAGCTTTTTGGACCCTTTCTTCAACAACCAACACTTTAGAGCTATTTCTAACATATTTTTCAACTCTTCTTCATTCTTTTCAAAACTTTTCTTTTTTTCTTTCTATTTTCCACGAATTTTTTTTCTTTTTCTTTTCTACCCGTGCCTCTTTTAAGACTTTGGCACACACACACACACACAAAAAAATCCCTTCCCCCACACTTGTTTTTATGCAATATGTTTGATCAAAAGGAATTCCCTCAAGTCATGCTTCACTATCCTTTAAGAACAAGGGTATGGATAGTCCAATTCTAGGCTAGGTTTGGGTAATGTGGCTAACAACAAAAATAGGCTAAATAAGGCTCAAAGGGGTTAAACCTACAAAACAAATGCATGGGATGAAGGCTTTTTGGCTCTGGTGGTAACTACTAAACAACTTCATCTTGTTATATGTTATGCACTCAATTTTAAGCTTTGAATGAAACGGGCTTGAGTTCTAGTATTTGGAACTAAAGTGATAAAACGCATTCTAAGTAGCAACCAAGCAAAGAATAATGAGATCATGCAACGACTTTAGAAAACAAAAAATCACAGATTAATAACTCTCCAAATAAAGTTTAGGCTCAAATCTCTTAGGGTTGTAGCGTTAGTTTGAGTTCCTTCCTTCAAGCATGTTACAAAAACTGATTTTTTTTCCTTTGTGATTACATGTGAATTCGTAAACTATAACTATAACCAAGCATAAACCAAAGAGTATATCAAACTTCCATCCATGTTTGTAACTTTCTTTAACAATCATGCAATTAAAAACCAAATCCTCATCATTGTGTTGGAAGGTATCCTAAGACACAAACACACAAAAACAACTTTAAAACGACTCTTTTTGGGTTTTTTCAAAACATTTTTGAATTTTTTTTTTTTTGAATTTTCGTATTTTCTTTTAAAGCCACATAAAGACACATCAAAACATACTAAAAACACTCAAAAACAGTGAAAAACAACCTTTGAAATGTTAGGTGGTAAAATCCTACGAATTTTTCAACAAAAACACTTTGTTTACACCCCCCCCACACACTTAAACCAAACATTGTCCTCAATGTTTCAAACATAGACTCGCACAAAAACAAGCAAATAACACAACTAGCAAACATGACAAATATGGCAAAGTAAAAGCAATAAAGAGTAGGGTTTAGAAATGCAAATCTGATTATGATGCCGGAGCTTCCTAGGTCTTCCTTATTTGCATGGGTTGCCTCCCAAGAAGCGCTTGCTTTAACGTCTTGCAGTCGGACGATACCTCCAATTAAGCTCCATTGGTGGCCATGGCATGGAATTGATCTTTGAATGGACGATGATACTTGAAATGATCCGGCAATGGTTTAAGTTCTAAAGTGGGTGCCTGAATCATTAACAACATGTAAGTATAAAATGTAATGGAAATTGGAGAAGATAACTTACTTGCTTTGTCCGACAGGAACTCAATGACAAACACCACTTCTTGGAAAGATTCAGGGATATTGGATTCGGCCAGATTGAATGTGATGGTTGGGACTTGCCCCGTGTCAGAAAATTCAACGTCTTTGGGCTTCGTTGATTCAAATACGTCCTCTTTGATGAATTCTTGATATTCTCCAGCCACTACTTTCTCTTGAATCATTCTTCTTGGTGTACAAAGTCCCTTGAACAATTCAACACAATCTGGAACTTGCTTTGTTGCACCAAGAATTGGAATATCACTTTGCACCTTGGGAAGGGCTTCCATGATGTCTTTTTCATTATCTTCTTTCTTGGGAATCAAAAACCTGCTAGGAAAAGGGACATTCGGAGGAATAACATTAGAATGAAATGAAATTAGGACGTCCTTACTTGTGGTGGGTGGGTTAGAGGGCTTAAGGGGCTGCAGCAAGGGTTGTTCTACCCTTGCCGTGTATATGTCTGCTTCCTCCTCCTCAATCAGCAGCTCCTCATCCACTTCTAGGCTATGTTTGGACGTTTTTAGGCCAGCTCCAACCTCCATAGCACTTCCCAAAGTGGTAGCATCGTGGATTTCAAAATCTTCCTTCGAATCTTCAACAGTTGAGTTGGAGAGTTCACTTTGCTCTTGAATTTGTACCATGAATTCCATAATCTCTCCCATTTGACTCTTCAATTTATCCAACTTCTTGTCTTGATTTTGTTGGTCATGCGTCAAAGAGGTTAGTACTTGAAGAATTTGATCACTATCCATGGACATACTTGAATTTGATTGGAATTGTTGTGGGGTATGCGGTGGTGGCTGTATAGGTGTGGTGTAGAACTCCTCATATGGCTGCCAATATGCATCTTGTTGAGCATCCTTGGCTTGATTTTGTGAGCCCTGCACCAAACAATTTAATTCATTAAGAATTTGATTATAATTTATTGACGAACCTGAGTTTGATTGAGCATATTACATAGGTCTTGAATAGAACTCCTCCTCTTGCTGCCAATATCCATCTTGTTGGAATTGTTGAGGTTCCCCCCACATATAATTTGAATGATCTCTCCAAGCCGAATTGTAAGCGTTGGAAAACATGTTGTTGCTTGGTTGATCATAGCCTTGATAACCCCAAGCATCTTCGTTCACAGTGAATTGAGGATGTTGATGAGTTTGATATCCGTGCCCATAAGACACACCAAATGTAGGGACACTTTGCATTGTAGTCCTTCCGGCAATCTGTGACAATTGAGAAGTAAGATTCGCCAATTGAGCTTGAATGTTAGCAAAATCCATGTCTTACTTCTCTAGAACCTGAAATCAAAGAAAGAAAACTAAATCAAATATCAAAAGTAAAATAAACGAAACAAAATCAGAAACGAAAAAGAAAGAAAGGGGGATTAGCAATTTTGCTAATCCCCGGCAACGGCGCCAAAATTTGATGTGAAAAATTAACTTGACACTCAAATTACAACCCTATGATTGTAGTATATGTAAGTAGGGATCGTTCTAGCCGGGGATTAGAAGGGATGCTAATCAACACAAATAAGACTCAAAAACACTAAACTGGACTCTATAGACTCAAAACTAACTTAAAACACTAAAAACAGCAAGAAACAATAAAAAAGACTCAATTCTAGACCTAACAAGTGATTTGGACGAAAATATAACTTTAAAAGACTCAAAAGATTTAAAGGAAACAAGTTTTGACTCTAAAAGCAAGACTTAAAAGCAAGGGGTTTTGTTTTGACGAAAATTGAACTTTAAAACTTAAACTTTGAAAACAAACTTAAAACAAAACAGATTGTGATGAAATAGAATGATGAGAAACTAGTTAGAGGGTTCCTTATCCACACATGAACATATGCATATAATTAGATTCCCAGTTATGACTTCAACAAACGATGAATGACAATGTTCCAAGTTAATTAGGTCCGCTTAAATTAACTCTTAGATTTCCCTAGATTCATTGGATTGAATGGAATACGCATTACAACCAAATTATTCCTCATCAAAGTCCCTAACTATGGAATACGCATGATAGAGACATTCAACAAAGATCATTAAGTTCAACGGAAATCATAAACATTGACTAGGCATTCATAACTATGGAATACGCATGTTAATCCAGCCTAGGGTTTACTTAAACACAATCGTGACTAGCGATCTTTACTACTCATGAATATAAGTTCATAACGATTAGGTGAAATTCCCTTATATCCTAGCATCAAGTTTAGGCATGCAAATTAAGTGTCGACCCTCAACCCACATACATAAACAAGTTCTTAATCAAAACAGAAAAGTAAACCACATCTAAAGTTCATGAATTCATAACTGGAGTAAATCAAATCATAACCAACATATGTCCATGGCTTCAAATTTGCCTCTAACTAAAAAGAAATTAGTTCCACATGTTTAACATAATTGAACAGCAAGTTAAATTAAACATGAACATAGAATTAAAAGAAGAAAGAATTCCAAACACTCTAATAGTTGCAGATTGCATAGGCACGGCATAAAACAAAGGGGGATTGGTTTTGGACGAATTTAAAAGCAAAGCAAACTTTGTAAAATAGAACAGATTGTAAAAACGAATTTGATGTTTATGAATGGATGGAAGGCTAGCTAAGGGGTTCATCTCCACACATTTTATACTTGCATACGAAACGATTTCCAATTGCTTTTCAATAAACCATGAATTTTCAACGCCTCAAGTTAATTAGGTCCGCTTAAATTAACCTTCAGATTTTCCTAATGTTATTGAATTGGATGATTGCATACGACAACCCAAAGCATTCCCCACAAGTCCCCTACATGATTGCATAATAGAGATACAAGCAAGAATCATTAAGTTCTATGAAAACCATAAGCATTGACGAAGCACTTGTTACTATGATTGCATGAAACTTATGCCAAGAATTTACTTAACGCGATTGAGATCATCAACCTTTACTACTTGTGAATATAAGTCCATAACGATTAGGTGAAATTTCCTTATATCCTAGCATTCAATTTATGCATGATAATTAAGCGTGCACTCTCAACCAACACACACAAATCAATGTAATTCACATAGATAAGTAAATTGAATTCACAACTTATGAAACGCAATTAGAAGTAATCAAATCATATAGCAAGCATAAACATGGTTTCGAATCCCCCCCTAGCCAAGGGGGGGTTTAGTTCCTCATACGCACAAAACAAAGAGAATTGAATTTAAACATTGAAAGCAAAGGAAAAGAAACACCTAGAATTTCCAGCGACGCGGACTTGAATTGCATGAACTTCCGAGCTTCCTTCTCCTCCTCCTTGGTGCGGCAAAGGACTTTGGACAGGTTCTTTGGGGTTATGGATGGTGGAGAATGGTTATGGATGGATGTAGTAGTGTTTAGGGGAAGGGAATGGTGCGGCAAAGGTGTGGAGAAGTGTTTGGACGAATTTCTGAATTTATGGGATGAATGAATGTGTATGAGAGGTGGTGATCTGATTTAGGGGTTAATATGAGTATATATAGGCACTTAAAACCCTAGGGTAATCAGATATGGACTTGGATAACCCAAATCCACAAGGAAATAGGTTTAAACAATCAGATTTTGCAAAGGAAAAGGGATAAGGTTTAGGTGTCCTAAATGGATAAGGACTCCTCATTGCACTTGGAAACTTTGCCTATTAGGATTAGGAAACCTTTGTCTTTATCATTCCTTCTTCATCTTGGACTCCTTTTCCTTCTTGGACTTGGAATTCTTCTTTGTTGCTGAAACTTGATGCACTCCAAGTAGGAAACCTTGTTTGAGTAGGAATCGTCATCTTCAAGGAATCCTAATTCAACTAGGAAACCCATTTTGACTAGGAATCCTAATTCAACTAGGATTCCAACTTCACTTAGGCGCTTTCCTACTTCGACTAGGAAACCATGTTCAAGTAGGAAACATTATCTTCAAATCTTCAATTTCGTCCATCCTCATGCTCCAAGCATATGACATTCATTCTAAGCTCTAATTTGCTCCAAAAGGCTCCAAAATGCATCCTTTTGCATACTTTGCCCTTAGAACCTGAAAATACATAAAACTAGCTCAAAAGACTACTTTAACTAAGGAAAAACAATGTAAATGCACAAGAACAAGCTAACTAAGGCGCATAAATATGCTCCTATCAAATTCCCCCACACTTAGCTTTTGCTAGTCCTCGAGCAAAACAAAACGAAACAAAGTAACAAAAACGAAATAAAACAAGTAAAACATAACCTAAACCTTCCAACGATTGCCGTAAATTATGGTAGAGGATGGTGACCAAATGGTGCAGCAAAGGATGGTATTTATAGGCTGAAATTCGCAGCCCTTATGTAGCAAAGGAAAAGGATTTAAAGGCCTAATTTGTATAGGATAATAACACACAATCCTTGAAGGAAAAGGCTAAGGCTTTTAGAAACCAAGGGGGAAAGGAATAATCAGGTTTCTAGAAGTTCTAGAAAGGTTTGGGGCGTCACTTTTGTAGGACAAGGGATAAGGCCTTCTAGAAAGGTTGTTTTGTGGCTGATTTCTAGAAAAACAAGGGATAAGGTGTGGCACCTTTGTAGGAGTGGATAAGGGATTCTAGAAACCAATTTTAATGTGTCCTAATCTGAAAATAAATCCCCCATGCAGTTGGAATTAAATTAGGATAGGATTAGGATAGGATAAGATAAGATAAGGTTTTAGATAATGTTCCTTCTTTTGAGCTGATTTCTTATCTTCCTTGACTTGGATTTATTTCTTCACTCTTTTCAGCACATTCCTAGCCTCTTGAACTTCAAATTCGTCCATCCATCTTGCTCCATTCATAAGCTATCCATTTGGTGTCCAAAACTGCCTCAAAATGCTCCAAAATGCACTTTCTTGCCAACTTTGTCATATGAACCTACAAACCCACGAAAATAGCTTAAAACACTATAATAAACATAAACAAACTATGAAAACGCAAGAAAACAAGCTAACTAAGTCGCATAAATATGCTCCTATCATAATGATAGGTGTTATTTTAGGCATGTCGTTAACTACATAACATAATATAAATCATATTAGATTGTTGATTTTAAAACTACTTGATCGGGTCTTAAATCAAATAGTACCACCCACTATTTTTGGCAAATTCCACATCTCTCTAAATGGAATTTGAGAGTTATGTTGAACTCTTAGTGGGGTATGCGAGATTCACCATTACCAAGCCCACCTCAGAATTATATTATTTTGGCTAGTAACTATAATGATGAGAGGATAACTCTTAGCCATTTACAACTTTTGTATTTACCCATCTGTTTTGGCCTCTAGAGAATGATTGCCTCATAATTATATCATGTTGGCGTCATTGCATTTAGTTAAGTCATTCTCACCATGTTAGTTCATGTAGGGGTTTAAGCACAACCTCAGAATTATATCATGTTGGTCACACTCATTGTCTACACTCACTTCATCATATGTGTTTATAGACTAATCCTAGGTGTAAGAACATACTTTGAACTTCCCCATTATAAGGTGAAACCGATGTATGAGTCACAAACAATCAGAGCCTACCACGATGGAAGGCCCATGAAGAGATGTTCAAAGCATCTCTCGCTTATCAACTTAGTATTCGTTCTGAGGGAGTAGTGTTAGGCTACATCAATTTCATTTTAATCTTATTAAAAGGACTTGGGCCTGTCACAACCGATGGTCTAAGTTTATATGATTTAGTAGTATATAATACTCCCAATGTTTTGATGAAACGAGTGAGACTATATAGAACTACTAACAATGCATAGCATCCTCATATAGACTATACAATCATCTTAGGTCTTAGGATGATTATGAACCATTTGAATTGATCCAACACAAGGCTTGTGTTAGACCTTGGGTCTAAGGCGGGTAGTTGTTTATTTTAGTTACGCATATAATCTAATTAAACCGTTATTTCCTATTGACTGTGGATCCCAACTATTCCAATTTGAATACAATTAAACAAAATAGAATACGTGAAATAAAGAGAAAGACTTATGGCCTTTTACATCACATTTGAACTAATCAAATTAATTCAAATCTAAACTACTTAACCAATTCATTCAAACGACCAATCACATAGCTCAATTATCGTAGGCCTTTGGTTCATAATCACCCCGTTACAAAATTAATCACATTAACTAAGAAAGAAACTTAAACAATTAGTTCTTGGATCCATAGAGTTGATTTAAATGGAGCTAAATGAAATGAAAATCAAATTCTCATTAAAGAAACAAAGCTATTTTGTGCTCTAGCTAGTTTGGGCCTAAATACAATAACGTCAACTATAAGGCCATTATGCAAAACATAAACTTTTGGGGTCACTTTGTAAAAACACAAAAGTCCACAGCTTCATGTAATTACAACTAGAATAAAAAAAAATCAACAATTACAAAAACTTACATTAAAGGAACCAAACAATTTGTCCTTTAGTAATTTTGGGTCTTTATGTAAAAAAACATTAACTTTTAGGTCAAAGTGCAAATACACAAAAGTATCAAAATTTTATGTAATTGCAAGAAAGCCCAAAAAGTACCCCCATTAAGGGTGGCCGGTTTTGGTAGTGTGAGTGATGGGTTAATTTTTCGTGAAAATTCAAAATCTTACAGTATGTTTAAAAAGTGATTAGTATGGTGTTGAAAAAGTGATTGGTATGGATGTTGATTGAAAAAGTCCAAATAATGTCACACCAACTTATGACAAACAAAACTTCAATTAAACAACCAAAAACTTTGAATCAAAACACCAAACTTTTTATTCTTGATATGAACATCAAGAACAAAGCAAGAATATTGAAGAACATCCATAAAACCCATAAGAGCTCCATGAATTTTTTCACTCAATAGAACTCAAAATTTCACTACTAAAAAGAGGGTTAACATCCTAGTGTACTTAGGGGTTCCTAATTTCACTTTAAAATACTTTTGATAAGACAAACATGAATCTAAAAATTCACCCCATGGATTTGGTTGAATTTCCCCATAAAAACGGCATCAAATTTAGCTCCAAAATTCATGCTTAAATGAACTACATCCATAACCTTTGAGATGCCAAATTTTATAACAAAATTTGCATTCAAAGAACCAAGAATAAAGCTTGTAACAATTACAATATGAAAATCATAAAATATGAAAATACAAAACCTAAAAGGATTCACCATACACTTGTGACAACCCGTACCTAATTTTATGATTTTATAAATTTCAAAAGAGTGATTTGACGAAAATGCCCCTAGTGGTGAGATTGTTGATTTTCATTGACCGTCATTTAGTGATGCATGCAAGTTACTATTTTACCATAAGTTACTATTTTACCATACTCTCGAAGTTCTGAATGGTACGAGCGTGTAAGCATAATCTGAATTGAAACTGGAGTTACGATAGGGGTTTTACGGAACTACGAATCCGAAAAGTACTTTTGTAAAGATTACTATTTATTGGCAAACTAAACTACCCCAAACATCCTCCCATTTCTCCGTTGTAAATGCACTGCCACTATCGAACCAAGACGTCGGGTTGCTATCTCCATGTTTCCTGGCGAGTCACCAAGGTACGCCTTGGGAACACTTTATTTCCCTTAATTTTCAATGTTTGCGGAAGATCTTAGGGTTTTGCACTTGTTTGGTAGGGTTTGGAGACAGTAGGAACGAAGGACGAAAACTTCCATATTTTTCGACGGCTTTTGAGCCTTTTTCCGGCCAACTCCGGCACAACCGAGGAAACCAAAGGCATATTTGGAATCCTTGGTCTTTGATCTTCGTTTTGGTATATTACTTGGCTAGGTTTAGTGAAGATTTTATTTAGTCGAAATCGAGATTTTTCCCGGTCAGCTTTAGGCCCAAAATTCGGCCCAAATATTTAGCCCAACCAACCCCAAACCTTTGGGTTGATGCTCCAGCCCAGCCCGGTTCCAATTGGGCCATTCTTGGAATATTCTTTGAAATATTCCTTATGTTGACTTTTTTCGAAAATTCCTCGGAAACCTTCTTAGGCTAATTTCGATGTCCCGAGTCTGTTTTTCGACATCCATTTAGTGAAATTCCAAAGTTTTAACATAGTTGACAATCGGGGCGTCTTGGTTGACTTTTTAGGGTTAACTGCTGACTTTTGTTGACTTTTTACGAAAATTGCTCAAGACCCTCCTTAGCATATTTCGACGCACTTATTTCGAATCTGATGTCCGCTTCTCCAAATTCAAACGTTTTAATTGAGTTTTACTAATGGGTCCCAATATTATGCTTAGGTGCGATTACTATTGAAGACTTAGACTTTTCACGTCCGAACGGTTGAGACCTCGCAAGTAACTGTGAGTAGGCCTTTTCTTTTATATAGTATATATATACATGATTGTTAGTTTCCATTTATACATTTTCAAAAGAATTTCCCACATATGCCTAGATTAGACTAACATTTATAAAGATCTAGCGAAATAATGGAAAATTACGAAATTATCATAAATCCTATTGGATGCACAAGTATGGGTACCTTTATGGGATTTTAATTACGGCCATGTTTAATAATTTATTTATTACTATTATGTCGATGTGAATTATCGAATCATTGTCATATGGCTATATTTATATTATCTGCTCATTGTTTGATGCACCGATGTTGGTACTCGCCTGGTCCAGGGCCAGTCTTTCACATGTATGTGCACATTGCATCGTACGCTCACTTTGGATCCATTGTAGGTGCTAGTCTTGTCGTACAGGTTGCAATAGGCAACTTCGACTTATATGTGATGCGCATAGCCCCAGTCTTCACGTGATTGTAGTACTCTAGCATATATTGTTGTTACACAGTCCTGTTCATGTCAGAATATCTCTGCATGAACTCGTGTGTCAGCATGTGTCGATGAGCATTCGATATGATATGTTTGCTTATGCGAGATTATGTGATTATGGACGTCATGTGTCTATTTAGGAATTATTGTGCCATATTGAATTCTTGAGATTTTGCAGGCTACATAAGGTATTTTCTTACTATACGTAGTATGTATATTTTGGAAACTATACTTGTTTTACGGCGAGGGGTTATAATGTTGTCAGAAAGTTTTTATTAAAACTTTATTTTCAGGCCCACTCACCCTTATTTTTGGCCCCTCCAGGTTTTAGTAGCTGAGCTTTCGTTTCAACGAGGAGTATTGGCAAATCTTGGTGTAGACAATTACTTTCGATGATATAATTCTCACCCTATTTTACTATACTGTACTTATGCTCTGACATAGGTTCATTTCTACTCACATGCGCACTCTTGTATTTAGGCACTTTTAGGTCTAAATTTATTCACATTTTCCACATCACTACACTTTATGGCTTCATCACCTTCCTGGGTCGGCCAGCACAGCTCATTTCGAACATTCTAGGTCGGGGTGTGTCAACACTAGACCTAGGCTCTAATGCCACTTGAAGGAAAAAAAATTGTCCTAGTAAAAAACAAGTGAGAATATAACATACAAGCATACAAAAACTCTTAAAGCAGGCATGCATTCAAAACGATTTTTTGACCCAAAGAAATTCAAAGCCTAGTATATGGTGAATCTAAAGACACTTTGCAAAAGAAAAGGAAAGTTTGAGCTTTTCTCACCCTTGAAGCTTATCCTTGTTTGCACAGGGATTCACCCAAGTGGAGGGACTTCAAGTCACCTCTTTTGTTCCTTGGTTCTTTCATTTCTTCTTGGCTCTTTCCTCCTTGAATCCTTGTTCTACTTTGCTTCTCCTTTGCTCCTTGAGGATATGAGGAAGGATCTCCAAAAAGCACCAAAAGCTTGGTGCCTTTAAGTCTCCACACCAAAGATGTAGTGTGAAGGGAAGATAGATGGCTTAGAGATATTTTTTATGCTAGTAAAAATCGCCCTAGGTGGCTGGCCTCCTTGTAGAGAAGAGAGAGTGAAAGTGTTTCTCGTTTTCTCCAAAGAAAACCCATAATGAGCTTTTTTCCTACAACTTTCCTTCTACTCACCTGAGGTGAGTGACAAACTTGAAATTGTGCAAACTTCCTCACCATGGCCCACCCCCTTTAGTTCCTTTGGCTAATTCCGATTTTGTTTTAGTTGTCATACAACTTAAACATAATGGGTCTTGGGGATCAAAACCCTTTTGAGCTACGAAGCCCGAAACTAACTTAAAAGCCCAATACAACTTTTCGTATAATTAATTAATCTTAGTCATTCTCAATTAAAATATTTAATTGCTTATCCTTCTTATTTATATTTCTTCACGTTCATCCTTACTTGGTGTATGAGCCATTAGGTTCCATTTAGCAAAGCAATGGGCAATTATTACTCTTAACAATCGATTGTGAATTGAAATCACATTTCAATTTTCTGTTTGATGAAGATTAGTAGTTGCTAATCTTCAGGGCTTCCACAAACCATGAGTGACACCTAACAGTATGTCATGGCTACCCAAGCTAAGTAGATGTGGTTGGAGAACCTATCCAGTTACAACTACAATGCAATATGGTTCTTCTTTAATATAATACTCTTGATCACATTGTTTACGTGATAGTTTGTTTCATGTCTACTATCCATTGTGATACTTCTCTATATGATTAAATTGAATATGATTTGGAGCTTCTTCCTAAGTTATATTCATATGCTTTGTCCAAAGACTCCAAAATCATATCTCAAAGTATTCTCCTTCCACCATGGAAGGTTAGAGATCCCTTGTACATTCACATGCCTACATGACTACATAGCTTGACCACAACAATGTCGTGACACTCTCAATGGATTGCCTTTGACATAGTAGAAGATCAAGAACCTAACCATCAGAAAACTATGATGCCTCATGTCAAATTACTACTTTGCATATGGCAACTTATTAGCTCTTACATGACATGTATGTTCGAACTCTCTTTTGATCGTTGTTCAGTGTACTCGATTACCCTTTTAAGCAGCTATGTGTTTGTCTTAGTGTCCAACACTAAATGACTTAAGACTAGTCATACTCACGCTTGATTCAACATAACACATACTATCCTAAGTGGATTGTCAATGCCCAATTGGCAATCCTATGGCTAGGAATGTTTCAGGAATGAACATAAGAAAAATGTCTCATTAATCTAACTTACTTAGATCACTTTTTTCTTAGAATGAATACACCTGGATTCCCCTATTGCTTACAGTGATTAACAATAAGCTTTGCTCTTCATTAACCAAATAATAGTTTAACATATTGAGTATTCCAAAAGCTATTACATCAAATGAGTGGCATTTGTGGGCATACCTCCAACATCTTTGATGCGTAAGTTAGTTTCTCTGAAAAGAGTTTGTGTTTAGGGTTTTCTGTGTACATAAAAGCTTACCCATTTTTGGTGGAGAAATGGGGTTTTTATAAGAGAGGTGGCCAGCCTTTAAGGTTAAATTTGGTGAGAATATTCCCAAGATATTGTGTAACTAATATCTTGGAATAATTGTGAAGATATCCCAAAATAAACATGATTTGGATTACTCACTTGATAGGGTTTGTCTTCAATTAGGAATGTTTATTTAATTCTGAGCAGTCGTAGTTCGCTGCCTGCATGTCCTGGGATGATGAGCTACTCGTGGGGAATTTAAATATGCCATGCTCATTTAATAAGGGCAATCTTGTCTTTCTTAGCTAAAAGTCCACGTGTCGCCTCCAGGATTTATGGGATTATTTTTAGCGCCACAAACATGAATCTCATTGAGACTTCCAAAAAGCTTGAGAAAATTGCCTCACACTTAAAAGCATAGTTTGAGATGAAAGATCTTGGAAAAACTCGATATTGTCTCAGCTTGGAGATCTAGCATTGTTCAGAGTGTGGCCTTATTTTAATGAGGATAAAGCAAAGTCTTTGAGTACTCATATAGTCGTTCGTAAGTTAGATTCAAAACGAGATCCTTTCTGTCCTAAAGAGGATGAGGATGAGGTTTTAGAGCCTGGATTTTCATACCTTATTGCAATTAATACTTTATTGTACCTAACATAGTGCACTAGATCAGACATCTCTTTGGCTATTAATCTTTTAACAAGGTATAGTAACGTGCATACACGCATACATTGGGCTGGTTATGTATTTATCGTAATAGACACCTTAATATTGTGGAGGTTGTTTGTACCATACTTGACCAATTCCGAAACTACTAAGCACCGGTTAACGTTATACCGACAAGGATCCACAAGAGTTTCCTTCCAACCAGGAGGCCAATCACAGCGCAACACGTGTCGACATCAGAAGCCAATTATAGCGCGACACGTGTCAACATCAGAAGCCAATCACAACACGGCACGTGTCAATGTTAGAACAAAGCTAGAAACTCTCTTCTATAAAAGGAGATCATTCTCCCACAATATTGCCTAATGTCATTTGTACTAAATCATTCACTAATACTCACTAAAGGAAAGCTTGAACCTATGTACTTGTGTAAACCCTTCACAATTAATGAGAACTCCTCTATTCTGTGGATGTAGCCAATCTGGGTGAACGATGTACATCTTGTGTTTGCTTCCCTGTCTCTATCCATTTACATACTTATCCACACTAGTGATCGGAGCAATCTAGCGAAGGTCACAAACTTAACACTTTCTATTGTACCAAAGTCCTCACTGATTTTGTGCATTAACAGAGGTCAACCAAGAAGATCTCAGTTGCAACTTTTTCAAACCATGTTGAAATTCTCACCTTGCATGAAGCTACGCTTGAAGGCTTATGGTTGAGACACAGTTATGGAACATATTTGAAGCACCCACGGACTTTGTCATTGACATCTCTACAACAATATATAAAGATAACGCAGCATGTATCAACCAGATTAAAAAGTGATACATCAAACGAGACAACACCAAACATACTGCGTCAAAATTCTTCTTTCCACATCAGTAACAAGAGCATCAGAAGATTGAAATCAAGCAAATCTATTCCCAGGACAACCTAACCAATCTCTTTACCAAGTCATTGCCAAAGTTTACTTTTAGAAGCTTGTTCAAGGAATTGATATGCATAAATTATCTATTTTTAATTGCTTGTAGTTCTCATTTAGAAGTTTTGTCAAGTTCAGGGGAGTATCCAAAATATGGGACCATGATTTTCCTGGGCGGAAGTAAGGCAGAACAAAATACAAATACCTCAGAAGTCTGGTCATGGACTCAACAACTCCGAGCAAAGCTGGATTAATGGAGCCATGGTGCCACCATCATCCTATTCCAAAGTAATGGGTGAAGCCCAAATGACTTTGTTGAGAATGACCATTCTTGTTCTACAAGATATGGAAACCTAACTCAACATGGAATCAGCCAGGTTTCTTATATGTCATGGAGTTCTTATAATCTAGGAACTAGTGTGCGCCGCAAGAATCACACTCTCAACTAGTATAAATGCCCCCTTATAGGGTTCATATCTAGTAGCGCAGTCATCACACTCTAACTCTCTTACCCACTACTTGAGTCTTATATTTACTTACTAACTTAACCATCAAAAAGTATTGGACCTGCACATACCCCCGATCTTTGGCTTTCTCACAGTTGTTTGTTATTTTACAGGTTACTCGGATTTGTGCATCTCTACCACCTGTAATGATGCACGAATTTGGTTCCAACACAGAAGTATATTCACTTAATCTTAATGTACTATTTTTAACTACGCTTAGATGCAATTTTTCCTTTGTTTTTTTGCTACCTGACGAGGTTTTAACAAGGCACCCATCTTAGGTTGGTCATACCCTAGTGTTCATTCTACTTGCGTCCTAAAGGTGTTTAGTTTTAACTTAATGTAAGTTCTCATTTTTCTCCTAAGACTATGGGTTTTTATCCTACTATGAGTTTTACCATAGTGACTTTTTTGAATTCTACTACTTATGCATTCTTTCGTTTAATTCAAGACTGGCATTCCCTCACTATGACGACGACTTCATCAATTAAACTTACTTCATCCCTGAAGACCTAATGCAACATTTTGTTTTAGTATTTACATACTAAAGGGGGAGTGTTGCAGTCTTAGTATAGTTAGGAATGTGATTATGTAAATCCTATTGAGATTCTATAGTATCTTTTAAAAAATGTCTTATTTTAGACATATTACTTGAAAGGCAAGGATTCTCCCCTCTTCACTACTATAAATAAAGGCACAATGATGTAAGATAACACACACCTCATAATTCATCAATTCTCCTCTCTCTCTCTTGCCTCCACACATCTATATATACACACACACACACAGGGTTAGGATTTGGAAACACATTTTTAACACAAGTTCTTGTAGCTCACATTCTGCAATTTTGTTCAAGGATTTGAACTGCCTATATTTCAATTCATCAACAATAGATCATCCTTAAAAAAAAATTAGACAAATCCAAAACCACTAAGACATTCAGATGTATTGAAGAAAATGAATTGGGTGGTTTTTGATAGAGATGATCGTTAAGAGGGAGACACAAAAGATAGACGGTTGGATTTTTAAAAGACATTACAGAGTGGACCCCACGAAAAGATGTGTCAAAATGTTGTTAAAAAGGCGTGCCTCTGAATCATCTAAACCCATATATATACATATATGTATATTTGGGAAGTTTGGGAACAACATATAGGCTCGAGTCCGTGTAGGTAGTGTGCTAATATACTTATTAACTTTTGAGAAATCAAACCTTTAAGTATATATTTAAGAAGTTTTGGGAAGTTAGTACTGACACATCCTGACTTGGGTATCCAAGCGGACACTAAAATCGAGGCATGTTAGCTGACACATGAATGGGTGGTGAGAGCCATAACATGCACTGTCAAAGCATAGTTTAAACTAAATTAACTAAGAGTGAAGTGCGGGAATGAACCTTTATTACAATGATGCAGTGTCATAAAATAGTTAACATTGCAATAGAAAAGAGAATATTCCTAGTTAGGATGAATATTATACAACTAATAGGAGGTAGAATTCTGACATTATTGTACATGAATGTTAGAACCACCAGTGATCCCTCATCGCCACAAAATCCAACTACTAAGTCCCGAAGGGGCCAAAACAAAGAGCGTGAGTAGGCAAAAATAAGGGTTTCTAAAACCTTCGCTTTTCATAACATAATAACCCTTTGCTATGAAACCCTTGCTGCATCAAAACACAGCCCAAGCCTTTGTGTGATGCATCGATGTAAACTCCATATTCACTGTTCTCGTCAGGAAGTACAAGTATTGGAGCGTGAGTGAGGCGATATTTAAGTTCTTGAAAACTATGCTCACAGTCCTCATTCCACTTAAAAGTCACCTTTCGGGTCAACTTAGTACGTGGGGCATTAATTGACGAGAAATCTTTCATGAATCTTTGGTAGTATCTAGCCAAACCCAAGAAACTTCGAATCTCGGTAACAATCTTCGGTTGCTCCCACTCAAGGAAGAAAATATCGGTAATATCGGAAATATCGGTAGTCCGAGAACACGGAAATATCGATGGAAATATCGGGATAATATCGATATCGATAAAAATTATATGGAAACCACGGAAATTGTAAGAAAAACTTGGAAATTTTTATTGAAACTTTGCAAGATGTTTATTTAGTCAATTATCTATTAGTTTATCACAAAAAATTGAAAGGAAATACATTGCATGATGGATTTAACATTATCAAGTTGATTATATAGCGAGCTGACAAACATTGTGAGTGTAGAAAATATGTAGTAATTAATGAAAGAAGTCTAAACACACCATAATCATTTATATATAATGAATTAGTACAATATTTTACACTTGATACATTGCATGGTAAGATACATGAGTGACTTAGTACCACATAGAGTTCCTATGAGGTTCAAAATTTTGACTATCTTCATCATCTCTATGTGTAGAATGAGTGTATTGTGAAGAGTAGTTATCAAATGATAAATCCCCAAAATAATTTTGTATGTAATTGTTAATATCCCACCCATATGGATCTGAGATTGGTTGACCTTGTCCATAAGCAAAATCATTTGAAGATTGAGTCTTGGATTGTTTCCATGAGTCGCTCGATTCCATCCCAAAAGGAATGGGATATGAAGGGTAGGGAAATGGTTGGTTATGAGTATTATCATAGTTACTACTTCCCACTCCAACAGAGTCCGAAGTTCTAGATAACGAGTCATCTTCTTGACTTGACAAAATCCACTTGCCTCTTTCTCTGCGAGTATAGTCCTTCCCTATGGCACCAATTCCTGGTCCTGCCCGCCTACTGCCATGGTCATCATCCTATGTTGCATGCGTGAAGTTTGCCTCACCAGTGAAGGGGCTTATAAATCCGGGAGGTGGTGGTCCATAATAGTTTCCATATCCACCACCACTACCTCCAACTCCACTAATTCCCACCTCCGGTGGTAGGTGAGTCTCCTGATCTTGTACTAGAGCTATCATTAGTATCATCATGATGTTGTGGTTGTGTAGGATTGGAAGAAGGTGGAATTCCAGTGTTTCTTGGTCTTGGGTGCAAAAGTTCATCCAAAGAGTCAGCGCTGCTGGATCCCACCTCATCCTCTAATACTCTTTCTACATTTATCCCTTCATTACGTGCTTTTTCAGCAACTCTGAGAGCTGGGTTGCCTTCATCATCATCTAAATGAAGAGGTCTAATCTATTGAAAAAGTTGGTTACCCTCTGTATCATCATCTTCACCAACAATATCAAACACATCTAGTGGGTCACCACGGTCGACATGATCTATTTCTGCTTCCTTATCTCGAATTTGAAGCTTCATGTTGTAGTAGCAATAAACTAATTTTTCCAAGCTACTATGAGCCAACTTATTTCTTTGCTTTGTGTGTATGAGTGCAAATGTGCTCCAATTTCTTCACAAGCAGATGAGGAAGCTGTTTGTGATAATACTTTTATTGCTACCTTTCTCACAGTTGGTGCATCGGTCTCATACATGATCCACCATTCAGCTACAATGAAAAATAATGTTGATAAGCCCAATAACTCCAACAAATTCTATTATAAACTTATAGTGAAATATGTTTATACTCACTAGGAGACATATTTGTTCGAGCAGCAACTGATGTTGGTTCTCCAAAAGTTCTTCTTGCATCTTTAAACCATGTTAGCTGAATACAATAAATTCTGTTAGTTTAATCCAACAAAGTAATTATTATAATTTAAGTAATTGTGTACCTCATTTCCAAATTGGCCAACTGCTGGTGATGCAGGGTCTAATTTACAGTATACATTATGTACAGCACATATAAGGTTACCATCATCTCCAACACCGGGTCTGTATTGGTATCGGGGATTCAAATAATATGTTGTTCAAAGAAACACATACTCTAATAAGAGAAATAATACTTATGCAACTAAAGAAATGAATTGCAAATTATGACATAATTTATACATGCTGCATGCAAATCGTGGTATAATGTCTTATACCATCGGTCTTCAATTATCTTTATGACCCACCTTGCACCATGTTTTCTTTCCAATTCATCCTTCACTACACGCATCAACTCATATACTGCCCTCATAGTAGGATACACTTCTGTGTCAACAATCCGTAAAACTTTGTAAAGAGGTTCAAACACTTGACACACATGTTCTGATTGAGTACAAAAAGCATGATCAAGCACTATACTTTCCACCATACGACCTGTATTTGAGCGGCTCAAATTGTGGTTGGCCCAATCGTCACTAGTGAATAGTTGCTTCAACCCTGATTTCTTCTTGAGTAGGCTGTCTAATGCAATATAGTTGGTGGCGAATCGAGTGGTAGCTAGACGAATAATTTCTCCTTTGCAAAATTCACGCATCTTTGCCAACAACCAACCGTGATTGTAAATATAATTTGTGATCGTTCTAGCTCTTTTGACCACAGTAGCAACATTCTCTCTCTTCCCCATTGCCTCAAACATGAGATCAATACAATGTGCTGCACATGATGTCCAAAACACATTATGATGCTTCATTAACTTTTTTCCAGCTTTGACAAATGCAGAACCGTTGTCGGTCACGACTTGGACAACATTATGCTCTCCCACCTCCATGATTACATCCCTCAATAATTTGTAAATATACTTGTAATTCTTTATATGGTCTGAAGCATCAACAGACTTCAAAAAAATTGTCTTGCCCTTGGAGTATACCATGAAGTTGATGATAGATAATCTGGTCGGGCCGGTCCATCCGTCACACATGATTGTGCAACCATTAGTTTCCCACTTTGACCTCAACTTGTTAACATACTCGCCAATGTCTTTATACTCCATATCCAAATATTTGTTTCTTATCTCATAGGGAGTGGGAGGTTGTACTCCAACACCGGCCTGTTGACATCCCACTACCATATTTTTGAAATGATGTGATGAAGCCTTCGCAGCAGGGACATTTTCATAGATAAAGAACTTGCTAATTAGACGCCCCATTCCCTCCTTCACATTACCTCCCTTGAAATAACTCCAAACACTCTTTTGACGTGCGTTGGATGACTTATATAAACTTGGGGCTATTGGTGGTGTTGGTTGTGATTCTCTAAGACTGCCTCCCCGTCTCATTTGTGCACCACCACTTGTCCCGGAACCTTGTGCTCTATTAGGAATTTTATGAAGGTGTTCTCTTTCCCATGCTGACTGTTTGGAGGCACGTAATTCTTGTTTCAAACTGTGTCGTTCTTCAGGTCCCATGTCATCATCACATTCGTCCTCATCGTCATCATCATCACTGTCGAGCTCTTGGCCATAGACTTCTCCCCGTAGCCCAACTCGAATATTTTCCATTCCCTGTGTTATCTTTTCCTTCTGCTGTTTTTTATTTTTTAATAATGTGCTGATGAATGCCTTCACTTCTGGGGGGACATTATCGCATCGTTGGACATTTTTTGCTGGATCTAATCCACTAAGATGGTACTTAAGTCGTGTCACTCCGCCACTCTTCATTACCCAACCACGATATTTGCAAATTGTGCCATGTTTGTTTCCGTCTATTGGTTATTCATGTTCCCAAGCTGGATCACGTTTACTAGCTCCACTGGACATCGTCAATGTACCTACATTTATTTTTCATGAAAATTAGACAAATATTTTTTGGCCAAAAAATATAGTAGTGATGACGGTTATATAAGAGAACCTAAATAATAAAGTTATTCTATAGAAGAATTAAATATGAAGTAAAGAAAATGATTGTAAAAATTTAAGTAATTAAAAAAATAATATGGAATAATAAAACCTAATATTACTGAATAATAATCCAATTTGATAATAATCCAATTTAATGAATAATCCACCAATTTGATAAAAAAATTATCCTAATATAAAACATGGTGATGAATAATAACCCAATTTGATAATAATCCAATTTAATGAATAATCCACCAATTTGATAAAAAAATTATCCTAATATAAAACATGGTGATGAATAATAATCCAATTTGATAATAATCCAATTTAATGAATAATCCACCAATTTGATAAAAAAATTATCCTAATATAAAAGAATAATAATCCAATTTGATAATAAAAAAACCTAATATAAAAGAATAATAATCCAATTTGATAATAAAAAAATCTAATATTAATGCAAGTATTAACATTACTTAATTACTTAAAAAAATTAACATGCAATTGTTAACATTACTTAATTACTTACAAAAACTAACATGCAAGTATTAACATTACTTAATTACTTAAAAAAATTAACATGCAATTGTTAACATTACTTAATTACTTACAAAAACTAACATGCAAGTATTAACATTACTTAATTACTTAAAAAAATTAACATGCAATTGTTAACATTACTTAATTACTTACAAAAACTAACATGCAAGTATTAACATTACTTAATTACTTAAAAAAATTAACATGCAATTGTTAACATTACTTAATTACTTACAAAAACTAACATGCAAGTATTAATTACTTAAAAAAATTAACATACGAGTCCACACAAATTTATTTGTTGTTGTATAAATTACAATAATATAAATATAAGTTTGTAAACTTACCTTAAATATGGAACCCTTTGTGTTCAAGCTTTGGAATGGATCTGGAATGGCTTTGAAAATGGTAAGGGAAATAAAATAATAAATAACATTAAACATATTAAAATTATCCTAGGGAATAATTATACAACATTACTTAATTACTTAAAAAAAATTAACATGTAATTGTTAACATTACTTAATTACTTACAAAAACTAACATGCAAGTATTAATTACTTAAAAAAATTAACATACGAGTTCACACAAATTTTTTTGTTGTTGTATAAATTATAAGAATATAAATATAAGTTTGTAAACTTACTTTAAATATGGAACCCTTTGTGTTCAAGCTCTGGATCTGGAATGACTTTGAAAGGGGCAAGGGAAATAAAATAATCGAAAAGGCTCCTCTGCTACTCCACCTCTTGAAATTTTATCACAACGGCAGCTTTGAAAGAATATCACAATGGCTCTGATACTCCACCTTTTAAAACAATATCGGCACACGGTTTTGAATGAAACCACCATCCATGGTCTGAAAAGAATACAAATTATAATTGTAAAAGTGATCTGAAATTGTCAAAATAATTGTAAAACTTGTCGGGAATACTGAGTGAGTCATGTGTCCTCCTGACAGGAGGAACCCACACACACACACACAAATGACACAACGCACGCAACCAACCACACACGCACACAACGCACGCACACAAACATCACACACGCAGACACGACCTCAGTCTCTCTCTCTCTCTCGATCCTTCTCGATCTCTCTTCTCCCTTCTCCCCCACACACACACACACACACACAGATCTCCGATCTCTCTTCTCCCTTCTCCCAAACACACACATACACACAGAGATCTCCGATCTCTCTTCTCCCAAACACACACACACACATTCACACACACACACACAGATCTCTCGATCTCTCTTCTCTATTCTCCGATCTCTCTTCTCCCTTCTCCGATCTCTCTTTTCCCTTCTCCCACTCACACACACACACACACACAGATCTTCGATCTCTCTTCTCCCTTCTCCCACGCACACACACACACACACACACACACAGAGATATCTCTATCTCTCTTCTCCCTTCCCCTACACACACACCACGGCCTTCTGCTCCTCAGTCCGACAATCTCGAATCCCTCTCGATATCTAGGTGTCGCCGCCGTTGATCGTGGCTCTTGGCGAAGTCGAGTTGGCTCAGTCGTCTGTGGCGGTGCGCCACTGAGCAAGGAGTTAGCTCAGTCATCTGGTTCGTCTTCGACTCGAAGAAAACAAACTTTCAGGTGAGATTCCATTGAAACCCTAAACCCTAAACCGACATCACACATGTTGAATCGTTTATTACCTCTTGCATGTGTGAAATTTGAAGTTTATATGTGAAATTGAAGTTAAAAATCGTGTTTTTGCAAGGTTTTTGGGATGAAATCGGCTCGGGAATAGGCACACCATCTCCAGCGTTCTTCTTCGACGTTCGGCTCGGAGTCCGATTGCACCGTTCAAAAAAATATCCCGATGTTTCCAAAATATCGTGATATTATCGATAATATCGCAATATTTGGACGAAAACCATTCGGATACCAATTAAAATATCCATTCCCCGAAAAAACCGATAATATCGGCGATATTTCGCCGATATTATCAGCATTTTCTTCCATGCTCCCACTTGAGAATGGAAAAAAATTTCTTGGGATTAACAAAGATTCCCTCGGCCGAGATGATATGGCCTAAGTAACCATTGTTATCCAACCAGAATTGACATTTGCTAAACTTCACAAACAACTTCCTCTTTCGTAACCTTTCCAACAACAACCTTAGATGACAGACATGTTCTTGTTCACTCTTGGAATATGCCAAGATATCGTCGATAAAGATCATCACAAACTCATCTAAATAAGATTGAAAAACCTTATTCATCAAATCCATGAAAGCCACAGGAGCATTTGTCAAGCCAAAAGGCATGACAAGGAATCCATAATGATGGTATCGAGTCCGGGGACATACTCAGCTCGGATCTTCAATTGATGATACTTCGATCTTGAATCAATCTTGGAAAAGACTTCCGCCTTTTTCAGTTGATCAAACAAATCATCTATCCTCGGTAGAAGATACCGATTCTTAATTGTCACCTTGTTCAGTTGACGATAATAATGCACAATCACATACTACCATTTTTTTCCTAACAAACAAAACTACCCCAGAGCGAGATACTAGGTTGAATAAAACCCTATCAACCAGTTCTTGTAGTTGAATTTTCAATTCTCTTAATTGGGCAGATGTCATACGATACGGAATAAGAGAGATCGGATTGGTACCTGGTAAAAAATCGATGGTGAATTCAATCTCCCGATCATAGGGTAATCTAGGTAAATCATCCGGAAATACATCAAGGTACTTATTTACGATCGTCACATCTTCAACATTAGGGACTTCTTTTTCTTTAACCGTGACATGAGCAATGTATCCCGCACATCCTATATACAATAGTCTTTTAGCTCGGAGTTAAGAAATAAGACTATTAGGTAAGATCATTCGTTCGCCCTGGAATTTGACATATGGTCCTCCAGGTGGACAAAAGATTACCAACTTCTAAAAACAATCAATGTGAGCATGATGTCTCGATAGGCAAATCATACCCAACATAAGGTCAAAATTTACCATATGTAGGGGTACAAGATCCGCTTCCATGAGTACTGCACTCATGAAGATCAGACAACTAGAAACTCCACTGCTGGACTGTCCCTAAGGGGTGCGTTTGTTACACCGAACTATCTCGGACTGGACTGGCTTAGATTAGACTAAGCTGGACTGACTTAGTGAAGTGTTTGGTACAGTGCCAGACTAAAAAAGAGAATAATAATTTTTTTTTTCTTTTTTATTCTTTTTCTTTCTATTTTCTGGAACTCTTTATCTATTTTTCTTTTTCTTATTATTTTTGCTTTCTAGGACTTTCTATCTGTTTCTCTGTCTGTTCTTCATTTTCATTTTTTTTCTCTTCTTTTCTTTTCTAGAACTCTGTATTCCTTCCCCCTCTATTTCTTCATCTGTAGTCCCCCAAGTTAGTCAAAGTGCACAAATTGATAATCACAAAATGGAGACATGCCTCACTTTTAATTCTCAATTCCTAATTTTTTTTCCCCAAATTTCCAATTCCCACCAAAAACCCCAATGACTGCTCATCCCAATTCCATCGGCAGCCATGGCAAGTTTTCTCGTCTGACAACCTCTCTCTCTTTTCTTTGTTTTCCCATCTAAATTCATCCAGCCAAATCCTTCTCTTTCCCAATTTCGTCAGCGGCCATGGCAAGTTTTCCCGTCTGGGTGGTTCTGATTCTAAGATTTTAGGGGGTTCTTGGTGGTTCTGCACTCCCTCGCAATGCAAGATTGTGGTGGTGGGTCGAAGGGTTCTAGGAAGACAAGAGGCAGTGACATAGTCCTAGCTAATACCAAGGTTTTAGTCGGGACTAGCTAGCGACGCTTAGCGAAGTTTAGAGTCTAGGTGAGTCAGACCTAGTATTATTTAAGTTAGTCCCTTGCTACGCCAAACACAGGACTACATAGACTATTAGTCCAGTCCTATCCAGTGAATGCTAATGATGTCAAACAAACGCCCCCAAGAAGTAATCTGCTGAACAAAATGTGAAGAAGATTGTGGAACTTAACGCATAACAGGTTAAGAAAACTAGTGAATAGAAGGATAGGCATACAAACTGGGCTGAAAAAAACTATTGCCCATAAGCAGGATAAGGTGCAAGCTACTGATATGAATTATGCGGAACTTCATGTTCAAGTTGCTGAGTCATTTCATAAGATATCCCCAAATGTTGCCTTAGATAAGGGCAATTCCTCTGAAAATGTCCTGGCTGACAATAATTGAAGCAAAGTCCCGTACCTGATCTACACTCACCATCATGGTAAGTGACGCAAATAGTGCAGAAAGGTATATGGTCCTTACGAAAAGACCCACCCCAAAATCCGTTGCCAGAGAATCGGCCACTGCTTGTAGAACCTTTGCTGGCACGAGGTGTAGTATTGTTAAATCCACCGTTAGTAGATCCAGAAAGCTGACTTTTCTTCTTAATAGCTACCTTACTCTTCATTCCACCCATGGACAATGCTTCTTTGATATTTTTTGCCTTAAACTTACTCTTAAATCCACCAAACTGTCATCCACCACCACTAGTGCTCATTTGTTTACCCTTCGCTATTTGCTTTTCCTTCTTCTAATTAATCACTTGTTCAACCCACTGAGCTGTGCGGAAAGCTGTCTCATAAGTGACACCGTCACTAACAAAGGCATAAGTGCACAACTCCTGATTAAGGCCATAAATGAACTGCTTTATCTTCTCATCAGCACTATCTTGAATACTCGAGCAATACTAGACTAATCGCCAAAATTCTTGCTCATAGTCGACAACAGACATATCCCCTTGCTCGAGAACCAAGAACTCTCATCTCCTGATAGCTTGAAACTCAAGACTCAAAAAATTACTCTTGAACTGCTCCTCGAAAAGATCCCAAGTCTAAACCTCATCAGCCCGAATGTTGTGACGCTCCATCTTCCACCAATTCTTAGCATTGTCAACCATGAAGAAAGTTGTTGTGCTTAATCTCTAGTCTACCGGACATCTCAGAACTGCAAGGACATCATCCATATGCTTCAACCAAGATTCAACTTCTTCCCCGGCTCCACGACAGTCGAGAAAGTAAGCACCATGACTCACAGCAATTTTCTCTTGAGTGCGACCACGATTTGCATTAGGAATCAGTTAGGCTAATGCCTCAGTTAACTACTGTAATCCTGAAATAGGAATATGTTCACACCTAGGTGGCATAATTTGCCAAGTAGACATTAAATAATTAGCACAATTAATGGCATCATACAATGCAAATGTATGTTTCCCTTAACCATGTTATGATACCAAACTGACACACCTCGACCCTAATAACACAAGTTATAAGGCCATAATGTGTTGGTCGACACTAAATTGACCATATGACACCATTGAGAGATGACGTCACAGTCCAACTTAATGACGAAGCCATAGCAAGATATTTATGATGTGCAAGAATTTGAACAAAAACGTTCATCACTAATAAATCCAAAGCTTCTACAAGTTCACTTATCAACCTCCCCACTTGGGGACACAAATTATCTCGAGATTAACTCTCATTATTATCACATCACATTAGAGCAACTAGAAGTTTCACACAACTATAAACACATAAAAGCGCAGTATTATGCATAATCAAAAGTGCGATCATGCAACTATTACAATAAAGATAAAACTACAGTAAATGAACCATCATCCTAAATCCATATGATGAAAGCCTCACTGCCAAGTCCACTCATCACCACCGGCATTCTCCTTATTCTCGTTACGTCCTGAAGGGGTTAACAAAAAAATAAAAAATAAAAATAAAAACGTGAGTGGACCAGTTTTATCACATTTAAAATCATTCAACATAATAGTCCCTATTTTGAAAACATGTATAGTGAAAACTACATACACAGTAATACTACAATAATAGTAGTCAAGATCAACTCAATCTTGCTCGTCATATCAAAGAAAGTAAATTAATCACAAATAACGTAATGTATAGCAAGCAGGTGAAGTGACATCTACCTGATCGATATATAGCGTCTACTAGCACATTCTAGCCTCTACTAGAAAGAAGGTACCTGCAATAAGTCCTATAGCCATAGCTAGATATATGTATGATAACCATGTGGTGAAAATAAATCACCAATGATCTCAAGATTTCTTCTAAATACAATTCAAGCCTAAGTCTTGTAAGACCCCGAAATATCACATCTCTAGTGGACATAGTCTGCACCCTAAGGTAAGACTTGGAGTGAATAGAAAGCTAAGCCTACCCTCGAAAATGATCGATCTAATCAGGTGATTCCCTAATACTATCGAATACAAACGACTCAACTCTGGAGAGAACCAAGTCAATCAAGAGTACAGACTCCACCAGCTGTCCAGGTACTAGGCTGCGCATGCTAGCCTGCACAATACCTTCTGGGCCACGTGATGTGCCAGGCGGGGCAGTCTGGCACAACCACTCCTTTCACCCATGATGGAGAAGAGACAAAATGTCCTTCTTCAACATGGCATTCGTATGTCAGATCGGTCTCCTTGTTGGACCCTTTATTCCAAGCTACACAAGGGAATGTCCAGTGACGTGGACCAACTTCGCAGGAGGCCTATAAATATGCCTAGTGACCCCTCACCACAAGTAAGTCCATCAACACCCCAGAAATACACTTTACACCCCTCTCTACAATCATTGACTTAAGCATCGGAGCCTCCACGCCGAGAACCACCCTTCTCGGTGCTCAGACTCACGGTGTTGGCATGTTCTTCATCTACAGGTTTCACTCCACGGTGGTGGAAAATCGGCTCTAACAAGTCTTATCAAAGACTAACATAAGTAATATGCATCCGCATATAAAATCATATATTTATATGATTTTATATATATAATCATAAAAACATTTAGTTTTTCAAAGGGGTCCACTCACAGGTAAGTAGAGTATCCCTCCTCAATAGGCTCCTTGCCTAAACTCTTTCGATCCTCTAATAAGTCAGAAATAATCATATAAATCTAAGTTAATCTTTAATCAACATTTTATGGAAAATTGTCCAAAACTACCATTTAGGTAATGAATTTGCACAAGCGGAGGGCGTCACGTGAATTTAGAACACCGAAAAACTATGGATAGGTCACGGGTCATGAACCCACCGCCATGCTCCAACCACGAGGCGTAGCGATTATGTCATGCACCGTCACGCGCCTCTGTGGGCCATCAACATTGTACTCACCATCGTTGTTCAGCGAGTAGACGTCACACTTGCCATCGCCGGTCTGGTGAGGTTTTAAGTGAGTTAACAAAATACACCTGCTCCGTTAGTAGATAATGGAATCTCAGTTCCTGCTATTAAGGTTAATATATGATCGTCGCCCGTCACCATCGCTGGTTGCCTAAGTCTCGCCAAAAATAGCATAAACTTCCAAATTTCGATTAGGACCAATCCGAGATCGATTTGAATGATTGCAACGCCAAAATTTGTGTAATTTAGTCCTAAATATGATCAGGAACTTACCTAGACCCTTTTTAGGACGATGAGAGGTTGAATCCACCTTGAATTCAACGAGTGATGCTAGAAACTCACAAGCAACTAGGTTAATTACTTGGGTTCGATTCCAATGGGGTCCGTGCATCACCAGTCATAAACTCGTCGGAGTTCGTCCATTCACACTCGCCGGGAACTGCAAAAAGTTAAAAGGTGCATGCAGGGGTTAGGACTCGATTATGGAGTTAAAAACATCATCCCATGTATCGCAAAAACAACTAGAGAGAATAGAAGTACTAGGACACCCACCGGCTTTTAACTCAACGGTATTTCACCAAAATTCGTCGACAAGGCTGGGTTCGAAGGTACAAAAAATTGCTTGTAGAGGTTGAAACCCTTGAGTTTCCAACATAAAACTAACACAACGGGGTGAAAAACAACATGATTAAACCTGGAAATTCAAAGGATAAACAGAGGCCTCACCTGGGTATGAAGTTTAAGAGCTTCAAGCTCTTGGCTTTAATGGTGCCGAGGTCTACACCGCACCAATCTCACATGCAAGACCACCATTGTGATCCTTGCATCCCACAAACTTCGAACATGTAAAATTTAGGTTTGATTTGTGAACGTAAGTGATGTAAGTATAAACTAACACACAAATTAAACTATAAATTATGCAATCGTAGTACGAGTAAGTAGGGATTGTTCTATTCCGGGGATTAGAAGGGATGCTAATCAACACAAATTGAACTTATAAAACTCAAAACTAAGTTAAACTAATAACAAAGCAATGACTAGGGGGATTTTGGACGAATTTAATTAAAACAAAAGTAAATGACAGGAAGTAAATTAACTTGTGAATGAAATATGGATGAAAATATAGTTAAAGGATTCTTCTCCACACATGAATCATATGCATACAAATCGATTTCCAACTATTGTTCCTGTTGAGCAAAAATTGTACATAATATGTAAACAAATAATTCATTCGACATAATTTCACCCTCGTTCATTTTTTCGAAGAGGGTTTTATTAATTCGAGTTCGACCCATTCTAAGCTACGCGCCTATTAATTACAACCCTTCTTTTGGAAAGGCATACCCTTTGATTCTAATTTTGAATAAATCATAACTTGAGGAATTTGATGTTTGTTTGATTTTATGACTGCACCTAGGTCGAACCCTAGATTGCCTACGTACCCTCTTGAGGGATCAAGTCACTCGTAGTTCATGGTGTTTGGGTTTTGATGCCTTGTGCAGTTTCAGCTGGTGCGGGCGAGGACTTTTGGAGCGTTCTGATGCCTTGTGCAGTTTTAGCTCATGTGGGCGAGGAGCAAAGGGCCTTATGCAGTTTTAGCTCGTGCGGGCGAGGACTTTAAACCATTGGAGCTTTTAATGCCTTGTACAGTTTTAGCTCATGCGGGCGAGGAGCATAGATAAATTTGATAAGGTTTTATGCCATTCTGAAATTTGATACGGCGTCGTGCCAGTTAACATAGCTTCATGCCATTTGAGATTTTGTTGCGGCTTCATGCCATTTGATATTTGACTTTTTCTTCGGCTTTGTGCCATTTGATATTTGATACGGCTTTGGGCCATTGGGAGTGAATTTAGTTTATATAAACTAGGGATAAGTTTCGGTTTCATGGTTGCGTCTATAATTTAATATCAAACTGCCTACGTATCCTTAAAGGAATCAAACCAGCGTAGTTCATAAATTTGAGTTTGGATCCTGTGTTTGAACTTTTGGAAAAATGAGAAGCCAATTGGATTTGTATAATTAATAGGTAAATGACCCATTAATTTGAGTATAACAATCTAGAAGGGGCCCTTGAATTTGGCTCAAACGAATTTGGAATTTGATTGAATTGGTGGGTAACCCATTGAAGAATTTTCGTGGTTTCGTACCACTAGAATTTGGTTTGTTCAATTAGCTTCACGATTTGGAGACAAGCAACAACTTAATTTAATATGGTCTAGCATCAGACTAAAGTTTTAGCATGGTGCATTTTGATGGTTTTGGATATACTCCACTTTTGGCAAAAGAATTGGATATTTTAATTGCCACGTCACATTCACCAACTTGATAGTGCTGACTTCTTTTTTCCTATTTTTTGTTTGGTGTCATGAGATGGGTTGCCCATCTTATTTTCCTTGTTTTATTTTCTTTGTCCCGTGACCTTGTCAGTTGGTCTCCATTCCTTAATTGTAAATTCAACCCATAATTTCGGTGGAGGGTATTGACTCTCCATTGCTCTCCGCGTGAGCCACGCAAGGTGCAGACTTCATTAGGATTCACACCCCCGTGAGATGCTTCAGCGAACCCTTTTCTCTTAGCTCTAAAAACCCGGTGGTTTCCCTCTAGAAGCAAAAAGCTTATTTCGATATACTTGGGCTCCCGTGAATTTAGTCATGCTTCAAACTTCTACTTGGATTGGGTATCTGTTGATTTCAGAGATAGAATGGGTAAGGTTTGTTGGAGTTCAGATTCCTTATTCAAATTACTTCAATTTTCCACTATTCCCCCCAATTTGCAGAGCTCCATCTTTGCGCAGGTCACGGAACTTTCATTTTTTTTTACTGCATCATTCTTTTGTTTCTTGCCACTTGTGCTTTTCTTTTTTGTGGATCGCAAGCTCGAGACGAAAAGGGCAGGGGGTGTCAAGCAGGTTACCCATTTTTGTGTTTTTTTTTTTTATGTTCTGAATTTGTTTGTGTATTTGGAGTGAAATGAAGCTTTTAACTGCAATGAACTTGTCAATTCTTTCGTGCAGGTGTCCCGAGCAATGGTATCTCTTCGATTGATCGTTGGACAAAACCATTTTGCAGCCCCGAGTTAGTCGAAGACAATTGTTGATTCATGGCTCCAAAGGTGAGAGTTCATACTCTGAAATTTGTAGTAACACACTCATAATATCTGCCATATTTTGAATGAGTTCTGATGTACTTGTGTGTGATTATCACTCTGGTATTTCTGTTTCCACAAAGAGATTTTACTTGACTGGCCTTGACAGTGGCATTTGGACACCCTTTTTGTGTTCCCATTCTTGCCATATTTTTTCTTTAACATTTGTACAATATGATGCCTTTTCCCAAAAATCTTTCTGTAGTTTTGATTTGTCTACCAAGTCTTTTTGGTGTTTAATACAAAGGTTACCATGTGAATGGGTTTCCCAAATAATTTGGGAAATTTGGCAGTAAGCTTTTCCTTCTCTGTAAATTTGGGATGGCAAGTGTTTAATATAAAGGCTTTGAACCCTTTTTTTTTTATCTTCTCGTGGCAAAGAAGGCTTTGAACCCTCTTTTAAATGTTTATGGCAGAGAAGCAGGTGAAAATTTTGACAAATCTTTGTCCCATCTTCACATGACAAAGAAGGTTGCTTGTCCATTTAAAGATTGGGAAATTTTCCCTTTCTTTCCTTGTCTTGTAGCATTTCAATGTCTTTTTTTTCTGTCAAAGCTTTGACACAATGTTTAATCAAAACTTTGACACAATTGTAGTATTTCAAGGCTTTGAACCTTCTTCACGTCTCCTTCCTTCTTTCTCTTTATCAAGGGGGACTTTTTCTTTTGTCATTATCAAAATTTCTGATTTCTTTTCCTTTGTTTATTTGTCAACACATGCACTTACTCTCTTTAGCTTTTCCAAACATGATAACCACCTTCTTTTGCTTTTACAGAAAACTTTTCTTCATTTAGTCACTCTCTTTAGAGCATATTTTCCTACTTTTCATCTTGAATTGGGGAATTTCCAAGCATGAGTTGGTCAAGGGAAGTTTTCATATAAATTTTAGCCAAAGGCATCCTCAATGCTTTGTACCCGTGGGTAGCAAAAACACCAAACAAAATAATTTCTTCTTTTTGAGTTGCATCTTTGTATATGTTGCCTCCTTGCTGTCTTACTTCTCGGGGACTTAAGCCTAGAACTTTGAAACTGCACTTGACAATTTGGCAAAGGGGTAGACCATTTAGACTTGGTTTAAACTTCACGGGGTGGTCTAGACCACCCTGAAGAAATTCATGGGATTCTTGGAGATTATTTCTGCTGCAGTTTGTGGGGAGTTGGTGGATTGTTCAGAGTCTCCACCTCCATTTGATTGGTGAAGTATGCCAAACAAAGAGACAAAGGCCTTTTATGCCTTTGCTTGTTTCCCTTTCCTCATTTTTTGTTTCTCTACTGCTTTTCAGTTTTGTGTTTGCTGCTACAATGCTTTTTTATTTGTTGTGGTCTCTGCTCTCATTTTGTTCTTTCTGCAACATAACAAGAGAAAAATAATAATTTAAATAGAACTTGTTTCATACCTGGTGATGAATGTTCTTCTTTAAATCTTGACTTGAAAGCACGAATGGTTGAACTCGTTCTCTTTCCTGGCAGCACTTCGTTGCTCTTGGTATTTTCTCTCAAAATTTCTTTTATTTTCTGTAGAGTTTCCCCTTTCTTTTCCTTTCTGTCCTTTTTTTTTGTTGTTGCAGCTGATGCTTATTTATAGGCATCATAGGAGAGTTCTAGAGCTTATTACGTGGGGGGAAAGATGGAGGGCATGACTTCCTGCCACTATCTGTTAACTACCATTTCTGACTCCACGTTCCTTTTTGTTTGCAGAAAATGGGGAGCACCTGTATTTTTTCCTTTTGTGCACGTTACTTCCCCCTTTTTTGTGGGAGAAAATAAATTTTTTTTTCATTTATTTCTGGATGTTTTTGTGGGTAAAAGCCCATCCTCATCTTTTGGGCTTGGATTACACCTTGTAGTTTGACCCAATTTGTGTGGACTCTATTTTTTTCATATGTTTATTATTATTATTTTTTTTTGTTCAACAGATTGCCCCCTCAAGCCTTATGCATGAAATTTCTTTGAGCGTATAAGGCTTGATGTGATTGCATCATATAATGAGGTTTTGACCAACCTGCATTTTATATTTTAGGGAATAAATGCAGATGGCCAAATTTGTATCCAACGAGCCGTTGATAAGGCCGGGAAAGAGTTTGCCACAGGTTTAGGGTACAGGCGTTCTTCTCCGTTGGCTTCACTTAACTACGACTTTTCTTTCAGTGATCCTCCCACTTGGTTTCTTCCTTCCAAAGTGAACTCTGGTCATCTTGATTTTATTCCGGAAGATGGTGCTATCAAGGTTGGTCGGCATCAGGGCGATTTATTTCAGGCTTATACTTTGATGAAAGTGAACAATGAGGTTGATGGAGACACCAAGTTTAAAGTTGATCCAAATTTTTTTCTGCTTTTACACAGAATGATCTGAGAGAAGACAGATTGGGGTTTGAGTGTCAAGGTCACGGGTTGTGCTACTTTTCAAGTTGGTGTGCTGGAGTGGACAGAGACTACTTTACGAACTTATGCAAGTGTGCTGCGTCAAGCAAATATTTATGGTGCTGTGGCAGTGTCCTGTTATCCTTACAAATACTCCTCTAATGTATGGAAAGCTTTCTGTGAGCTATGGGGGCCTTTAACCAACACCTTCCACCAGGGAAATGGGGAAATGAGCATTTCATTATATGACTTGAAGGTGATATGTGGTTTACCAATTCTCGGTGCTCCTTATGAAGAATTTATTCCTCCAAATGATGACCTGTGCAAGAAAGAAGCTTACCCGTCTACTCTTCCTGAACTTTTGAGAATTCATTCCCAATTGTGCAAATTTTATGGGCAGAAACATATATTTTGGAATCAATGGTTGGACCATTTTTATCGAGGAAAAATAGTTTATGCGGGCTATGGTGAGAAAAATCAGCGGATGTCCCCGAATGAGCAAAAGATCTTTAAAGCCCGAGGAATCTTGCTGGAAGTCACAAAAGAAGGGGCCTTGGCTGTATTTTTGGTATTCTGGCTTTGTAGATTTGTTTTGCCATTAAAGGGCGGTAAAGTGAGACTCGAGACTTTTCCCATGGCTTGTTTAATGGCGCAGGGCTCTAAAGTCTCTCTTGCGCCAACTGTTCTTGGCTATATTTATCGCGGCCTTGGAGATATCGTTTCTTGTCCGAGGGGACCTGGATTCACATATATTTCCATGCCAGTTCACTATATTGTCGGTTGGTTAGGGGAGCATTTTCCATACTTATACCGTTCTCGTTCTGACAATGATTTTCCTAAGGGTTATCCTCAATTAGCGAGATATGCGGGCATTGAACCCAGGGAGGTTAATATATCTCAAGCCAGGTTTATTTTTCGGAGTAACAAATCTGTTGTTTATCGCCCAACCGTTTTTGTGGAAGAGAAAGGTTGTTCTTTGATGGATAATGAAGACCTATCTGATGATTATTTTGAATTTTTGGTCTGTGTTCGCACTGCAAAGCTTCCTGTCAGAATTGGTGAACACCTTTGGCTAGAACCATATTTTCCTAACAGATTTGCTCGTCAATTTGGCTTTGATCAAGGAGTTCCAACGAACAATTTAGCATTTGGTGTTTCTAGTAGACAAAATTGCAGTGTTGAGGCTATGTTCGAAGCGCAGATGATGCTTCTTAAAAGGAACACTGGATCTCTTTTTTATGTTCCATGTTCAACACATCAAGGGATCTGTACCTATTGGTATTGCAAGTGGTGGAGGACTTCTTGTGTAACATATCTTGGGATTTCTTTGGCTGATATTTATGTTATCTTCAATAAGCGTCCCCTTAATAAAAAGACAGTTTTTAGTGTGTCAGTTCTGAGAGACATAACTCCAGGTTTGAGAAAAGAGTTTTTGCTTTCTGAGGTGGGAATTGAGAAGTCTCCTGGCTTGCAAGCAGTTGGTCAGAGTTCTGGCCTTTCTAAAAATAAGAATACAATGGCTGACCAGGAATGCAAGGTTATCCCGGAGTCTTCTTCACCAGGGTCTTCTTTAGGGAGTAGCCATGATGTGAATTTTAAGCGTGCTCGTTATGAGAATCCTGATGGTCCTGGTGGTGTGGATATTGAAACTGTAACTGCTGCAGATAATTTTACTCCAGAAATTATCCCTGGAAACTTAAGTACACCATCTGTGAAGGTAACGAACCAGCCTTGTAGGGGAAAGTCAGCTGCCTATGTGTCAAATGAAGTTGCACCATCATCCTTGCAAGAAGTGACAGCATCCATCCATGCTTTGTTCGGCTCGGAGGTGAGCAATCTTAGGCAAGGATATATTATTGGTGAAGTAGAGAATATTTTTGTCAAGCTTTCCTATTGCAACTCACCTACAGAAATTCTTGGCTGCCATGAGGAAGTGAATTTGGTGCTTGATGTTTTGGTTCCCATCATTAATATTTTGGAATCTGGTCGAACAGAGCTTGAGTGGTTTGTCAAAACCGTTCGCCATATTTTTGCATGTGCTTCACAAATTTCTGATAATGCCAAGATTATTGATCAAGGTAATCATATTCGTGATTTGCTTCGTCGTCATGATGAGTGTTTGTCAACTAAGAAGGCCTTCGAGTCCGAGTTAAACAAATCCATTCAGGAGCTTAAGAAAATTGAAGCTGAGGAACTGCCTGTTAAAGAAGCAGAGGAGATCGCTCGTGTTCTTCGCCAGCAATATGATTCTGGAAAACATGCTGTCAAACGTCGAGTGAGTGATCTTAAAGCTTCTATTGAGCGACAAAAGAAATTGGATGTGGAGCTTCGTCAGTCTCGAGCTGATACAAATGAAGGGCTTCTCCCGTATGTTGAGCGTGTTGAAGCTTTGAACAAATCTGCAGAAGAAAGAATTTTGAACTCGATTGCCTCCCTGCTCCACTTTTGCAGCAAACCGGAGTAGGCTTTAAGTTGTTTTTTCTTCTGTTTTGCATTTCTGCAATTTGGGATATTTAAGTTTAGCTTTTCCTTTCTCTTTTGCAAACTCTTTTGAGCAAACTTGGTTGATAATAATGGGTTCATTGAACCAGAATATTTGAGATTTATCTGAAATTTTTTTTTTTATTCAAACCATATTCCTTTACCCATTTCCCTTGCTCAGTTTACGTGCCGTGTTCAACTTCAACATGCCGTACCTTTACCTCTCTCTCTCTCTCTCTCTCTCTCTCTCTCTATATATATATATATATATAATATACATAGAAATGCTTTATTTGGTAGACTTTGCGATGAAGGTGTCCTTTCTTTTATTTATGTTTTTTTTTTTTTTTTTTTTTCGCAGCATATTTCCACGAACAGTTGCACCATTTTCAACCGTGGCTGCTGTTTTTGACATTTTAGTCATGTATAGCTGCTGTCAGTATTTATGAGCCAGTGCAGTTTGATATTGAAAAGACTCCACACTGCATATTTCCTTGTAGATAGCTGCACCCTTAAACATGGCTATTGCTTTCTAATTTTTGGTTCATACGGCATGGTTCCTCATAGATAGTTGTACCATTTTTTAAATATGGCTGCTACTTTCGACATTGCTTTAGCTTCTTTCATCACTGTACATAAGTGAACATCACCTATGTTTTGTCATTCTCAATTTAAACTCTCGTATGCGAAGAGTTAAAAAAAACTAGCATATGACAATTCAAACAAATGCTAATTCCATTGGAGAAAAAAAAATATAATTTTTTATGAGTTATGGCTGCATCTAATTTTGGGGATCAGATTGCCTACGTACCCTGTGAAAGGATCAAGCCAAACGTAGTTCATCCCTTGATTTCGGGAAAGTGGTTTTTACGGCTGTATCTAGTAATAAAGCTAGACTACCTACGTACCCTATGAAGGGATCAAGCCGAACGTAGTTCACCCCTTGATTTTCGGGAAAATGATTTTTACAGCTGTATCTAGTAATAAAGCTAGACTACCTACGTACCCTATGAAGGGATCAAGCCGAACGTAGTTCACCCCTTGATTTTGGGAAAATGATTTTTACGGCTGTATCTAGTAATAAAGCTAGACTACCTACGTACCCTATGAAGGGATCAAGCCGAACGTAGTTCACCCCTTAATTTTCGGGATTTGATTTTGATTTTGATTTTTTATGACTGCACCCATTTTTGATGATAGGCTGCCTACGTACCCATTTTTAAGGGATCAAGTCATACGTAGTTCAGAGGAAAGGATTTTATCTTGACTTGCTTCCTCTGTACTTGTTTCCCTCTCGGAGTTCGTTAGGCACTGTTTATGCGTAGAACTTCTTCATGAGCTTTCCGTTGACACATGGGTATATGCATTTCCCATTGGCGTTAGAGAGTTCGTAGACACCTTTTGTGAAGACTTTTGTGACAACATACGGTCCTTCCCATTTGGCTTCAAATTTTCCTTGCATCTTTCTGGTGATGACGACGGGTCTTCGGACGGTTAAGACTAAATCTCCAACAGAGAACGATCTAAACTTAACCTTTTTGTTGAATGCACCTGCCACTTGAGCTTGATAGATTTCAAGTCTTTGTTGCACTGCAAGTCGTTTTTCATCAAGTGCTTCAAGTTCCGCTAACCTGATTTTTACATTTTCTTCATGATTTATCAATTGTATGGCTACTCTTAAGGAAGGTAGTTGAACTTCTAAGGGTAGCACGGCTTCTGATCCATACACCAGACTATATGGAGTACATTGGGTGGATGTACGGACGGTGGTTCTATAGGCCCATAATGCTTCCGGAAGGCGTTCATGCCAATCTCTTTTGTTCTTTGCCACCAT
>VIEB01000102.1:288462-318064 GCA_006547085.1 Malus baccata
ATGTATTTGACATGCCCGACATGACTTCACATGTTTCATCGCGTGTTGAACCATTGTAGGCCAGTAATACCCAAGTCTTTTCAATTGAGCTGCAAGTTTAGGTCCAGATTGATGGGCTCCGCAAATACCGGCATGAGTTTCGGAGAGAGCATAGGTCGCTTTTTCTTTTGATAAACAGCTTAGCAATATTCCGTCAAACGATCTTTTGTATAATGTGTCATTCATATACACAAATCGGTTGGCCCTTCTTCGTACATCAACTCTTCCTCTGGGATCAGTTGGTAGTTTTCCATATTGAAGATAGTCAATCAAAGATTGCCACCAATCAGAGCATTCATCTACTTCCAGGACTGCAAGCGCGTTGACTTCATGGTTTTCTTCAATTCGCTCTAGTGTTGAAGGAAGTAAATGCCGTTCTCCCACTGTAATTTTAACTTCTCGTTCCTCAGGGAGAGTTAAAGATGCCGCTAGCTTTGCCAGTGCATCGGCTTTGTTATTTTCAGACCTTGGAATGTGAGCAATGTTAATTTCTTGGAATTGTGACACCAAGTGTTTTGCTCTTTCATGATACAAGGTTAGATTTTCATTTTTCATAGCATATTGACCATTCATTTGTTTGATGATTAGCTGTGAATCACCATAAGCTTGAAGGCAATCGACATGTAGTTCGAGGGCAATTTCAAGTCCAATAATGAGTGCCTCGTATTCTGCCACATTGTTTGAACATAACTCTATGAGCGAAAATGAAGACGGGATTAGGCCTCCACATGGTGTAATGAAAACAATACCTGCCCCCGCGCCTTTTTTCCTTGCTGCTCCGTCGAAATAAAGTTGCCATTGAGAAATGTATGTCGAGAATACTTCCTCATCTGGCAAGTCGCTCGATAACTCCATGTTGTCGAGAACAGGGTGAGCTGCTAAGAAATCAGCTAGTGCTTGTCCCTTTATAGCTTTTTGAGAGACATACTTGATTTCAAATTCCGATAGTAGCAAAGACCATTTTGCAAGACAACCGGATGGCACTGGTTTTGACATCAAGTATCTAAGCGGGTCCGCTTTAGATACCAAAGTAATACTGTGTGATAGTAAGTAATGTCGTAATTTTTGTACAGCGAAAACTAAGGCCAAGCAAACCTTCTCAATAGGGGTGTAATTTTGCTCTGCCCCTACAAGCGTTCGACTTATATAGTAGAGCGCATTTTCTTTTCCTTATTCATTGTTTTGAGCAAGCATTGCCCCCAGTGAGCGTTCAAGTGCTACGATATACAAAATTAAAGGTTTCCCTTTGATTGGAGCCATTAATACTGGAGGTTTCAAAAGATATTCTTTAATGCTACTGAGAGCGTTTTAACATGTGTTATCCCATATGAAAGGTACATCCTTTTTCATCAGCCTTGTGAATGGTTGACATCTCCCAGATAAGTTTGAGATGAATCTCCTGATGTACGCCAATCTTCCTTGTAGTCCTCGTAGCTCTCGTAGGTTTCGAGGATGAGGCATTTCCATGATTGCCTTGATTTTTGAAGGGTCGACTTCAATTCCTCGGTACCTTACCACAAAGCCAAGAAATTTTCCTGATGTCACTCCAAATGCGCATTTCAAAGGATTCATCTTTAATTGATGTTTTCGGAGTCTGTCAAAGACTTTCTTTAAGTCGTTCAAATGACGTTCCCTTTTTCTTGTTTTGACGACAAGATCGTCCACATAACATTCGATGGTGCTATGCAACATGTCACTGAAAATAATTGTCATGGCTCTCTGGTATGTGGCCCCTGCATTTTTTAGTCCAAACGGCATTACAGTGTAGCAATAGATTCCTTTCGGAGTGCGGAATGCTGTAAGTTCTTCATCTTCAGGTGCCATTTTAATTTGATTGTATCCTAAAAATCCATCCATGAAAGATAGAGCCTCAAAACCAGTTGTGGCGTCTACCAATAATTCAGTTATTGGAAGTGGGAACTCATCTTTTGGACATGCATCATTAAGGTCTCTGAAATCTATGCAGACACGAATTTGTCCATTTTTCTTCTTTACCGGTACGATACTGGCGAGCCACGTAGGGTACCGTACTTCCCTGATAAACCCACGTCTATCAGTTTGTCAATTTCAGCCTTAATTTGTACTTCAAGCTCAAGTCGAAAACGTCGAGGTGCCTGTTTAACATAACGCCTTTCTTTTGATACAGCCAGCTTATGAACTGCCACCTTAGTGTCTAAACCAGGCATGTCTTGATAGCCCCATGCAAACACATCTCGGTAATCTTGGAGAAGACTTTTGTAATCTTCTAATTCTTCCGGTGTTAGTAGGGCACTTACAAATATAGGTTTTGGCTCGTCATCTGTTTCGAGATTGATTTCTCGGAGTTCATCCACAGTGGCTTGCCCTCCGTCCTCTATTTGAGGTGGTGCCGGTTGAGCGTTGTCAATAAACTCGGTTGAGTTATCACCATTCTCATCTTTTTCATCTTCAATGGTGACACAGTTTACTTGAGCAACATTATGAACCTCATTTTCTGTGCTTGATTCCTCATCCATTTCATAAGCTTCACTTAGAAGTGGCGGTGCATTGTTGTGAGTTCTGAAGCTTGCGCAAACACGATTTTGCCCATTTTTCTTTTTGACAGGAAAGCAGGTGGGAAATTGCCTAACAGGCTCAATTGGCTCATTATCAGACTCCTTGCTTCTTTCTTTGCTACCGATCATGCTAACTTGAACAACATCTTGTTCCTCTTCTTGTGCATCATTATTTTTGTCTTGGTTTATCTTCACCTTTTGGCTTTTGACTCTCCACTTTTTGCTTTTATGAGATTTCTTAGGCTGAGAATTGATGATTTTACCAAGTCGTTGAAAGACTGAGACTCGAGGTGGCTTGCCGTTGGACTCTTCTTCAGTCAACATTGCTTTTTCGAGATTAGTAAAGCCTTTAAACTCATGATTCTTGGTTTCCGAGACAAATGCTTTGAGCATTCCATTTCCTTGGTGCACTGTGACATTGATAACACTCTTTTTAGCTTTATGCCCTTTCGCTTTTATCTTTAATGGAATTTTTTACGAGGACTCATTTCTTTTGAACGAAACAATGCGACCATGTCGACCATCATTCCTTTGTAAATTTGTTGAGACTATCAAACTGCTTCCGGGAATTGATTGGTTAATTCTGCGTAGAGGCTTCGTGTAGCTAGTCATGAGTGCTTCAAATGCATTTTGGATTTGTTCCATTGCTTTCTCATCAGGTTCTCTTTGATCTTTAAACGAGCGATTGAGAACTACTTTTTTTGATTTTGAAGTTTTAGAACTCGTAATTTTGACCACCCTTGACGGTTTTGCCTTTTCCACAGTTGGTGATTGTGATTCCTTCTGCACTACTTCATCTTTTGTTGGTTGTGAAAAAGTAACCTTTGACTATTTGTAGAATTTTGCATCTGCATAATTCACTTCTTCACCCTTAAATGGGTCGGTGTCCGCTAGAACTGTCTTGACTTCGCCATTGATCAAAAACTTGAAGCACTTATGGAGTGTAGAAGGAACAACACCATATGTATGAAGCCACGGACGCCCTAATAAAACATTGTAAGATGTGTTAGCATCAATTACATGGAAAAGGGCGTCGGAGTATAACTCTCCTATCTCCATTTGTAAGGCTATCGTTCCCATTGCTTTTTGTCCTACTTGATTGAAGCCTTGAATAGTTAGCATTGATGGTGTTAGTTGACGAACATTCATCCCCAAGGCTCGTAGTGTTCGAAGAGGAAGTAGGTTCACTGCTGATCCACAATCAAGCAAGATTCGATTTATCGATGTATCTCCCACTAGTCCACTGACGTACAAAGGTCGATTATGATACTCATCTCCAAGTATAAGGTCATTTTCGTCAAATGTGATACTTGCGAGGCAGCAAGCGCAATACTTTGGTGACGTTGTATCTACTTCTGCAAATTTAAAGTTTGTTTCAAATACTTCAGGATTTGTCAAAGCCGTAATGAGTGCTTCTCTAAGCTCCTTTGACATTTTCAGAGCATCGTACACACTAAGAAGAGATGGAATGCGCTTAAGATGGTCGACGATGTCATAATTGCCATCTTGGGACTGTAATACATTTTTTGCATGTCTCTTAGAGGTACTTGCTTTTGTGTTTGAGACCGAAATTTCTACCGCAGGCTCTACAGTGGTAATGACTGGAACTTGTCTTGCACTTGATTGATCAGAATGTATGACTGAATCAACTACTTATTTTCCTTCTTTCTTGTCCGCAGACGGGATCCTTTGGCCAGAGCGCAGAGTTATTTCATCTACCTCATCATCGTTGTGGATTTCACATGAGGTTGTGCGACAATTTCCAATTTCTTCCTCGCCTCCCTTACTCTTAAAAAGTTTTGGAGGGAAGTAGTCTCCAAGGGTTATTGGTGCTCTGAAAGGCTGCTTGTACTCATCACCTTGAAAGACTTTAGGCTTTCTTTGAGTATTCTTCTTCTTTTTCTTTCCATCCTTTGAGGGTGGTTCATTCCATAATTTTCCTTTTGATCGCTTTGTGGAAGAAAGACGTTTAGCAATCTTTTTCACCTTCTTTTCACTGATGGTTTGCCACTCGTCTTCAGATTCAAGTGATGACGAATCCTCCCAAACATCAAAACTTGGTACCGCCATGAGCTCGTACAGAGTTGGAATTTTTGGATTTCCGGAACGAGGCATGCCAGGATAAGCATGGACAACTGTGGTTTCATTATCGACATGGAATCCTATAGGGATTGCCTCTTCTGGTAATGGAGCGGAGGGTGTTGATTTTCCTTCGATCATATTGGACGTTACCGTCTGATGTTTTGAGGATGAATCCACCTCGATCTCATGCTTGTTGATTTTTTCTTGAAATATATCCTTAAGGATATAACAATCCTCTATCGTATGGCTGATGAGTCGATGATACCGACAATACTTTGGATCATCGGTCTTATTTACTTCAGCAGGACGCTTTGGTTCAGGAAGCGTGATCATCTTTGCTGCAAGGAGTTCATCGAAGATAGTTCCAACATCTTCATCATCGAAACTATATTTAACTTCTTTTCTTTCCTTAAGCGAAAGCCTCCTCGTCCCCTTCGTTTCTTCTTTTCTTTTTACATTGTCACTTTTCTTGTCTACTTTGACAAATGTCGCCATAGAATCTCCCTTCTTCGACATTCTTTTGTTATCCCCCTTCTTGATGTCAGACTTCTTTTCTAACTCTTGAATCATCTTTCCAATCACATTTTTCCGAGACATCTGCTTCTCCACATTGCTTGCTTTGGATACCAACTCGTCGAAAGTTCGAGGCTCCGCAATTCCTACAAATGTTGCAATCTCAGGGATGAGGTTATTGTAACATATTTGCACTGCCGAAAATTCGGAAATCTTTTCCATGCATTGTAGGTTAAGGCTCCTCCATCTCGTGATGAATTCGCTCGCGTTTCTCCAAGCCTTTGTGTTGTTTGAGCTAAATCCATTAACGTGACCTTCTTCTTTGAACTGACAAATTAAGCTAGAAAAGCTCTTTGCATATCATCCCATGTTATAATAGATCCGGGCTCTAACTGAGTGTACCATGTGAAAGCAGACCCTTTTAGTGACTGAACAAATTGCCGAACCAATAAGGGATCTGACTGCGATGTCTCCCCACAAGCTGAGTAAAAATGAGTTAAGTGTTCTTGAGGAGAACCACTTAAACCATCAAATTTATCAAAGCTCGGTTTTTGATACCCTTGGGGAAATGGCACTGTGTCATAGTGAGCTGGATAAGGTTTCTGGTATTCGAGAATTGGTGTCGTTAAAGACATTTGAAATTCACGAATCTTTTCAGCGAAAATTGCATTGATATCTTGATGCGTAATTTGGCTACCAGAACTTTCTCCTTCTGTTTCTTTCCTTGCTCTTTCTCCAACATTATTTATGCTAGCTTGAGCGACTAACTGAGCTGCTAAAGTTGCAATTTCAGCCTCCTTATTAGCTCAAAGTTGCCATTTCTGCTTCTTTTTCTGCTAGTTTCCGTTGCATTTCTAGCAATTGTTCTTCTGCATTTGATGCGCTAGTCATCAGAACTTGCATGTTCTCATATTCAACGTTTTCATTTATCTCCAACCTTTGGAATTGAGTCATTACTCTAGGAATCTCTTCTTGGAAAAAATATTCGTTTCCTCCAAGAATATCTCCAAGGGAAGATGAACTCTCGGGAGAATGGTTTGCCAATACTCGGGCCCTTGCACGTGTGATAGGCCCCTCGAATTGAATGTTGTTACCTTCCTCGATAACTTCATAAGCCTTGGCCTTTTGTTGAACATTTCCAGACACTATTGGCAGAATTTCTTCATCTTCCTCGATAGAGGTCTCATGACCGATTCCGTTGTAGATAAAGTGATTGGGATTGTTCCGATCATGATTTGAGTGATGACGGGAACCTTGGTAAGTGGTGATGATGACACTTTGACAATCTTGCGTCGAGGCATCTTGGTGTCTTTAGATGAAATAGCTCCAAGAAGCTCTCTTGAGATGATTTCAATATTTTCAAGTACACGCTCCTTAGCGATCTTCTTCCTAAGAGCTCGTGCTGCTCTCTTCCTTGCGTTCCTTAGGGCGTTCTTGGACAAGCATTTCTTCGGTCCAACTTTGATGACTTTCACAGCCACCTTACTTGTTTTTGCTACCTTGGTCTTCACCATGCTACAATTAGTTGGTGCGTGATCAATGGTGAATGAGATTCGGTGATTAGCATGCTTTCCATGTCCAAGTTTGGATTCAACAGCAGGGAGTTCGTGGAAGTAAACAGTAACTTGCGGTGCCATGCTTCCTTTTTCTGCAAAAAAGAAAACACATAGTACATTAATTATCATCAAAATTAGAGATGAAAGGGAAAATAAATCCCACCGGGCATGCCAAAAATTATGTTGAGCAAAAATTGTACATAATATGTAAACAAATAATTCACTCGAAATAATTTCACCCTCGTTCATTTTTTCGAAGAGGGTTTTATTAATTCAAGTTCGACCCATTCTAAGCTACGCGCCTATTAATTACAACCCTTCTTTTGGAAAGGCATACCCTTTGATTCTAATTTTGAATAAATCATAACTTGAGGAATTTGATGTTTGTTTGCTTTTGTGACTGCACCTAGGTCGAACCCTAGATTGCCTACGTACCCTCTTGAGGGATCAAGTCACTCGTAGTTCATGGTGTTTGGGTTTTGATGCCTTGTGCAGTTTCAGCTGGTGCGGGCGAGGACTTTTGGAGCGTTCTGATGCCTTGTGCAGTTTTAGCTCATGTGGGCGAGGAGCAAAGGGCCTTATGCAGTTTTAGCTCGTGCGGGCGAGGACTTTAAACCATTGGAGCTTTTAATGCCTTGTATAGTTTTAGCTCATGCGGGCGAGGAGCATAGATAAATTTGATAAGGTTTTATGCCATTCTGAAATTTGATACGGCGTCATGCCAGTTAACATAGCTTCATGCCATTTGAGATTTTGTTGCGGCTTCATGCCATTTGATATTTGACTTTTTCTTCGGCTTTGTGCCATTTGATATTTGATACGGCTTTGGGCCATTGGGAGTGAATTTAGTTTATATAAACTAGGGATTCGTTTCGGTTTCATGGTTGCGTCTATAATTTAATATCAGACTGTCTACGTATCCTTAAAGGAATCAAACCAGCGTAGTTCATAAATTTGAGTTTGGATCCTGTGTTCGAACTTTTGGAAAAATGAGAAGCCAATTGGATTTGTATAATTAATAGGTAAATGACCCATTAATTTGAGTATAACAATCTAGAAGGGGTCCTTGAATTTGGCTCAAACGAATTTGGAATTTGATTGAATTGGTGGGTAACCCATTGAAGAATTTTCGTGGTTTCGTACCACTAGAATTTGGTTTGTTCAATTAGCTTCACGATTTGGAGACAAGCAACAACTTAATTTAATATGGTCTAGCATCAGACTAAAGTTTTAGCATGGTGCATTTTGATGGTTTTGGATATACTCCACTTTTGGCAAAAGAATTGGATATTTTAATTGCCACGTCACATTCACCAACTTGATAGTGCTGACTTCTTTTTTCCTATTTTTTGTTTGGTGTCATGAGATGGGTTGCCCATCTTATTTTCCCTGTTTTATTTTCTTTGTCCCGTGACCTTGTCAGTTGGTCTCCATTCCTTAATTGTAAATTCAACCCATAATTTCGGCGGAGGGTATTGACTCTCCATTGCTCTCCGCGTGAGCCACGTAAGGTGCAGACTTCATTAGGATTCACACCCCCGTGAGATGCTTCAGCGAACCCTTTTCTCTTAGCTCTAAAAACCCGGTGGTTTCCCTCCAGAAGCAAAAAGCTTATTTCGATATACTTGGGCTCCCGTGAATTTCGTCATGCTTCAAACTTCTACTTGGATTGGGTATCTGTTGATTTTAGAGCGAGAATGGGTAAGGTTTGTTGGAGTTCAGATTCCTTATTCAAATTACTTCAATTTTCCACTATTCCCCCCAATTTGCAGAGCTCCATCTTTGCGCAGGTCACGGAACTTTCTTTTTTTTTTTACTGCATCATTCTTTTGTTTCTTGCCACTTGTGCTTTTCTTTTTTGTGGATCGCAGGCTCGAGACGAAAAGGGCAGGGGGTGTCAAGCAGGTTACCCATTTTTGTGTGTTTTTTTTTTATGTTCTGAATTTGTTTGTGTATTTGGAGTGAAATGAAGCTTTTAACTGCAATGAACTTGTCAATTCTTTCGTGCAGGTGTCCCGAGCAACGGTATCTCTTCGATTGGTTGTTGGACAAAACCATTTTGCAGCCCCGAGTTAGTCGAAGACAATTGTTGATTCATGGCTCCAAAGGTGGGAGTTTATACTCTGAAATTTGTAGTAACACACTCATAATATCTGCCATATTTTGAATGAGTTCTGATGTACTTGTGTGTGATTATCACTCTGGTATTTCTGTTTCCACAAAGAGATTTTACTTGACTGGCCTTGACAGTGGCATTTGGACACCCTTTTTGTGTTCCCATTCTTGCCATATTTTTTCTTTAACATTTGTACAATATGATGCCTTTTCCCAAAAATCTTTCTGTAGTTTTGATTTGTCTACCAAGTCTTTTTGGTGTTTAATACAAAGGTTACCATGTGAATGGGTTTCCCAAATAATTTGGGAAATTTGGCAGTAAGCTTTTCCTTCTCTGTAAATTTGGGATGGCAAGTGTTTAATATAAAGGCTTTGAACCCTTTGTTTTTATCTTCTCGTGGCAAAGAAGGCTTTGAACCCTCTTTTAAATGTTTATGGCAGAGAAGCAGGTGAAAATTTTGACAAATCTTTGTCCCACCTTCACGTGACAAAGAAGGTTGCTTGTCCATTTAAAGATTGGGAAATTTTCCCTTTCTTTCCTTGTCTTGTAGCATTTCAATGTCTTTTTTTTCTGTCAAAGCTTTGACACAATGTTTAATCAAAACTTTGACACAATTGTAGTATTTCAAGGCTTTGAACCTTCTTCACGTCTCCTTCCTTCTTTGTCGTTATCAAGGGGGACTTTTTCTTTTGTCATTATCAAAATTTCTGATTTCTTTTCCTTTGTTTATTTGTCAACACATGCACTTACTCTCTTTAGCTTTTCCAAACATGATAACCACCTTCTTTTGCTTTTACAGAAAACTTTTCTTCATTTAGTCACTCTCTTTAGAGCATATTTTCCTACTTTTCTTCTTGAATTGGGGAATTTCCAAGCATGAGTTGGTCAAGGGAAGTTTTCATATAAATTTTAGCCAAAGGCATCCTCAATGCTTTGTACCCGTGGGTAGCAAAAACACCAAACAGAATAATTTCTTCTTTTTGAGTTGCATCTTTGTATATGTTGCCTCTTTGCTGTCTTACTTCTCGGGGACTTAAGCCTAGAACTTTGAAACTGCACTTGACAATTTGGCAAAGGGGTAGACCATTTAGACTTGGTTTAAACTTCACGGGGTGGTCTAGGCCACCCCGAAGAAATTCATGGGATTCTTGGAGATTATTTCTGCTGCAGTTTGTGGGGAGTTGGTGGATTGTTCAGAGTCTCCACCTCCATTTGATTGGTGAAGTATGCCAAACAAAGAGACAAAGGCCTTATATGCCTTTGCTTGTTTCCCTTTCCTCATTTTTTGTTTCTCTACTGCTTTTCAGTTTTGTGTTTGCTGCTACAATGCTTTTTTATTTGCTGTGGTCTCTGCTCTCATTTTGTTCTTTCTGCAACATAACAAGAGAAAAATAATAATTTAAATAGAACTTGTTTCATACCTGGTGATGAATGTTCTTCTTTAAATCTTGACTTGAAAGCACGAATGGTTGAACTCGTTCTCTTTCCTGGCAGCACTTCGTTGCTCTTGGTATTTTCTCTCAAAATTTCTTTTATTTTCTGCAGAGTTTCCCCTTTCTTTTCCTTTCTGTCCTTTTTTTTTTGTTGCAGCTGATGCTTATTTATAGGCATCATAGGAGAGTTCTAGAGCTTATTACGTGGGGGGAAAGATGGAGGGCATGACTTCCTGCCACTCTCTGTTAACTACCATTTCTGACTCCACGTTCCTTTTTGTTTGCAGAAAATGGGGAGCACCTGTATTTTTTCCTTTTGTGCACGTTACTTCCCCCTTTTTTGTGGGAGAAAATAAATTTTTTTTTTCATTTATTTCTGGATGTTTTTGTGGGTAAAAGCCCATCCTCATCTTTTGGGCTTGGATTACACCTTGTAGTTTGACCCAATTTGTGTGGACTCTATTTTTTTTCATATGTTTATTATTATTTTTTTTTTTGTTCAACAGTTCCTATAAACCATGAATGACAATGCCCAAATTAAATGTGAATAGCACTAATTAACTCACTAAATTCATTGAATTAAACTCAACGACGCAACCAAATTATTCTTTTCAAGTTCCTTAACTATGAAAACCATGATAGAGATACATCTCAAAGATCATTAAGTTATGTGAAAATTATAAGCATCGACAAAGCATTCGTAACTATGAAAAGCATGATACTTCTGCCAATATAAGATCATTAAGTTATATGAAGATCATTAACGATTTACTTAACATAATCAGAACTAATGGCTTTTACTACTTAAAAATATAAGTTTATAACGATTATGTGAAATTCCCTTATATTCTAGGATCAAATCTCTGCATGCAAACTAAATATGCATCCTTAACAAGCATACAAGAATAAGTTCTCTATAAAGCAAATAAGTAAATCACATTCATGTTTTATGAAACAATAACTGGATGTAATCAATTTATATAAAACATATGATTATGGCTTCGAATTCACCTCTAGCTGCAAAGAAACTTAGTTACACATATTCATCATAAATGAAAAATATTCTAAAATAAACATTGAAACTTCAAACAAAGAGACAGAAATTTGAAAATTAAAGTTTACAAACTGATCCCTTGTAGATGGAATGGGATTCAGACGGGATGCCTCAAAGCCTTACAAGAAGGCTTATTTATACATGTTGAAAAGTAAATAACCATACAAGTGGTTTTATAAACAACACAAAGCAGGGACTAACACATGCAGAACAAATGATGGTGTTCAATGTCTTTACACCTTGTCAAACACATGCAGCAACTTTGGGCTTTTTACACACATTTTCTGCTATCTTTCTGTTGTCTTTCCACTGATAGGAATCGACAACTTCAGCCAACACATGGAAAGGTAGTGTGAAGGAAGCATGAGTGCACAAACAGCAAAACATCCAGCCCATATGCTATCCATGCATGCTATCCAATCCAAGTCCAAGATTGCTCCAAATTGCTCAATTTGACTATTTATTATCATCTTTACCCACATGACCTACAATAATACGAAAATGACTTAAATTACTATAATAAATGAAAATTAACTAAGTAAATGCAAAGAAATAAAATAACAAAGTTCCATACATATGCTACTATCAGTAAGTGAGAGAGTGAGAGCTTTCTTCTCTTGGTGCTAGAGAGAGAGAGAGTGAGTTCGAGAGAGAAAAGGAGTTTAGAGAGGGAGTGTTCTGAAAATGAGGGAAGAGAGAGGACCGGATGTGGGTTTAATCCCGCTTAAAATAATTTAAATGAAATCACCCAATTGCCCTCCATAGTTGCAAAAATAACAATTATGCCCTCGTGGTCTCGATTCAAATTTCGTTTCGAAGTTGAACTAACGTTCGAGAAAATTGTTATGAACCTTAAAAAAAGTATAAGAATATAAGTTTCGAGTCAAGGCTCGAAAATTAATTAAGACATCCACTCGGGCAAAATAATCATTTCACATATCTCGGGTATAAAATACAATATTTCAAGAAAAGGGTCGTAACACTTTGGGCATCTGAAAAATTTTAAATGTGTAAAGTCAAACATAACTAATGAATTTGCTGATGTGGATTCTAGTCAATGAGTTTTATTCAAGTAAAAAACTTATGTCGGGTTTTATGTGAACAAAATTAAGTTTAAGAGGCTAAAGTCGTATTTTCAGTAAAAAAAAAACAAAAAAAAAAAAAAAAAAAAAAAAAAAAAACCCCTTGTCATACCCCCTCCTTTTACGAGATCCATTCTCCTCAGATGAGAGTCTCACCTGGTCTTGCATAAGATTGACATCCTTGTCATACCTCTGTCTTTTACGAGATAGATTCTCCTCAGATAAGAGTCTCACCTCGTCTTGCATAAGATTGACCTCCTTGTCATACTCACTGGAAAGTGTCATAGGATTGGAAAATTCATCGACTACATTTTCCTGCTCCAGGTAAACCCCTATTTTCTGCACCCTGAGATGAATATCGTCTGTACTCCCGTGTCCTACAAAGCTTGCACCAACATTTATCTTGTCTCCACCGTTCACATTAAGCGTATTGTTTGATAAATGTCCCAGCCAAATATTACTTTCATGGCGATTTAGTACGGTGGCAAACATTGGAGAGCTTGAAATCTCAGTTTCTTTGGTACAATTTTCAACACGGATGCAAAGAGAATCACTAGATTGGGAGTCGTTGCAAGAATAAACGATGCACAGAGTCAGTGCCTTTGCATCATCGCCAAAACATTGCGGCACAACTATTTCTTTCTTAGGGTCAACGCATGTAAACCCTGATGGAAGATCATTTCCGGGGATAAAAAGAGCAGAAACTCTTTCATCCTTAGGGTCAACGCATGTAAACCCAGATAGAAGATCATTTCCTGGGCAAAAAAGATCACCATTTCTGCTCGCGCTCCATCCCTATGCCATGGAGTAAGATTTGTACAAAAAGTTAATAAATGCATGTATGTATAAGCTGTATACGGATGGGTGAAGAGAGAGAGAGAGGACCTGTAGGATTGCTTTTCTAAAAGCAGCAGTGAGATTGGTGCACCCTTCCATATGAATCCTTCTCATAGTGTTTAACGACTTATGCAAGCCTAGAATCTTAGTGAGTTTGGGGGAGTGATTCAGATGCAGTTCTACCATACTCGACATTTCCGAAAAATCTGGCATCTCTTTCAATGCAATGCACTCATCCGCTTTCAGGATTTCCAAATTTGTTGGTAAATCTGGGATTTCCTCAAGATTTTTGCATTTTGCAACAGACAAATACTTAAGGTTCTTCAATTGTACTACAGAGTGGTGAATCTCAGACAAACTCTTACAGGCTTCGAGTATCAATATCTCAATATTTGGGATTCTTGAAAAGTCTGGTGATTGTTTCAGGTGATCACAATAACCAAGATTGAGAAACTTCAACTTTTCAAGTGACTGTGAGACAAAAAGGGGAAACAAGTATCAAAATTCAAATAGAAGAGAGAGAGCTTGATGTTGGTATGTAAAAAACCATGTGGAAATAATTGATAGTTTGGTTGGGTTTGTATCGTACCACGTTGTCATTCCAGACTTTTATATTGCTATAACTCAGGTCAATGTCAACTACGTTTGGTTGATTAAAATCTTCTGTTATGGCCTGCAGAGGAAAGTCAGATAAACTTAACCATCTTAACTCTTCAGGAAGATGTTTGCAGTCTCCAGTGAACTTTACGCCTCTTATTTTGAGTAATCTCAGGTTCAGCATCTTTCTGAATGCTTCTGTACTGACGCTAAGCTTGTCAGGTTCTGAAAAATCTAAAGCGATTCCTTCGATTTTTTTCTTTTCCTGTTAGAAAGAAAAAGAAACTAAAGTAAGACAAGGGTTATTTGCTTAGACTTTAACCAGTGCAGAGCACCAGTACTGGATCAGTGACAAGAGTTTGCTTAGACATCAGTTTTGTTTGAACAATCTAAATTAGTCATCTGTGTTACAGGGATAATTTTCAAATAATTCAGTAAATAAAATCAGCATCTTTTTTCTCATTTATTACAAACATGTATTAAATGCAATTTGATTGAGGATGTACTTACACATTTTTTCGTCAACACGTGTTTTACATCCTCATGATGCCACAATCTACAGCGACTTTCAAGCTTCTTAGGGGATTTAGCACGTACGATTTCTCTGCCCGTGTCTCGAATCAAACAATGCATCATCAGATTGCCTTCTGGATCAACAGTTACAAGGCATCGCTCCTCGAGTTCCTTAATACCTATTTCTGGACTACTGTCACACCCAGCCAATATTGCCATGACATGGTGCTTGTTCATTCCAATAAAGAAACAGGATATGTCAAGGAATATATCCTTCACCTTGTCATCAGTAAGCCCGTCATAACTTACCTTAAAAATTTTGTGAGTTATGCTAGGCTGTAGTCTTTTCCATTTTTTCAATGCATCTGTCCATTCACTTATGGTTTTTGTACATAGGTAAAAACCTACAGCTTCAAGTGCAAGTGGTAAACCCCCACAATAATCAACAGCTTCTCTTGAGACTTTGTGATATCCTTCATTAGGAGACCTTTTTCCAAACGCATGCCAACTAAGGAGCTCAAGAGCTTCATTGTTATTCATTGTCGGTAGAGAACATGCATCATCCACCACTTCAGGTGTCTTTAGCAAATTTTTATCTCTTGTTGTTATAACAATTCTACTTCCTGGACCAAACGAGTCATGTTTTATAGCTAATGCATTTATCTGTCTCACACTGTCTACATCATCAATTATGACAAGAACCCTTATGTTGCGAAGTCTTGTTTTTATCTCCTCCGTCCCTTGATTGACTGTACTCACATTTATGTTGGCCGATCTCAAGATTTTAGACAGAAGAATGTTTTGCAAATCAACCATTTTCTCATTTCTCACATTTTCAAGAAAACATGCACCATCAAACCTGTCCTGGTATGTGTTGAAAATGGCTTTTGCAATTGTTGACTTACCTAGCCCGCACATCCCCCAAATTCCAATTATGCGGACAACATTTGATCCTCCAACATCTAAATAATTACTGATTTTTTGGCGGCGAGAATCTATTCCAACTGGATTTGCGGCTACATTTAAGCATCCATTCTGCAGTTTTATAGCGATCTCCTCAACAACTTTCCTGACAAACCTTGCTTCACTCCTGGAATTAAAATTCATAATTAAGAAAAAGTAAGATCTACTAGTTAAACTTCTAAACATTCATTAGGAGTGTGTAAGATTCGAATATACTAGTTAAACTTCTAAACATTCATCACCAACACACTAGTATCAAGTGAGATAGATCAAGCGTTTATATATTAATCCTCGTATCAGAGTTTCTAAGCTTTGCGATTATATTTTGAAAAACAGAACGATTCAAAGAATTACTTTGTTAAAGGAAATAAGCAAGTTATTACCCGTTATTCACTTGAAAAGGCTCGCCGCTCAACTCTGCAGCTGCAGTAAGAGCCTTTCTCCACTCCTGGACTTTTTCTTCCGTAAACTTTTGTTCATGGTTCTGAAACGCAGTTGCAAAACTACCCTTCTGATGCCTGACATCTGAAGGATCAACATCGTAGAAAATCGGGAAAACAAATTGACCCTTGGTTTTTCTGCACTCCATGATCTCCACCAGCTCCTCAAGACACCATCTCGATTCCGCATACCCCTTTGAGAACATGATGACAGCAAGCCTGGACTCTTTGATTGCTTGCTTCAGTTTTTCTGTTATAGGATCCCCTCTAGGCAATTCGTCCTCGTCCAGAAAGACATTGAACTCGTAGTCTTTTAATCTAAGGTAGAAGTGGTCCGTGAAGCCCTTGCGTATTTCGCCTCTAAAGCTCAAGAACACGTCGTACTTGCTGCCCGGGTTATCCATCTGTTCACCGATCTTGTCTAATCGGAACTGCAAAATGGAACCAGGGGCAGATGGTTTTTGAATCGAACTAGCAAAGGAAGTCAACCACACATTTACCCAAAAAAAATGAACCTTACAATAACCCTAGAATCGCTATTCACATACTCTTTCTCTTTTCCATTTTTCTTTTTTTTTTTTCGGGTATAAGCGGTTAATATTATTGCCATAGAAAATTTACAGAACAAAGCTAACAAGGGCCCACACTATAAATACAATTATACAAAGCAAAAATTGACCTTACAAACTACACATCAAGGGCCTAAACAAGGGCTAAGGCCCAAAACCAAACACCGAAAGAAAGCCCTAGCCTTCTGCTACATCCGTCGCTGCAGCACCACCCGAGCAGCATGAACCATGGACACCAACGAACATCAAAATTCCGACCAATTAACGCCTCAGAGATGGGAGGAAGGAAGACCCGTAATCCATCAATGAAACTCTCTCCGAACGCAACCTCCAAGTAGAAGCAAACAAAGAAGCTTGTGAGATTCCCACAAGTGACGCTCCCAATAAAGACAGACCAAGAGAAGAAGGTTGTGCGAAACCCGAGCCGATAAGCATACTGGAGCTCTACACACCATCTCAACCAATCATTCCTATACTACAAGATGTATTTCAAAGTATTTACATTTTTTTAACGAATGTATAGTTTTAATAACTTATTTGCAAATAAAAATCTAGGAATTAGAGGCTGTGAATGCCAAGTTGTCATCTCAACTTGCAAATTGTTGCTGAAATGAGGTTTGTTATATATTTCTTAACAAATTTTTTCACTGTTCTCCTATATGATAAAATCAGGTACTTATTTATTGTTTGAAATTCGAATTTCATACAAATAGTAAAAAGCCACCAGGAATAGCCTAGTGGTGAGGATGTGGGTGTGGGTGAGGGGTGGGGTATATTAGGTTCCAGGTTCGGCCTGGTGTGGGTGGGGTGGGGATTATGTGGGGTATGCTATCCACACATTCTATTTTATTTTTCACACATCTCTTGATAATTTCTGTCTGTTGATTTTATTCAATTCATCCAATTCGACGGCAGAAAATTAAAAAGATGTGTGCGAAGTAAAATACAATGTGTGGATATCACACTCCTAAAAAAAATAAAATGTAGATACAAGTATAAAGAATCTACGCAAATGTCATCTATTGGATCAGGATCCTCTCCTAAGCAAATGGAGAGGATCCTCCTGACCAGACTCATCAGACCGTTCAATTTTTATCCAACGACTACAAACAGAAGGCCCTTTAAAAGTTATAATAATTATAGTCGTTGCATAAAAATTGAACGACCCGATGGGTCTGGTCAAAAGGATCCTCTCCATCTACTCAGGAGAGGATCCTAATCCATCATCTATCGACCAAATTGTACTACTATCAATTTCACAATTTATTTGCTCAAGTTTTTATTTCGAACTATGAAATATCATAGTTTTCATCATATGATCTGCATATTCTTGTAGGCCTAATTTATTAAACAATATAAAAGATATAAAGAGAGATGTGTAATTGTGAACTGTCACCTATGCCACCACATTATGCCCTATTTATAGTAACAGGGACGGTAAATTTCTTACCCTAACAAGATTACAACTTTAATAGGATAATATCTAGTTAAAGAGATATCTTAGATATGATAGAATTTACACAATCATATTCCTAATCTAATAGAACTGAAACATTCCCTCTTGAGTATGTAAATACTCAAGTAAATGACACATCAGGTCTTCAACGATGAAGTACATTCAATGAAGTTGTTGGCTCAACGAGCGAATGCGAGTTTCAAAACAACAGAAGAATGCATAAAAAGTGTGGAAGAAAAACTCTTAGACCAAGGATAAAAGAGAAAAACTCATAAACAAATTGACCCTTAGTTCTTCTGCACTCCATGATCTCCACCAGCTCCTCAAGACACCATCTTGATTCTGCATACCCCTTTGAGAACATGATGACAGCAAGCCTGGACTCTTTGATTGCTTGCTTCAGTTTTTCTGTTATAGGATCCCCTCTAGGCAATTCGTCCTCGTCCAGAAAGACATTGAACTCGTAGTCTTTTAATCTAAGGTAGAAGTTGTCTGTGAAGCCCTTGCGTATTTCGCCTCTAAAGCTCAAGAACATGTCGTACTTGTTGCCCGGGTTATCCATCGGTTCACCGATTATGTCTAATCGGAACTGCGAAATGGAACCGGGGGCAGATGGTTTTTGAATCGAACTAGCAAAGGAAGTCAACTACACAACCTCTGAACCGCCATCGGCAACTGCTCTTGTCGGCTCCGTTTGCAACTGCTGCATCGTATCTTATGCATCTGCTGGTGAGAGCTTGTAACTGGGTTTTGAATTCCATGCTTTCCTGAAGCTTTCTTTTTCTTTTTGTTAATAATTTCGATGCTTTTCCGCTCTGATTCCTCTGCTTTACTGATTAGAGTTCCTTTTTGCTTTTTTGAAGCCAAAAGAAAAGCTCCTTTTGCTTTTCTGCTTTTACATATTATAATAATATTATTGTTAGTGATGTAGAATAATTTAGATTATAATATATTTATATATGCTTTTATATTGCTTTGTTGATCGCTTTGTATAAATTTTACTTGTAACATTTCAGGGAATTTTAACGAAAATTTTCTAGTACTATTTATTTTAACGAAAAACCATATTTTTACACTAAAAAGTCAATCATGATACTATTCATTTTACCTTTTATTTTGTCCTTATCGTTAAAACTCAAAATTTTCAAATCATTTTCATTAGTTTTCCTAACATTTTATGCGATTACTTTGGATTGATTATTACAATTTATATGTTGGCAATTTAGGAAGGGTACTGTTATTAGCACTCCAAAAATCTCATTTTACACTCCTCACAAGTATATTTTTCTTTCTAATTATAGAAAGTTTGGAGTGCCAAATGAGATTTTATGAGTGTTAATAACAATTCCCTTTAGGAAAATGAATCATTCTGATAATCATGTGAATGCTAATGTTAACCCAGCTGAGAATGTTGAAAATGATCATGGTACACTCTGTAAGTATGTCAAAAAGCTCGAAAGAGTGGGAAATGGAAGAAGAGGTACTGTGTTTCAATGCAACTATTGTCAAAATATTTTCAGAGGATCCTACTCTAGGGTCAAGTTTCATTTGTTAAATATGTATGGGAATGGGATTGTCTCTTGCAACAAGGTTACTAATGAAGCTCTTGCAGAAACGAAAAAGCTAGTTCGAGAACGAGGGACCCTTTCTTTTTATTTTTTAAGTCGTTTGGATGTTCTTTTTAGTTTTTCAACTTTGAACACTAATTTAGTTGTTTAGTGGATTATCTTTTTAAATGTTTGAAGTTTATCGAAATAAATTTGAACTTGAATAGTATATTTGAATGCTTATTTTATAATATTTAGATATATTTATTTATTTATATTGTTTTTAAGTGTCGTATCGTGTCTTCGTTTTTAGAAATTTGACGTATTCCCATATAGTGTCGTATCTCCGTATTCGTGTCTATGTCCATGCATCATAGTGCCTCAGAGATGGGAGGAAGGAAGACCAATAATCCATCAATGAAACTCTTTCCGAACGCAACCTCCAAGTAGAAGCAAACAAAGAAGCTTGTGAGAGTCCCACAAGTGACGCTGCCAATAAAGGCAAACCGAGAGAATGAGGTGGTGTGAAAACCCAATCCGATAAGCATACCGGAGCTCTACACACATTCTCAACCAATCATTCCTATACTACAAGATGTATTTCAAAGAATTTACATTTTTTAACGAATGTATAGTTTTAATAACTTATTTGCAAATAAAAATCCAGGAATTAGAGGCTGTGAATGCCAAGTTGTCATCTCAACTTGCAAATTGTTGCTGCCATGAGGTTTGTTATATATTTCTTGACAATTTTTTTCACTATTCTCCTATATGATAAAATCAGGTATTTATTTACTATTTGAAATTCGAATTTCTTATAAATAGTAAAAATCACCTCTGAACTCTTATTTCGATGAAATCATAGAATGTTGTAGCACAATTGAATATTTGGTTGAAAAATGTAGATACAAGTATAAAGAATCCATGCACATGTCATCTATTGACCAAATTGTACTACTATCAATTTCACAATCTGTTTGCTCAAGTTTTTATTTCGAACTATGAAATATCATAGCTTTCATTATACAATCTACATATTGTTGTACGGTTAATTTACTAAACAATATAAAGGGCATAAAGAAAGGGTGCGGCGGCATAAAGAGAAAGAAAGATGTGTAACTGTGAGGTGTCTGTTTTGCCATCACATTATGCCTTTATTTATAGTAGTAGGGAATGTAAATTCCTTACCCTAATAGAATTGCAACTCTAATAGAATAATATTTAGTCAAAGAGATATCTCAGATATGATAGGATTTACACAATCACATTCCTAATCTAATAGGACTGCAACACTTCCCCTTGAGTGTGTAAATACTCAAGTAAATGACGTATCAGGTCTTCAGGGATGAAGTAAGTACACTTGATGAAGTCGTCGGCACAATGACCGAATGTGAGTTTCAAAACAACGGAAGAATGCATAAAAGGTAAAACTCACAAAACCTCACTATGGTAAAACCCAAGGTGGGAGAAAAAACCCATAGACTAAGGAGAAAGGTGAGAAGTTGCATTAAGTCAAAACTATACATCTTCTGGATGCAAGTAAAAGAGCTTACAAAGGTATGACCAACCCAAGATGGGTGCCTCGTCAAAACCTAGTTAGGTAACAAAAACCCAGTGGGAAAAGTGCTCCTAATCGTAGGAAAAAAGTACACTAAGATCAAGTGAGTATAATTTCGGATACTTCCGTTGAGTTTGACAAAATTTCCAAATAAGAATGACAAGCATTGCATATGAATAGTTAGGCATACCAATAAGGTCGACAAGGTTGTCTGGGATCGGCTTGTATAACTTCAATCTTCTGATGCTTTGCTGATATGGTGTAGACGCAATATCTCTTGGCGTTGACTTCGTTGGTGTATCATGTCTTTTTCGGGTTGATAAATGCGGCATAGTCTTCATAGATCGTCATTAGGACTCAACAATGGATGAAGACATCGCATATACTTCAAATATGCTCAACAATAGCTCTTAACCATGTCTCACATGTGGCATAGTGAAGTGAGGTGAGTTTTGGAATGATTTGAATATTCGTAACTAAGGTCATATCGTTTGTTTGTACCATACTTGACCAATCCCGAAACTACTGAGCACGAGTCAACATTATACCGTCAATGACCCAGAAGAGTTTCCCTCTTACCAGGAGGCCAATCACAGCGCGACACGTGTCGACATCAGAATCCAATCATAGCGCGACACATGTCAACATCAGAAGTAATCATAACACGACACGTGTCAATGTCAGAATGAAACTAGAAACTCTCTTCTATAAATAGAGATTATTCTCTCACAATATTTCCTAATGTCATTTGTACTAAATCATTCACTAGTACTCACAAAAGGAGAGCTTGAACCTATGTACTTGTGTAAACCCTTCACAATTAATGAGAACTCCTCTACTCCGTGGACGTAGCCAATTTGGGTAAACCCCGTACATCTTGTGTTTGCTTCCATGTCCTTATCCATTTACATACTTATCCACACTAGTGACCGGAGCAATCTAGCGAAGGTCACAAACTTAACATTTTCTGTTGTACCAAAGTCCTCGCTGATTTTATGCATCAACATTTGGCGCCGTCTGTGGGAAACGACACTTATTCCCACTCTCTTCAGCTTTGTCAAGCTGGTTTCCACCATTCGTACACTCTCTTTTGACCAGGCATCCCTCTCCAACATGGGTAGCGAAGGAAGCCACATCACACAGAATAACACCCCTCTTACACCTAGTGCGAAACAACGAAAGAAGGAAGGAAAGAGGGTTGCTCTTCAAGCTAAAGTCGATGAGTTAGAAGCTCAGAACAACAAGATAGCAATGAAGAATGAGGTCTTCCAGGAGCAGTATGAGAAGCTCTTTAAGACGCTCCACGAAACTAGGCGTACTCAAACACACGAGCTTGTTATCCCTGTGGACATCAACCATCATCTGGGTGCCCCCCAACATGGAGGGTCACCTTCATTCGACATGGGTATCCTTGATGAGGAGCGAGCTAATCATCAAAACATTGATCAACATGAGACTTCTCTCAATCCAGCTGCTTCGACCCGAAGCAGGAGAAGTGGAGGAAGACACCTCCTTACAGAAGGAGTGGAAGGATCGAAAGCCGTCTTTCGCGACTGTCGAGACTTCCTAAAGCAACGTCGAGACAATCCCATCCATGTAAGCTCGAAGATCAATGACCCAAGGGTCTCTGAAAGACTCGGTCCTCTCCCATGTCCTAAACCGGCTACCAATTTAGGGAATGGGCAATAAGTCTTAGAGAAACACGAAGGTACAGGAGACTCTGAGGTATTCCGACAGACTCGCCCTAGAAGTTAGTACGCGAGTCTAAGGAAAAATCACACGCCCTTGCTTAAACTTTCCTACTTCCAAGAGGCGATGGAGACTTACGAAAGAAAATCCCAGTGGTACATGACTCCACTCAGGACCCCCTTGTCCTACAGCTCCTTCAGGAAGTAAACAAGTTGAAGGCCGAACGTCAAGCCGAGATACCTGATTGGAACCAACCCAGGCCTGGCCCTCTCACAAGGAGGATCATCGACACCCCCTTCAAGCGAAACAAAAGCTTGGCTTGCAACTCTATACTGGAAAAGATGACCCGATTGAACACCTTAACCTTTTTTAGTCTACCATGGTATACCAGATGCACACCGACGAAGAACGATGTCTTCTCTTCCCCTCTACCCTCTCTGGTTGATCTCTAAACTAGTATTGTCGTCTTCCACTTGAGATGGTAGACTCATTTGAGGAATTGAGGAAACTGTTTGTTTCTCGACACATTTTCCAGACCGATCGCTTGCACTCTGCGGACAACTGTACACTATTCACCAGAAGCCAGACGAGTCATTACGTATGTATGATGGCCGCTTCAGCTATGAATATTCCCGTTGTGCCGAGGCAGACGACAAGACTGCCCTCAAAGCCTTCACGGCAGACCTACGTGACTGTTTCTTCAAGTACATAATCAATGCCAACACTTGGAAGACTTACTCTGAGGTGATGGCACATGCTTACAACCATGGCTCCGCCGAGGCAAGGACATATCAAGGGAAACCTCCCATAGCCACCCCTTATCAGCAAGTAGGGAGTGGAAGCCAGATCCAATCAAATGAGAAGACCTCGACCTTCCAAACGGCAGCGGTGCCTCCCCCTGCCTTACTTAATACTTTGACAAGTCAACAGACATATCAATCTCAGGGCAAAAGGAAAGATTTCCATCCTCACCAGTCTTATTTTAGTAAAAGGAGTAAGGGACACTACCGCGATAACCAAGGGTATTGCTATGATAATCCCCGACCCCAGGCAGTCAACACAGTGGGTGAAGCACGTGTCAGGACAGCCCCTACCCCGATGTATGAGGCATACACACCTTTGAACGCCACATGCGTGGCCATTTACCCAAGCATAGCACACTTGATACCGAAGCCAAAGCCGAGGCACCCAGATTACAAGCCCATGAAGAACACGGGCACGTTTTGCTGTTACCACGAGCATAACGGCCATGACGGCGAGAAATGTATCACCATTCGTGATCATATTGAAGCTTTGGCACGTGAAGGAAAATTTGATCAATTCCTCCTTCACCCTTCAAGGGGTAACCGTAACCAACGCCAGGTGAATGTGATATATTCCATAAGTGGTGGCACACCCATATCTAAATCTTCCAACAGGGCCATGAAAAATAGTGAACGAGTTTTAAGGTCTGGCCACCAAGTGTTTCACGTGGAAGACATCAAGGGAGGTAAGTATCAAAAGCCTAACTAGGATCCAATATGTTTCTACCCTGAGGAAGAAAGAGGTATCATCTACCTTCACAACGACCCACTGATCGTGGAAGCTCACATAGCCAACTTTGAAGTACGACGAATCCTGGTAGACACGGGGGCTTCGGTCAATATCATGTTTGCTGAAGCTTTCAGGGCACTTAATGTAGTTGAACATTTTCTCGATCGCTCATTTTCCCCTTTAATAAGCTTCTCCGGTGATATCGTGCAACCTTTGGGGAGCATACACTTACCTTTCACCATTGGTACAGGCCCTTACACAACTACCATTACCACTAACTTCTTGGTGGTTAATTGCCCAACGGCATACAATGTCATCTTCGGACGCACATGCATCAATGATCTCAAGGCCATGGTATCCACACATATGTTGTTGATGAAATTTCCAACCCCCTATGGCAATGGTTACATCAGAGGATATCAACTTAGTGCACGATCATGTTACAACACTTCGGTCAAGCAACAGCACCTGCATGTGCCTAAGGAAACCCTTTCTATACATGACCAAGTCATAAAGACCAGCCCAAACGAAGCCAAATTGGATCTTCACGGTGGCAACAATCAACCCGACGATCATCGAGATGACTTTTTCACCCAGCAAGCACAACCCGCTAAAGAGTTGGAGAAAGTCTCTATCTCAAAAGATTATCCGGATCGCACGGTGAAGATTGGTACCACCTTATCACCACCCATTCGGTTGACATTGATCTCTTTTTTGCAAGAGAACACTGAGGTCTTCGCCTGGTCATACGAGGACATGTCAGGCATCTTTCCCGATATCATCTGTCATCGCTTAAGTATTGACCCCAAGACCAAGCCAGTGAGACAGAAGCGAAGATCCTATGACGCTGAATGGTACGAGGCAATGAAGGTAGAAGTTGAAAAACTCAAAGGCATAGGCTTCGTCCGTGAAGTCAATTATCCAACGTGGGTAGCAAATGTTGTCTTTGTTAAGAAGAATCCGACTAAGGAAAGTCTTCTGCTCCAAAAGGTCTTGTGGAGAATGTGTGTCAATTACACCGACCTAAACAAAGGATGCCCGAATGATAGCTTTCATCTTCCTCTCATAGACAGACTTATAGACTCTATGGCATGGTGTGAACTCCTGAGCTTCATGGATGCTTACTCAGGATACAACTAAATCCTCATAAACCCTCCGGACCAAGAACACACAGCCTTCACTACTGACAGATGACTATATTGCTATAAAGTCATGCCCTTCGGCCTAAAGAATGCAGGAGCGACTTATTAGAGACTGGTCAATTCAATGTTCGCCGAACTGATTGGGAAGAGCATGGAAGTTTACGTTGATGATATGCTAGTCAAGAGCAAACATGCTGACCAACACATCACCAACCTATCTGAAGCTTTCACCATTCTGAAAAGGTATCGAATGAGGTTAAACCCCAATAAATGTGCCTTCGGCGTAGGCTCTGGCAAATTCTTAGGCTTCATGATAAGCCAACGAGGCATTAAGGCTAATCCCGAGAAGATCAAAGCAATCCTCGACATGAAGGAACATGTAACTTCAAAAGACATCCAAAGCCTTATTGGCAAGGTGGCAGCCTTAACTAGGTTCATCTCTAAGGCCACAGACATATGTGCTCCTTTCTTCAAAGCACTTAAGAGAAGTAAGAAGTACATTACATGGACTGATGAATATGCTGAGGCATTCAAGAACCTCAAAGACTACATGAGTAAAGCCCCTCTGCTCTCTAAACCTGAGGTTGGTGACACTTTCATTATCTATCTGTCGGTATCGACTTTAGCAGTAAGTTCCGTTCTCATTCGAAATGATGGTAATGTTGAATGACCTGTCTACTACGCTAGCAAGGCCTTACAAGATACGGAGACACGATACTCCAACATTGAGAAATTGGCTCTAGCATTGGTTATGTCTGCTTGAAAATTTCGTCCTTACTTCCAAGCACACTCCATCATCGTGCTTACCAATCATCCTCTTCGACAGATACTCCAAAATCCTGACATTTCTGGGCGAATGATCAAATGGGCGATAACATTGGGTGAGTTTGACATCTCCTACCAACCAAAGCCAGCTGAGAAGGGCCAAGCAGTGGCTGACTTCATCGCCGACTTCACATATGCTGTTGACATTGTTTCTACGCCTAAAGAAGTGGTTTCATTACCCTCGGAAGCTCAGAAAATAGAACCAACAGCCCTAGCATGGAGTCTATAGGTTGATGGCTGGTCCAACCAACAGGGTTGTGGCGCAGGACTAGTCCTTACGACCCCTGACAAAGTGGCGATGGAGTATGCTCTTCATTTCAAATTCAAGGTGTCGAACAATGAGGCCGAATATGAAGCCCTCCTAGCAGGCTTACGTTTGGCCAAACACCTTGGGGTTAAACGAATTGATATCTTCAGTGACTCCTAATTGGTGGTTAACCAGGTCACCAACAACTTTGATGCTAAGGATAGCTCCATGGCAGCATATCTAGCACAAACACAATTGTTGCTCACGCACTTCCACTACTAGATCACCCAAATTCCTCGAGCGGCAAACAGTCATGCAGATGCTTTGGCTCGCCTCGCCTCAGCGGTGGAAGACAAGATTGGGAGAAAAATTCAAGTCGAATTGTTGGCAGCACCAAGCACCATGGCTGCGGAAGTGTGCAACTTACAACAGAGGAGTAGTTGGATTACCCCGATTTATAGATTTCTTGCTCATGACACCCTTCCAAATGACAAAGTCCAAGCTAAGCAGATTCGATACAAGGTTGCCCGTTACTTGATCATTAATGACCAACTATACAAGCAGGGTTTTAACCTACCATACCTAAGATGCCTTACGCCCGCAGAGGCGGAAACTGTCCTTTAGGAAATACATGAAGGAGTCTGCGGAGATCATGCTGGATCTTGATCCCTAGCACACAAGGCTTTTCACCAAGGATATTACTGGCCAACACTCCACCAAGATGCCATCAGAATATCCCGCTCATGTGATAAGTGTCAACGCTACGCAACTATTCATCACTCCCCTCCCGAGCCGCTCACTCCTATGATCAGCCCTTGGCCCTTCGCCCAATGAGGACTTGATTTGATCGGCCCAATGCCTGCAGGGAAGGGCAAGGTTCGCTATGCAATCCTTGCAGTTGACTACTTCACAAAGTGGGCCGAAGTAGAACCCTTGGCAACCATTACTAAGGTAAAAATAGAAGACTTCGTATGGAAGAACATCCTTTGCAAATTCGGCATTCCCAATGCGATAGTCACTGACAACGGGCGACAGTTCGACAACAATAAGTTCAGGATGTTCTGCTCTAAGTTCAACATCAACTTATGTTTTGCCTCCCCAGCTCATCCCCAATCTAATGGACAAGTTGAAGCCATCAACAAAATAATCAAGCGAACTTTGAAAACCAGCTTGGACAAGGCTAAAGGTTGTTGGCCAGAATTTGTACCCCAAGTTCTTTGGTCATACCGCACTTCGTATAGGACATCAACAGGAGAAACCCCATTCTCACTTGCCTTTGGTACAGAGGCAATTGTCCCAGTTGAGCTTGAGCAAGCAACGTTCCGAGTCCAGAACTATGTGTAAAGCGAAAATGACAAACAACTTACCCTCAACTTAGATCTAGTCGAGGAACACAGAAATCAGGCTCACTTGAGGAATGTCGCCTACAAGCAGCGCATCTTCAACTATTATTACTCAAGGGTCAAACCTTGTTTTTTCAAAGTGGGGGACTGGGTATTGAAGAAAAGATTATTCTGCGACAGAGTCCCGAGTGAAGGAACACTTAGTCCAAACTGGGATGGACCGTTTGAAGTTGTTGGCATCAGTCGCCCTGGCTCCTACAAGCTTAGAAGCTCCGATGGCAAGACCCTTGGCCATCCCTGGAATGCTGATCACTTGAAGTATTATTACAAGTAAACTCACATTGTACAAGTGTTAAGCTTCAGCCGTTCGACATCCTATGTAACGAAGACTATTTGGCATGAATTCAATAAAGAGGTGATTTAGACAACTCGGTCTTAATACTCTTACATTCCTAGCAATGAAACACTCGGGTTCAAAGCTTCAACATGAATGCTTCCAACATGAAACAAAGTCTAAGTATATGTCAACAAGACTATACAAATAAACGAACAGCTTCACAGTATATTCGTTCAATCATACATTCCAACACATTCATACATAAGCCAACTGTGCTTTGAAAGGGTTCAACATACTTTGTGTCATTCGACACTTGCTACAATGTGCCTAGACACCTTGCCCTTATTCTTACCAACTAGGTGGTGAAATGTGAAGAAGGAACTCATCTTCATGCCACCAATCAGGTGATAAAATGTACAACCCGTACTATCATTCATGCCACCAATCAGGTGATGAAATGTACAACCCGTACTTTAATATCATTTGGCAACTTGCCACTCATGCCACCAACCAGGTGAAGAAGGAACTCATCTTCATGCCACCAACCAGGGGATGAAATGTACAACCCGTACTCTCCTTCATGCCACCAACCAGGTGATGAAATGTACAACTCGTACTCTAATATCATTTGGCAACTTGCCATTCATGCCACCAACCAGGTGATGAAATGTACAACTCGTACTCTCTTTCATGCCACCAACCAGGTGATGAAATGGACAACCAGTACTCTAATATCATTTGGCAACTTGCCATTCATGACACCAACCAGGTGAAGAAGAAACTCATCTTCATGCCACCAACCAGGTGATGAAATGTACAACCCGTACTCTCCTTCATGTCACCAACCAGATGATGAAATGTGTAACCCGTACTCTAATATCATTTGGCAACTTGTCATTCATGCCACCAACCAGGTGAAGAAAGAACTCATCCTCGTGCCACCAACCAGGTGATGAAATGTGATGAAAGATGATGAAGGAACTCACCTTCGTACCACCAACCAAGTGATGAAAGCAACTCACCATTCATTCCACATACCAGAAGACGAGTGGTACAACTTGTACATGTGAACTCCTAGCATTCACAAATAATCAAAAACTCTCAAGCTTGACAACTCAACTAGGGGAGCACTTATGCCCAACAAGAGTTATAGTCACCAACAAAGTCTTATTGCAAGCCAACAACAACTTCAATGCATGGCATACGAAGATCAAGCTATTCAGCCTTCTTGCATCTGCTTTAAACATTTCCCCTCTGTAACAATGCAAACACTACAACTCGTACAAAGCTTCACACACTCTTGATCAAGACAATATGAAGCAAAACCAAGTTATGGTGCCAACAAGAGCTTTATCAAAGGAGTTCAACCACAATTCTCAAAAGCTTCACACACTCTTGATCAAGACAGTGTGAAGCAAAACCAATTTATGGTGCCAACAAGAGCTTCATCAATGGAAGGCAACTACAATTCTCAAAAGCTTCAAACACTCTTTATCAAGACAGTGTGAAGCAAAACCAATTTATGGTACCAACAAGAGCTTCATCAATGGAGGGCAACCACAATTCTCAAAAACTTCACACACTCTTGATCAAGACA
>VIEB01000102.1:318255-340810 GCA_006547085.1 Malus baccata
TCATGGTACCCAACAAAAGCTTCAACTCCAAAGCTTCACCTACAAAGCTCAAACTCCAAAGCTTCACCTACAAAAACTTCACCCACAATAGCTTCACCTACAAAAGCTTCACCCATAAAAGCTTCACCAACAAAAGCTTCACCCACCACAAAAGCTTCACCCATAAAAGCTTCACCAACAAAAGCTTCACCCACCACAAAAGCTTCACCCACCACAAAAGCTTTACCTACAAAAGCTTCACCAACAAAAGTTTCACCCACAAAAGCTTCACCCACCACAAAAGCTTCACCCATAAAAGCTTCACAAACAAAAGCTTCCCCTACCACAAAAGCTTCCCCCACCACAAAAGCTTCACCCACAAAAGCTTCACCAGCAAAAGCTTCACCCACCACAAAAGCTTCACCCACAAAAGCTTCACCTACAAAGCTTCAACATAAAAGCTTCACCTACAAAAGCTTCACACTATCTTGATCAAGATAGTGTGAAGCAAAATCAATTCATGGTACCCAACAAATCTTCAACCTCAAAGCTTCACCTACAACGCTTTAAAATATATATATAAATTTTTTTTTCAAAAATTCAAAAATTCAAAAAATCGAAAAAAAAAAAATCGAAAAAAAAAATTGCCTAGGCCTCCTTTTCTTTGGGCCTAACAACTTTCATAACAAATATATATGAAGAAGGAGTTTTGGGCTACCACTTAGAAAGGAAATGCCTTATTCGTCAACTCCCTCGACCAGAGACTTGGGGGACTCCTACCATATGCTACTGCACCTTGATACTCGGAAGTCTCACGACCACTCAGTGACTAGGATTTTTCAAGTCTCCAAACGAGAAGTTTTCCTCACTCAGGAAATTAAGGGAGCACTACCTCAACTTACATGCTTCACTCACAAAACTTCAACATACAAGCTTCAACAAAAGGAAAAATTCAAAGAACTAAGTGAAGAAGGCCTTGGTGTATTTAACACAATACGTTGAAATAAAGCAAAGCTTGTTTATTGATATCTCCGATAAGTTACAAATATGTACATATACATGAATCAAAATAAGCAAACAAGAGGGAGCCTTCACAAAGGTTGCTCAGGAGAAATCCTAGCAGTCGGCAGAGCCCCAGAAAGATGAGGCACCAGAGGGCGATTATTTGGAGCCTCAGTACTAGGCAGAACCCCAGAAGGAGGAGGCACCGAAGGTCGATCATTTGGAGCTTCATTACGCAGTACAGCCCCAAAAAACGAAGGCAATAAATGCCTTTGGAACTAACCCACAAACCTCTGATGATCAAGTAAAATCTGACCATCAGATTCCTGCAGCTAGTCGAGCTTTCCCTTCATGTTTGTAGCATAGTCATGTGCGAACCTGTGCAACTGTTTGTTCTCATGCTTGAGCCCTCTGATCTCCTGTTTGAGACTTATCACTTCAGCCGCCAATGATTCAACTTGACGGGTTCGAGCAAATAGGCGTTAGGCCATATTAGATACAGAACCTGCACACTGAACACTGCGAGCCAGAGAAATCTTAACAGCTAACTCATCAGACCGTTTGGAAAGTAGTATGTTATCTTTGGGAGTGAGAAGGTTCCTGGCCACCACCGCAGCGGTCATATCATTCTTCATCATAGAGTCCCCAACGGTAAGAGGACTAGTAGGGGATAAGAAGGATGGGCGCCATATGTTGTCTTGAGAAGGCATGGCTGCCTCTTCACCAAAGTTCAAGTCAAAACGACGGTCGGATGGGCCAGACATTCTCAGAAATGATGAAGGATAAATGAGGTGCAATAAATCTCTAAAGTAAGGGGAAAATTCCTACAAGCAATGACTCTTTGAATGTACTTCTTGCACACAATTGGTGCCCTTATAAAAGAAAGGGCAACAAGGTCGTTGGTTCAAAAATCGAAGAGGCACCACTCTCCGGATTTCGAAGAGGCACCACTTTCCACATGCAACATCAGCTCCTTGGGTACCACATATAACTTTGCCAAAGATCTCTGACAAAGTTTAGACACATAAATTTTGAAGGTCCAGCTACCCTACTATTACCCACAATGGTAAAGGAACAGCACCACTGCTTGATAACTAGAAAGTCCCAATGTGTGTCAACCTCCGTGCTCCGTGGCAAGGCAAACTAGCAAAAATGCCCAACCTTTACTCACATTCAAGAAAACACTCCCAACAAGATTGCTTGCTCAAAAATCGAAGAGGCGCCACTCTCCGAATCTCGAGAGCCAGACTCCCAACAGGATTACTTTCTCAAAAATCGAAGAGACACTGCTCTCCGAATCTCGAGAGCCAGACTCCCAACAGGATTACTTTCTCAAAAATCGAAGAGACACTGCTCTTCGAATCTCAAGAGTCAAACTCGCAACAGGATTGCTTTCTCAAAAATCGAAGAGGCGCCGTTTTCTAAATCTCGAGAGCTAGATCCCCGACAGGATTGCTTGTTCAAAAACCGAAGAGGCGCCGCTATCCGAACTTCGAGAGCCAGATTTCCTTGGATAAAGTTTGTCTGCAATCTTCACATGCAACATCAGCTTTCCAGATACCACATACCACTTTTTCAAAGCGCTCTGACAAAGTTAAAACATGTGAAGCTTGCAGCACCCACTACATTGCTATGACCAAGAAGGTTAAAGGAATAGCATTATTACTTGCTCAAAAATCGAAGAGACATCGCCCTCCGAATCTCGAAAGCCAGACTCCCAACAAGATTACTTTCTCAAAAATCGAAGAGGCACCGCTCTCCGAATCTCAAGAGCCAGACTCCAACAAGATTGCTTTCTCAAAAATCGAAGAGGCACTGTTCTCCGAATCTCAAGAACTAGATCCCCGACAGGATTGCTTGTTCGAAAACTGAAGAGGCATCGCTCTCCGAACTTCGAGAGCCAGATTTCCTTGGACAAAGCTTGTCTGCAATCTTCACACGCGACATCAGCTTTCCAGATACCACATACCACTTTTTCAAAGTGCTCTGACAAAGTTAAAACACGTGAAGCTTGCAGCTCCCACTATATTGCTACGACCAAGAAGGGTAAAGGAATAGCATTACTACTTGTTGTTAGGGATACTCCTTTATATATCGACCTCCATCCTCCACGGATAGGCAGACCTGCAAAAATGCTCAACCATTCCTCATATCTGAGATGGCACTCCCAACGAAGCCTCTCGAAATACTTAGCTTTCTTCCCCCCCCAATAATACCTATGCAAACCAGCCACACCAGAGCAAGAGTATCTCATATCATCAGGGTCAAAAGCAAGAGTATCCCATATCATGCTTTTTCCATGTCTTTTCCTTTGCCTTTGTTCTTACCTGCAAGATAAAGAGAAAGAGAGCAATCAGTCAACACTTGGAATCAAGCTTCCAGTCAGGAACTGATTGCCTGGAACCCCTTGCCTGATTACTTACCTGTCATTGCTCTCGAGTACTCATCTTCAACATCTTATGCTTCCAGAAAAGATACCACATCTGCCTGAGGAACAGATAGGGCAAGTGAGAAGAATACAAGGAAGCATGTGGAGACAAACGCAACATAACACGTGCTGATACATCCACTACTTTGTCAATGGCAAAAGTATCCCATATCATCAGGGTCGAACGTACTCTAGATTTGATGGACTTGTTTTGACCCTCAAATTCTTGAGTCGGCCTTATACTCTGGAGGAAACCAGAAAACCCTCCAGCCCAGTTCAAGAATAAGCATATGGAAAGTTACTTCTTCAAAAGCAAAAATATCTCATATCATCTCTTCTCCATTTGCTTCTCCTTATCCTTGTTACTGTTTACGACACAATGAGAATGAGAACAATCAACCGAAAGCTGAAGTCGAACCTCCAATCCAGGTTGCTTGCTTGGAAGTCTGATTGCTTACCTTGTCTGTTACCTCCTTCGGTAAATCTCCTAGCTCGGCGACTTGGGGGACTCTTACTATAGGGTTTTGTATCGCACTTGACCAAGCCTGAAACTACAAGTAAGCTTCAAGTGAAATTGATACATTACCTTGTGCATCTTCATCAGTTAAAGATACCACCCCCTGGATGGAGGAAAAGTACTTCCAGAGAAGATGCCACATCTACGTATGAGACAGATAAGGCAAGTGAAAATGATACCACACTTCGGTACTTAGAAGTTTCATGATTACTCAATAGCTTGAATCTTGCAAGTCCCCAACCAAGGAGCTTCCCTCACTCGGGAACTTAGGGGAGCACTTTTTGTACCATACTTGACCAATCCCGCAACTACTGAGCACCGGTCAACGTTATACCATCAAGGACCCAGAAGAGTTTCCCTCCAACCAGGAGGCCAATCACAGCGCGACACGTGTCGACATCAGAAGCCAATCATAGCGTAACACGTGTCAACATCAGAAGTCAATCACAACACGACACGTGTCAATGTCAGAATGAAACTAGAAACTCTCTTCTATAAATAGAGATCATTCTCTCACAATATTTCCTAATGTCATTTGTACTAAATCATTCACTAGTACTCACTAAATGAGAGCTTGAACCTATGTACTTGCGTAAACCCTTCACAATTAATGAGAACTCCTCTACTCCGTGGACGTAGCCAATCTGGGTGAACCACGTACATCTTGTGTTTGCTTCCCTGTCCCTATCCATTTACATATTTATCCATACTAGTGACCGGAGCAATCTAGCGAAGGTCACAAACTTAACATTTTCTGTTGTACCAAAGTCCTCACTGATTTTGTGCATCAACAGTGTTGAACCCCCAAGATATTGCGGTATCCCTAACGGTAAACACATAGACATTTAAGGATGTCCCTTGTGCGGGTTTGATAAGAATCTTGTGTCAACATAACAAACAAGGCTAGGATCATTCCGATGATCAAGGGGTCAGATCTGCTCGAGATGTGTTGGGATTAGCCCAAATTTGTAGTACCTTCAGGGTAGCAAAAAAGCATCTTTATTACCAATTCAATGGTTGCATGTAGGCACGATGCTACATCTTTACTAATAGATCAACATCGAAGGAGATATCATGTCTAACATAATGAACTAAGTACAATAAAGTGTAAAGTTGAACTCAAATATGGAACTTTAGGTTCCATAACCTCTTCAAGGGTCTCATTTGCGTATAGCATATGGAAGATCATAGGTATATTCAAAAGATAACACATTTGGGGTGTAGTTCGACTGGTAGACCAAAATACTGTCAAAACACAAAACAACGATTGAACTTTAGGTCAAGGCATAAACGAGTTTTCCCAAAATCCTCATCTCAATTTCCATCTTTAGGTGTTTGGCAGTTTTCTCAAGCTCTTCTAGAGTCTTAATGAGATGCATGTCATCGACATAAACTGTGACTTTAGCAATTCGAAATATGACTTCATAGTTTAACACGCAATAACATAATTCATATCTCTAATTGATCAAATAATCACTTAGACATGTATATTACATCTGCCAGATTGCTTCAATCCGTAAGTAAGCGCCTTAAACAAGTTGAGAGGGTGTTCTGTGGTCTAACTATCTAAACCAGTTCATGTAATTCTTTGAGAACTTACATGTCAATCTCCATATCAATATTCCTATCGAGAAACACTAACCACATTCATAATTCTACAGTCGATCACAGGGCGTTTGAGAGAAACATTACACCGTAAGTAATGTTATTTCATTCATCTCATTACGTTTCCTTTCCTACTTGTAACAAAATAGGGTTACCTTGGACAATGTAGGAACGACAGGTCCAAACACACTTTGGTAAGGAATTTAACCTAGATTGTAATCTTGGTTGTCCAATCAGTACTATGTTGTCACTAATCAACAGAACGTAATTCGAAATCGTCGCTTTTCATTTATGTCCGTAACTACCATATAAGTGAAATCATTATCGATGATAATCTCATTCCAATTCCATATCTTATCCAAACTAGTATACTAGACCAAGAACTTCAAGTCTCAGGAGTAATCCGAATTAATCTCTTGATGTGGAAATTATTTGGGATGACAATTGATTATGGATTCATGTTGTGTCGTGATCTTCCTCTTCTAGGGAAGTGAATCTTATGAACCAAGTGATATGTTGTGCTTCAGGCCAAAAACAAATTGATTGAACATCCGCCAAGGTACCAAGTCGCCCAACATAGGCAGCCAACACCCTTCAGGAATGCTGGCTCAACGTTCGTTAAGTACGTATATCCTTGCATGCATGTTTGTAGATAGTATATGATCTTGTCACTTTACCTAGATCAAAGGAATGAGTCTGGACCAACATTCTGAAAGTTAGAATACATAACATACTTATCACACTTGTGTGGATATGAGACATAGTGGGCAACGTCCACGCAAATCTACGTCGTTCTACAGGAACTTTGACATTTTTATCTCCCTCTAACAGTGAGAAGACTGTCTCATTAAAGTGACAATTCACAAAATGAGCGGTAAGGAGATTGCATGCAAGGGTTGTAAAGAGCTAGTGTGAAGGAAAATCATAATCGACAAATATTCACATCCTTCTTTGAGGAACCATGTTGGTACGTTGGTGTGGCGCAAACTTGGCACATGGAATGTACATCCAAATGTGTAAGTATGAAACGTCAAGTTCGTACCTAGTAACCAACTGTAACGGTTGGGTGGCAATAGCCTCAAAGCAGATCAACATAGTTGTGTACATGATTGCATAGCTCTAGAAACCAACAGCTTGGTAGGTTCACCAAGGTCCAGCGATCAATTAACTTGCGCTTTATGATCATTTTGCGAGGCTGTTTTGGGGTGAACATGAGAATTCAATGTCCAATTATAAACCCCCCAAAAAAATGCAATACTTCTCGAAAACCTTCGATATAAACTTTCTGGTATTATCCAGTCTTCTATACTTTATAGGATAATTAGGGTGGTGGTACCTTAAAATCGGCTAGGAGGTTTAGTAGCAGTGTGTGGACAAACGTGTGACCAGTTTGTCGATTCATCAGCCAAAACCATAAGTATTTATATTGCCCACATTTTGGTTAGATTAGTCTACATATATTCCCTTGATTACACTGTGAAAAGAGGGCCATTTCGTATCCTTGCTAAGGATGATTTAGAAAATCAAATTTCCCAAATGAATAAGCTTGGCAAAGTGTGCGCTTGTAAACACAAGATCCTTACTTTGGGCAAGGAGATACGTCGTGGCTTCATCCTTCGACCTAAGTGTACCAAACAGTCGTGCCATGGCAAGTAAACGGCTCAAATCACCCGGCTCTAAGCCAGCCACACATGGCATATCCCAGTGGGGAGGTAGCCTATTGGCCCTAAAATAAAGGTTTAGGCTCATTTTTGGGGTGATTCAAAGACATTCCACTCTATGTTTCATCAGTGGTTTCATTCATGATCATTGTTCTCTCGAATATCCTAAAGACTTAACGATGTTCTTCAGGAATGATGAGAACATAAGGTCTCTTAAATGGTAATGTAGTACCGTTTATACAATGAGAAGCGTGCCAATGCTCCTAATCAGGTTGGATAAACTTGAAGTCGTTGTTAGAGATGTGATTGAGGTATAAGTTAGTGTGCGTAGTATCGCATTCTTCCAGACAACTAACTTTCCCACATTCGCTCCTAATCACATTTTTAATTGAATTCGGTTAGAAACATTATTCAATTAACTCATATTTGAGGACAATATCGATAAGATTATCCACAAAGTAAACCAAAGTTACTAAAGAGTTTCTCCCAACAAGGTCATCCATGTCAAAATTCTGGAGCAAAATTAGTCTCACATATTGATTACGAGAATGGTACTCCTTAACGACATTAGTAGGGGCATAAAGAGGTGTATAACCAATGAATCTATTCCACCAAATGGAAGTAGATTTTGCAAGGTTGAGGTTCGGGAACAATATCCCTTATTCTTGAAGTTTTAGGTCTTAGATGCCAAGGATCACTTTTTGAGTTGTGATGCCACACCTTGACAGGCCCTAATTCTACCATATGTTGTAAAAACAAACTCGAAAATGGATTGTGAGAGATGCAAACCCATCCTTGAGTTCGAAAGGTTCCAATCGAAGCCGGAGAGGTTTGTTCGGTATGCCTCTGCACCGAAGCAGAGCATATATTTTGGTGGGCTTTGACCGAACTGGGTCAAGCCATTCGATAAACTTCGGCCTAACTGGGTCTATACCGTTCGATAGACTCCAGCCAAAGCTGGGTCTATACCTTTCTCGCACGTTTTTGGTAGTAATCAGATCCGAGAATTTGGTAAACTTCCGCTCTCTATGCTGCTGTTTCGGAAGCTAGTTAAAAATAAGGAAGGACGAGAAAAGTATTCTCCAGTCAAAATTCGATCGGATTTATAAACTTCAAAATCGTACTCATTCATGGACGTAATCATGGTATGTTTTAGGCAATAACTTTCATGATTAAACGGTCTGTATGAGTAAGCCAATGAGCCATGGAATCCTTGTTAGGGAGGTACTTCCGTTTGTTATGTTTCAGGCATAAGTCTTTGAATGAAGGTCATGACAAAGACTTATTCAACTCTTCTATACCATTGTTGGTTACAAAATGGTTTCTCAGCTTCTTGATAATCAAGTGGAGATTTACGTCTTATAGCCACATAAAGTGGTTTCAGTAAAAAACGTCCAAATCAGTGAAATCAAACTTGTGATGGTTTGACAATCCACTAAATGGAGGGAACAAGATTGTGAATAGTGCTATGAAAAATAAAACATCCAGAAGCATCAAAATTAGAACCTCCGGATTCCAAGACATAGTGTACATGAAAGTTGGATGTGGAAAGATTATTAATGAGTTTAAATAAAATTTCTCATAATAATATAGTCACAAATAACTGTGTGAATGGGGAGTTCCTGCGAGGGAAACTCAAGTGAAACAAAACAAGGCGCCTCTTTTCTTTTCGTTCTAGGAGTTTTATCAACCCGAACAAACAAACAACCCAAAAAATAATTAGAGATTCGTGAAACGAAAGAAATCAAAACCGAATTTCGAACCTGAAAAAAAGAAAGAAAAAAAGAAAGAAAGGGAAAATGGAAGCAGCGATGGGACTGATGCGTCGGATGCCTCCCAAGCACACCGAGACGGTTCTATCCGCCCTTCTCTCCCTTCTCCCACAGCACTCCTCTGATCTCCTCTCTCAAGTCGATCAGCCCCTCCAGGTTCTCTCCTGTTTGTTTCCCGAGAAAATCCAATCCAATTTTCACTTTCCATTTTCTTTCTCAAGGGTTTCATTTTAGTCCCAAAAAAAAAAAAAACAAAATGTTTTCTTCAAGTTCAAATTTTAAAGTCACCGTGCTGCTCTCTGGTTTCCCGAAATTCAGGTTTTGTGCGATATGGAATACGGGAAGCAGTTCATTTTGTGTGAATATAACAGAGACGCAGACTCTTACAGGTAAAACCCTCAAATCTTTGTCAATTTTGATGGATTGGTGTTAGTTTTCTGATGTTTTACACTTTAATTGCTACATTTTTAATGGACATTTTAGAGGTAGCAGATATGGCCTTGATTTGTGAATCTGGATGTTTGATATATTTTGATTAATATAACTTATTGTTTTGGTTCATATGCTGATTTAATTGGTGTGATTAGTGCAATACATGTATAAGTTCATATGCTGATTTAATTGGTGTGATTAGTGCAATACATGTATAAGTTATAACTATGTAATCTAGTAGTTTATTTTTTCGTATAATCGTTTCTGTTCTGTGAATATTGATTGTCCATGTTGATATTTTTGTGCTACTATATTTCCATGTAGATCGCCTTGGTCAAACAAATATCATCCGCCGCTAGAAGACAGCAGCCTCCCATCTTTAGAGTTGAGGAAACTTGAAGTTGAAGCAAACGACATCTTCGCCATTTATCGTGACCAGTGAGGTCCTTTACTTACCTTGTTCTTGTGTTATTCTTTACATTGGTTGAACTGTATAAAACACTTCTAAAATAATATTTCTTCCATTAGCTAATTTTCAAAAAAAAAGAAAAAGGCAAGAATGTGTTGAAAGTATCGTCGTGCAATTTATTTAGCATAATGGTTCAGTTCTTTGTTTCATTCTGAAGATTTCATACAGCTTGGTTAACCGGTAATTTGGTAGGTACTATGAAGGTGGCATTTCGTCAGTTTATATGTGCGAGGATGATAACGAAGGTTTTGTAGGCTGCTTTTTAATAAAGAAAGGTATACTGCCTAAACTTTCAATTTATGTTCTTTTACATGTATATGTGCTGATTTTTATTATTTGAGGGGATTCAGATGGCTCCAAGACAGGACAAGGTAGGAGAGGTTATCTGCAGGAGGGGGCATGGGATGCTATACATGTGATTGAGGTAAACTCTACTTGTCATGGTAGGAACAACGTAGATCTGTGGTGAAGGTGTTCATATAGTCCTGACACTCACCCCCTTTCACACTTACATGTGATTGAGGTATACACTTCATGTTCTTTATTTAGTGCTGACCAAAAAAGGAGTTTCAACACCTTTTAGCTATGGAAAGTTATAGTGAACAGCTCCTCTCTCTTGATAGTTCTGACAGAATAACTTGATGTACGCCAATGTAAGTGCTGTGAAATCTGTATGAATCAATTTTTTGATTGATTGTGTTATAAATCAATTTTTTGATTGATTGTGTTATATTGTTGGAGCTGATATGTTTTAAACTAATTAAGCACAAGATTTGCTGTTTGAATGATCACTTAAAATCTTTTGCATGTACTATTTGTATGATATCTTGGGATGGATCAAGTACTCTTTCTTTTTGGCTTTGTAGATGAATATGCACCTCTCAATTCAGGAAGGCCATATTTGTAACATGGGAAGAATGATTGAAGAAATGGAGAGCAAGCTGAGAAATTCACTTGATCAGGTACTATGCTTCCTTGCATGCGCACTTACGTTTGTTCATCCCGCTATATATTTCCGACTACACAATGTTTTGTCAAGTTATGGAACTAAGAGCCATCCATGACCTCTGAAAGCATTGGATCACCACGTATTAGATGTCTCACCAGCACTTGAGCCATTGCGCAGTTGTGACTAAACAGTAAGGTTTACAATGGGCTTCATATATTTATCCTTGGAATTCAAATTGTCATTGATCTGATGGTTTGCACTTTACGACCACCATCTGAAGTAGTGATGAGACTGCCTGACAACTGATGAGGCATATATTCTATGGCACTCACCAGGTGTTGGTTGTCAAACTTACTTAACTAAGTGATTAGGGTTCTGGTGTACTTTGAATGTCATTATCTAGACTGAAATGTTCTTTCGTTTTGAGTTGTAACACTTGGAGGCCTTGTGCTATTGCACAGTGGAGAAGATGACGGGTTTGTCAATCGAAAAACGCCTTATGGATTTTGTATTTTCATATTCATTATCAAGTGTTTTCTTCTGTTAGTAAAATCATATTAGCCATTAACCCTAAACCCTACATAATACGACGCCCAGCCAAAATAACAAACCCTAGCTAAGTCAGTCAAGTAGGAAGCACATGCCATCACTGGCTCTTCATTCTTCTCTGGAGAAAGCAGTAGCATGTCCGAATATGATTGCACCGGTTGTTGTTGCTGTATGGCTCACCCACAGCATCATGAATGGACATGGAAGCGGGAGTAGAAATAGGATCATCAGCCACCAATTTATCATCAATTTTTCTTGCAGTCTTCTTCTTGCCTTTTGATTGCATTGCAGTATCATCACAGTCGCCGCCACCATCAGTAGCCTTAAACTTTCTCTTCCTCTTCTCCATGGTCATATCGCTCTTTCTGAGTTGGCAGAGCAAAACTAGCTCATCACCATCATTGCCAACTGCAGATGGATAGTCTTTGAGGCTGTATTCATACATAATCCAGGAACCTCTTGACGAGGTGTCGATTTGCTGCTCTTGTGGTGAAATCTTTTGGCATAGCCCAAAACAAAGATGTTTCCATCCTTGGGATGAGCAGCTTCAACGTTGGTGGCGCCTGTCTCTCCATGCCAGGACCCATTATTGCCTGTCTTGCGACCAATGCAGGAGCCCTTGATCTTCAACGTGGTGAGGAAATACAAGGCTTCACCATCCCTCCTGTAAGGTGTCTCCTCCAAAATTTCCACGGCTCAGTGGCTGTGGTTCCATAAAGGTTGAGCCTTGGCACAAGTTGCTGACAAGAGACGGGCAATGGCTTCCCGAAAACCATGTTATAGAGAGTAGCCTACGCACAGTTGGTGACTTTTATGATGGCATTTATGATGATCAGTTTCTCTTTATTTGCAATGGTATGCAGGCCCTCGTTGCGCTTAAGAATCTTCTGCAACTCAGGACAACCGCAGCTCTCGAGCCTCTCGTTTTAAGAACTTTTGTGGGTTGGATGCTGCCTTGGAGATATTGAGGCAGCGACTGCAGGGTTTAATGGTGGTGGAAAACCACAGAGATTATGCCGTGGATGTGCAAAGCATCCGCAATGAAGTGCATCGGAATATTTATAGAAAGCTGGAAGAGGTGGCTGCTAAACTTGTTTTGGGTAGCAATCTGTTTAGTAATTTACTTTTGGTCTTACCATCGTATTATTTTCTTTAACTTAGCGTCTTATGGAAATGACAGGTAACGCTAAAGGGTGGCCAGGGAAGACTGAAATGCATCTGTGAGTCTTCCGGCCTCCAAAATGGTGGACTAATGTAACAAAGCCACCAGCTGGTCCCTTTTAAAAATAAAAATAAATAAAGGACAGGTAACACGGGTTACCACATGATGCAAACTCAATCTTTAAACAACATTACATACTTGGGTACGTCTGGTGCGCTTGTAATTTATGTAATGTTCTTGATCTTGGATCTGTACATAGCGAACAGTTCGAAATCGGGTCTCTTTCCCCATAAGGGAAACTAGGGTAGGCTTTGGTTGTAACTTGTAGTCACAGATTGATAGGTGAAACTTCATGGGCAAAAATGTTATATGTTATACGATCTTCTTGGAAAATGAATTTATCTTGGCAGTCAGCTTATCAAGCTTATCCAAGCATCTTTGGTGAAAATGAAGTTTTGTTGTAAAACTAATTGACGATTAGCAAACTAGTTTATATGCTTGTGTAAGATTAGTGGGGATGAACATGCTGTGATTGCGTGATGGAAGTTCAATTTTTGCTCAATAACTAATAACCCATGTCTCATGGGGAATGGGGAGGAGTAGTTTAACTCCTTAGAAGCTTTCTTTAACTTATCAACGTACGATAATTCCATATTCTCACAGAAACCGCATGTAGAAGCAACAAAGAAAGTTTTGAAGTGATACTTCTACACTGTGATATAAGAGTAAGACTTCTATGAATGAAGTAGGTGGATAGTTCTTGCTGAATTGTTAAATATCAATTTTTCTCATTTGTACCTAAAAACATGGACTATCATTGCATGATCGATTCTTGGATTTGATCTAAAAACTTAAAGTTTAACCTTTGGATATGATGCTACTGTTTGGGCTGGATTTGTCCCTCGCACAACTCCCCGAAGCTCTTGCCTTTTGGGCAAGGTATGCTGCATGGTGTGCTGCAATATGAACTTGCTGTTAGTTTGAATGGTGCCTTTGTTAGGTCGAGTCATTTGACATGATTAATCAAATTGGTTGAGTTAGGGTTGACTAGAATTCGGGATGGACACAAAGTGAGGAAGAGAGTTGGAAAATTTGAAATTGAAGATCAAATATGTGAAGAATAGTGCTAACTGTGAGAATGTGAGGACAAAGATAGGTGAGCGACCAAACTATGCAAAGGGCTTATAAGAGGCTGAGTTGCTCTTCATATTGTCAATTAGTTTTATGGTGGGACCTTAACTTTCTTCATGGTATTTGAATAGGTTGACCCACGTGTAAAGCCCAATGGTCACATGTGCTCACATCGCCCTGTTTGTATTGTCCACATGTTAGGCTTGAAAATTCGTTACATGTGAGGGAGCGTGTGAGAATGTGAAGACAAAGTCCCACATTAGTGAGGGAACAAAACATACAAGGGCCTATAAGAGGTGGGACTATTCCCTATATAACATATTGCCAATTAGTTTTAGGTTAAATCTCAACTTTCTTCAGTAACAATGCATGAAGATCATGATATCATCAAAATTATTAGTGGAGCGTGAGAGGGCTTTCTTAAGTTTAGGAGACAAAACTAATAATGTTTCAATAGAGAAAAATGAGATTTGATAGAAGAATTGTAATAGCTCATGTGGAGCTAGGTGTAAGGAAAGGGAATTTATTACCCTTTTGGGGAAAGTATGGGGGAATTTTTGTTATATAAGGTTTTCTGGTCGAGTGAGTATTGATAGAATTTTTCAGACTCCATTTAGATTTAAGGTGAGTGATTGTTTACTTTAGTGGTAGTCCAGGGTTCATGCCCTTCGCTAACAGTTTGGGGCATGACATTTTTGATGTGGTGATTTACATCCATGATATTTAAAATCGATAAAATCGGTTTCTGAGTTTGTTCACAATCAATTATTTTAATCATTTCATAAAAATTATTTGTTAAATAAGAATAAAATAGCAAAAATACTCTCAATTTTTGTTAAATTATTTTGGCATATTGTTTATTAAATTGAGAGTATTTTTTCTCATTTTGATCCTTACTTAACAAAGATTTTTCACGGAATGACCAAAATGATTAAAACTGGACAAACTCAAGAACCACTTCTGTCGCTTTCAAATCTCAAGGACTAAGTGAAGAGTTATGTCAATCTCAATATCCACTTTAGCTAAAAAACCCAAGGTAAAAGCCCAAGATAACATTACCCTTTACCCTTTAATTTTAAAAAACTTGCAATGAAAGGGGGCTCAAAAAAATAATTTTGAATTGGAAAAAAATAGAAGCAGATATGAGGTTCAAATAGAACCATCATAAATTCATTTGTTTTCTATTGGAAAATGAGAAATTAGATTCTCATCCTTCATTTTGCTACTCCATTGATTAAAATCCTATTCCTTTTCAATTTTTGATCAAGGTCATTGGGTATTAATAACATCATTAATTATTTCAATAATAAAATATTTTTTTATTTCTAAATATATTCATTTAATGTTAAAATGTTCAATTAGTATATTTATATTTATGATTAAATTTTTTATCATATATTTTTAGTTTTAGTTTGTACCCATTTTTAATTTGTAATTCTTTTTTAACTTGTACCAATTTTCTTTTCACTTTTAATTTGTATTCATATATTAATTTCTTTTTGTGCCCATATTTTTTAAAGTTTATTTGTATTTGTACCCATAAATGTACCCATGCTAATTATATGTACCCATTCATGTAAAACTTTTTAATCTTAAAATGTACTCATTCTTAAATATACCAATTTGTTATATGTAAAATGTTTTGATGAATGTACCCATGTTTATATATATACACACACACAAAATAGTATATTTATATTTTAATATTTTTAATCCCACAAATTATGATTTTTTATTTAAAATCTCATTTATATAAACAACTAAAATTTCTAATTTTAATTACAAAAATATAGTAACGTACATAGAAATAAATTATCACATTAATTTCAGGGACCTCAATCAAAAATTAAAAACCAACAAGGTTTTAATCAAAGAATATTTATAACTAAGGACCGCATCCAAAGTCTCCCATTGGAAAAAGGATAGTTTTTGTTGCCATCTTGGTCTGTGTTTAACTAGTTTTCTTTTGGTTGGAGATGCATACGAGGCTGTGATGGGTTTTGTACTGCTGAAACCTAATTTCTCTAATTCTCTAATACATTAGTTTCAAATGTGTTTTTTTTTCCCGTCATTCCTATAATCCCATATTTATTTCAAAGTATTTAGATTTTTGTGGCGAATGTATAGTTATAATAACTTATTTACAACTTGTTTGTACCATACTTAACCAATCCCGAAACTACTGAGCACCGATCAACGTTATACCATCAAGGACCCAGAAGAGTTTCCCTCCAACCAGGAGGCCAATCACAGCACGACACGTGTCGACATCAGAAGCCAATCATAGCGCGACACGTGTCAACATCAGAAGCCAATCACAACACGACACGTGTCAATGTCAGAATGAAACTAGAAACTCTCTTCTATAAATAGAGATCATTCTCTCACAATATTTCCTAATGTCATTTGTCCTAAATCATTCACTAGTACTCACTAAAGGAGAGCTTGAACCTATGTACTTGTGTAAACCCTTCACAATTAATGAGAACTCCTCTACTCCATGGACGTAGCCAATCTGGGTGAACCATGTACATCTTGTGTTTGTTTCCCTGTCCCTATCCATTTACATACTTATTCACACTAGTGACCGGAGCAATCTAGTGAAGGTCACAAACTTAACATTTTCTGTTGTACCAAAGTCCTCACTGATTTTGTGCATCAACATTTGGCGCCGTCTGTGGGAACGACACTTATTCCCACTCTCTTCAACTTTGCCAAGCTGGTTTCCACCATTTGTACATTCTTTTTTGACCAGGCATCCCTCTCCAACATGGGGAGTGAAGGAAGCCACAGCACACAAAATGACACCCCTCTTGCACCTAGTGCGAAGCAACGAAAGAATGAAGGAAAAATGGTTGCTCTTCAAGATAAGGTCGATGAGCTAGAAACTCAGAACAACAAGATAACAATGAAGAATGAGGTCCTCTAAGAGCAGTATAAGAAGCTCTTTGAGACGCTCCACGAAACTAGGCGTACTCAAACACGTGAGCTCGTTGCCCCTGTGGACATCAACCATCATCTGGGTACCCCCCAACACGGAGGGTCACCTCCCTTTGACATGGGTATCCCTAATGAGGAGCGAGCTAATCATCAAAACATTGATCAACATGAAACTTCTCTCAACCCAGATGCTTCGACCTGAAGTAGGAGAAGTGGAGGAAGACACCTCCTTGCAGAAGGGTTGGAAGGATCGAAAGCTGTTTATCGTGACTGCCAAGACTTCCTAAAGCAACGTCGAGAGAATCCCTTCCACATATGCTCGAAGCTCAATGACCCAAGGGTTTCTGAAAGACTCGGTCCCCTCCCACGACCCAGGCCCGCTGCCAATCTAGGGAAGGAACAACAAGTCCCAGAGGAACATGAAGGTACAGGGGACTCTGAGGTATTCCGACATACTCGCCCTAGAAGTCAGTACGGCGAGTCCAAGAAAAAACCAAACGTCCTTGCTTAAACTTTCCTACTTCGAAGAGGCGATGGAGACTTACGAAAGAAAATTCCAGTGATACATGGCTCCACTCAGGACCCCCTTGTCCTACAGCTCCTTGAAGAAGTAAACAAGTTGAAGGCCGAACGTCAGGCCGAGATACCTGATTGGAACTAACCTAGGCCTGGCCCTCTCACAAGGAGGATCCTCGACACCTCCTTCAAGCGAAGACAAAACAAAAGCTTGGTTTACAACTATATACTGGAAGAGAGGACCCAATTGAACACCTTAACCTCTTTGAGTCCACCATGGCATATCAGATGCACATCGACGAAGAGCGATGTCTTCTATTCCCTTCCACCCTCTCTGGCGGAGCTCTAAACTGGTATTGCCGTTTTCCACTTGAGACAGTAGACTCATATGAGGAACTGAGGAAACAGTTTGTTTCTCAACACATCTTCTAGACCGATCGCTTGCATTCTACAGATGACTTGTACACTATTCGCCAGAAACTGGACGAGTCACTACGAGAGTATGCTGGTCGCTTCAGCCATGAGTATTCTCGCTGCGCTGAGGCAAATGACAATACCGCCCTCAAGACCTTCACGGCAGGCCTACGTGATTGTTTCTTAAAGTACATGATCAATACCAACACTTGGAAAACTTACTCTGAGGTGATGGCACAGGCTTACAACCACACCTCCGCCGAAGCAAATACATACCAAGGGAACCCTCATATGGTTAACCCCTATCAACAAGTGGGAAGTGGAAGTCAAGTTCTACCAAGTGAGGAGATCTTGGCTATTCAGACACCCATTGCATCATCTCCTACCTCATTTAGCTACTCGTTAAGTCACCAAACGTATCTGTCTATTGGTAAGATGAAGGATTTTTACTCTCAGCAAGCCCATTACAACAAGAGGGATAAAAGTTCGTATCAAGACAACCAGGGGTGAACGTACCGTCGACTATTATGACTATGGGGCCAAGCCTCACTCTTTCAAAGTGGAGGACTAAGTACTGAAGGAAATGCTATTATAAGAAGGCATACACATTACAAATGTTTTGATTCTCAACCGCTTGAGATCTTTTTTCACACAAGCCATTCAGCAAATATTTAAAGAAGAGGGAATTCAGACAACTTCTTCTGAGTCTTTTGCGTTCCTAGCACTGGAACACTTGGTATACGTTGACCTACCCTTATACTTCAACTCAGAGCTTCAACATGCATAATTTGACACAAAGTAAGTGATACTAAGTGTTACAACCAACATGGTTCACATATCAAAAGCATGGATCCCTTCATGCATAGCAAAACATTCATAAGCATCACTCATATCAATCAACATAAATATCATACATTCCAACACATTCATACATAAACACTATACATTCTAAATCATTCATACATAAACATCATACATTCCAACACATCCATACATAAGCCAAATGTGCTTCGAAATGGTTCAACATACTTTGTGTCTTTGACACTTGCTACAATGTGTCTCGACACCTTACCCTTATTCTCACCAACCAGGTGATGAAATGTGAAGAAGGAACTCATCTTTGTGCCACCAATCAGGTGATGAAATGTACAACCCGTACTCTCCTTCAGGCCACTAACCAGGTGATGAAATGTACAACCCGTACTCTAATATCATTTGGCAACTTGCCACTCATGCCATCAACCAGGCGAAGAAGGAACTCATCTTCGTGCCTACAACCAGGTGATGAAAAGTACAACCCGTACTCTCTTTCAGGCCACCAACCAGTTGATGAAATGTACAACCCGTACTCTAATATCATTTGGCAACTTACCCATCATGCCACCAACCAGGTGAAGAAGGAACTCATCTTCGTGGCACCAACTAGGTGATGAAATGTACAACCCGTACTCTAATATCATTTGGCAACTCGCCACTCATGCCACCAACCAGGTGAAGAAGGAACTCATCTTCATGCCACCAATCAGGTGATGAAATGTACAACCCGTACTCTAATATCATTTGGCAACTTGCTACTCATGCCACCAACCAGGTGAAGAAGGAACTCATCTTCGTGCCACCAACCAGGTGATGAAATGTACAACCCGTACTCTCCTTCAGGCCACCAACCAGGTGATGAAATGTACAAACCGTACTTTAATATCATTTGGCAACTTGCCCCTCATGCCACCAACCAGGTGAAGAAGGAACTCATCTTCGTGCCACCAACTAGGTGATGAAATGTACAACCCGTATTCTAATATCATTTGGCAACTTGCCCCTCATGCCACCAACCAGGTGAAGAAGGAACTCATCTTCGTGCCACCAACCAGGTGATGAAATGTACAACCCGTACTCTTCTTCAGGCCACCAACCAGTTGATGAAATGTACAACCCGTACTCTAATATCATTTGGCAACTTGCCCCTCATGCCACCAACCCGATGAAGAAGGAACTCATCTTCGTGCCACCAACTAGGTGATGAAATGTACAACCCGTACTCTAATATCATTTGGCAACTTGCCCCTCATGCCACCAACCAGGTGAAGAAGGAACTCATCTTCGTGCCACCAACCAGGTGATGAAATGTACAACCCGTACTCTCCTTCAGGCCACCAACCAGTTGATGAAATGTACAACCCGTACTCTAAAATCATTTGGCAACTTGCCCCTCATGCCACCAACCAGGTGAAGAAGGAACTCATATTTGTGGCACCAACTAGGTGATGAAATGTACAACCCGTACTCTAATATCATTTGGCAACTCGCCACTCATGCCACCAACCAGGTGAAGAAGGAACTCATCTTCATGCCACCAACCAGGTGATGAAATGTACAACCCGTACTCTAATATCATTTGGCAACTCGCCACTCATGCCACCAACCAGGTGAAGAAGAAACTCATCTTCATGCCACCAACCAGGTGATGAAATGTACAACCCGTACTCACCTTCATGCCACCAACCAGGTGATGAAATTTACAACTCGTACTCTAATATCATTTGGCAACTTGCCCCTCATGCACCAACCAGGTGAAGAAGGAACTCATCTTCATGCCACCAACCAGGTGATGAAATGTACAACCCGTACTCTCCTTCATGCCACCAACCAGGTGATGAAATGTACAACCCGTACTCTCCTTCATGCCACCAATCGGGTGATGAAATTTACAACTCGTACTCTAATATCATTTGGCAACTTGCCACTCATGCCACCAACCAGGTGAAGAAGGAACTCATATTCGTGCCACCAACCAGGTGATAAAATGTACAACCCGTACTCTCCTTCATGCCACCAACCAGGTGATGAAATGTACAACCCGTACTCTAATATCATTTGGCAACTTGCCACTCATGCCACCAACCAGGTGAAGAAGGAACTCATATTCGTACCACCAACCAAGTGATGAAAGCAACTCACCATTCATTCCACCTACCAGAAGATGAATGGTACAACTTGTACATGTGAACTCCTAGCATTCACAAATAATTAAAAACCCTCAAGCTTGACAACTGAACTAGGGGAGCACTTATGCTCAACAAGAGTTATAGTCACCAACAAAGTCTTATTGCAAGCCAACAACAACTTCAGTGCATGGCATACGAAGATCAAGCTATTCAGCCCTCTTGCATCTGCTTCAGACATTTCCCATCTGTAACAATGCAAACACTACAACTCGTAGAAAGCTTCACACACTCTTGATCAAGACAGTGTGAAGCAAAACCAATTTATGGTGCCAACAAGAGCTTCATCAAAGGAGTTCAACCATAATTCTCAGAAGCTTCACACACTCTTGATCAAGACAGTGTGAAGCAAAACCAATTTATGGTGCCAACAAACGCTTCATCAATGAAGGGCAACCACAATTCTCAAAAGATTCACACACTCTTGATCAAGACAGTGTGAAGTAAAACCAATTTATGGTGCCAACAAGAGCTTCATCAAGGGAATTCAACCACAATTCTTAAAAGCTTCACACACTCTTGATCAAGACAGTGTGAAGCAAAACCAATTTATGATGCCAACAAGAGCTTCATCAATGGGGGGCAACCACAATTCTCAAAAGCTTCACACACTCTTGATCAAGACAGTGTGAAGCAAAATCAATTTATGATGTCAACAAGAGCTTCATTAATGGAGGGCAACCACAATTCTCAAAAGCTTCACACACTCTTGATCAAGACAGTGTGAAGCAACACACACTCTTGATCAAGACAGTGTGAAGCAAAACCAATTTATGGTGCCAACAAGAGCTTCATCAATGGAGGGCAACCACAATTCTCAAAAGCTTCACACACTCTTGATCAAGACAGTGTGAAGCAAAACCAATTTATGGTGCCAACAAAAGCTTCATCAAAGGCAAAACCAATTTATGGTGCCAACAAAAGCTTCATCAAAGGAGTTCAACCACAATTCTTAAAAGCTTCACACACTCTTGATCAAGACAGTGTGAAGCAAAACCAATTTATGGTGCCAACAAAAGCTTCATCAAAGGAGTTCAACCACAATTCTCAAAAGCTTCACACACTCTTGATCAAGACAATGTGAAGCAAAACTAATTTATGGTGCCAACAAAAGCTTCATCAATGGAGGGTAACTACAATTCTCAAACCTTCGAAGCAAATTCAAGATTGTTCGAAGAAAATTCAATTTATATGGTTCATCCAAACATTCGACTACTACAAGGTGTGACTTGTATCACAATCTCTTGCTCAACAGTGTGGAAGCAAAATTTGTATATGTTGTATCTCCCACATTTTCAAATTTCTAGTTTCCCAAAAAAAAAAAATGGGAAATTCAACAAAGCTTCATCAAAAGCTTCACCAACAAATTCTCAAAAGCTCAAAAGCTTCACACTATCTTAATCAAGATAGTGTGAAGCAAAATCAATTCGTGGTACCCAACAAAGCTTCACCCCAAAACCTTCACCAACAAAACCTTCATCAATGCAGGACAACTACAAATTCTCAAAAGCTTCACATTATCTTGATCAAGATAGTGTGAAGCAAAATCAATTAATGGTACCCAACAAAAGCTTCAACTCCAAAGTTTCACCTACAAACCTTCAACTCCAAAGCTTCACCTATAAAAGTTTCACCCACAATAGCTTCACCTACAAAAGCTTCACCAACAAAAGCTTCACCCACAAAAGCTTCAACCACCACAAAAGCTTCACCACAAAAGCTTCACCAACAAAAGCTTCACCAACAAAAGCTTCATCAATGGAGGACAACTATAAATTCTCAAAAGCTTCACACTATCTTGATCAAGATAGTGTGAAGCAAAATCAATTCATGGTACCCAACAAAAGCTTCAACTCCAAAGCTTCACCAACAAAGCTTCAACTCCAAAGCTTCACCTACAAAGCTTCAACACAAAAGTTTCACCAACAAAAGTTTCATCAATGGAGGACAACTATAAATTCTCAAAAGCTTCACACTATCTTGATCAAGATAGTGTGAAGCAAAATCAATTCATAGTACCCAACAAA
>VIEB01000102.1:340936-422337 GCA_006547085.1 Malus baccata
TTCAACACCAAAGCTTCACCTACAAAGCTTTAAAAAATATATATATATATATTTTCTCTTTTTTCGGAAATTTGAAAATTCAAAAATTTGAAAGAAAAAAAAATCGAAAAAACAATTTAAAAAAAAAATTGCCTAGGCCTTCTCTTCTTTGGGCCTAACAACTTTCATAACAAATATTTATGAAGGAGGAGTTTTGGGCTACCACTTAGAAAGGAAATGCCTTATTCGTCAACTCCCTCTACCGGAGACTTGGGTGACTCCTACCATATGCTACTGCACCTTGATACTCAGAAGTCACACGACCACTCAGTGACTTGGATTTTTCAAGTCTTCAAACGAGAAGTTTTCCTCACTCGGGAAATTAAGGGAGCACTACCTCAACCTACATGCTTCAATCACAAAGCTTCAACATACAAGCTTCAACAAAAGGAAAAATTCAAAGAACTTAGTGAAGAATGCCTTGGTGTATTTAACACAATACGTTGAAATAGAGCAAAGCTTGTTTATTGATATCTCTGGTAAGTTACAAATATGTACATATACATGAATCAAAATAAACAAACAAGACGGAGCCTTCACAAAGGTTGCTTAGGAGAAGTCTCAGCAGTCGGCAGAGCCCCAGAAAGATGAGGCACCAGAGGGTGATTATTCGGAGCCTCAGTACTAGGCAGAATCCCAGAAGAATGAGGCACCGAAGGTTGATCATTTGGAGCTTCATTACGCGGTACAGCCCCAGAAGACGAAGGCAACAAATGCCTTTGGAACAAACCCACAAACCTCTGATGATCAAGTAAAATCTGACCATCAGATTCCTGCAGCTGGTCGAGCTTCCTCTTCATGTTTGTAGCACAGTCATGTGCGAGCCTGTGCAACTGTTTATTCTCATGCTTGAGCCCTCTGATCTCCTATTTGAGACTTATCACTTTAGCCACCAATGATTCAACTTGGCGGGTTCGAGCAAATAGGCGTTGGGCCATATTAGACACAGAACCTGCACACTGAACACTGAGAGCCAGAGAATCCTTAACAGCCAACTCGTTAGACCGTTTGGAAAGTAGTCTGTTATCTTTGGGAGTGAGAAGGTTCCTAGCCACCACTGCAGCGGTCATATCATTCTTCATCACAGAGTCCCTAATGGTAAGAGGACCAGTAGAGGATAAGAAGGATGGGCGCCATATGTTGTCTTGAGAAGGCATGGCTGCTTCTTCATCAAAGTTCAAGTCAAAACGATGGTCGGATGGGCCAGACATTCTCAGAAATGATGAAGGAGAAATGAGGTGCAATAAATCTCTGAAGTAAGGGGAAAATTCCTACAAGCAATAACTCTTTGAATGTACTTCTTGCACACAATTGGTGCCCTTATAAAAGAAAAGGCAACAGGGCCATTGGTTCAAAAATCGAAGAGGCACCACTCTCCGGATTCCGAAGAGGCACCACTTTCCACACGCAACATCAGCTCATCGGGTACCACAGATAACTTTGCCAAAGATCTCTGACAAAGGTTAGACACATAAGTTTTGAAGGTCCAACTACCCTACTATTACCCACAAGGGATAAGGAACAGCACCACTGCTTGATAACTAGAAAGTCCCAATGTGTGTCAACCTCCGTGCTCCGTGGCAAGGCAGACTGATAAAAATCCCCAACCTTTACTCACGTTCGAGAAAACACTCCCAACAAGATTGCTTGCTAAAAAATCGAAGATGCACCGCTCTCCGAATCTCGAGAGCCAGACTCCCAACAGGATTACGTGCTCAAAAATCGAAGAGGCACCGCCCTCCGAATCTCGAGAGCCAGACTCCCAACAGGATTACTTTCTCAAAAATCGAAGAGACACTGCTCTCCGAATCTCAAGAGTCAGACACCCAACATGATTGCTTTCTCAAAAATCGAAAAGGCATCGCTCTCCGAATCTCGAGAGCCAGACTCCCAACAGGATTACGTGCTCAAAAATCGAAGAGGCACCGCCCTCCGATCTCGAGAGCCAGACTCCCAACAGGATTACTTTCTCAAAAATCGAAGAGACATTGCTCTCCGAATCTTAAGAGTCAGACTCCCAACAGGATTGCTTTCTCAAAAATCGAAGAGTCACCGTTCTTTGAATCTCGAGAGCTAGATCCCCGACAAGATTGGTTGTTCGAAAACCGAAGAGGCACCACTCTTCGAACTTCGAGAGCCAAATTTCCTTGGATAAAGATTGTCTGCAATCTTCACACGCAACATCAGCTTTCCAGATACCACATACCACTTTTTCAAAGTGCTCTGACAAAGTTAAAACATGTGAAGCTTGCAGCTCCCACTACATTGCTATGACCAAGAAGGGTAAAGGAATAACACTACTACTTGTTGTTAGGGAGACTCCTATAAATGTCGACCTCCATCCTCCACAGCCAGGCAGACCTGCAAATAAAAAAAAATGCTCAACTTTTCTTCACATCCGAGAATGCACTCTCAACAGAGTCTCTCGAAATACTCAGCTTATTTTCCTCCCGATAATACCTCTGCAAACAAGTCACACCAGAGCAAGAGTATCTCATATCATCAAGGTTAAAAGCAAGAGTATCCCATATCATGCTTTTTCCCTGTCTTTTCCTTTGGCCTTGTTCTTACCTGCAAGACAAGGAGAAAAAGAGCAATCAGTCAGCACTTGGAATCAAGCTTCCAGTCAGGAACTGACTGCCTGGAACCCCTTGCCTGATTACTTACCTAGCATTGCTCTCGAGTACTCATCTTCAACATCTTATGCTTCCAGAGAAGATACCACATCTGCCTAAGGAACAAATAGGGCAAGTGAGAAGGATACAAGGAAGCATATGGAGACAAGCATAACAGAACACGTGCCGATACATCCATTACTTTGTCAACAGCAAAAGTATCCCATATCATCAGGGTCGAACGTACTCTAGATTTGATGGATTTGTTTTGACCCTCAAATTCTTGAGTCGACTTTATACTCTGGAGGAAACCAGAAAACCCTCCAGCCCAGTTCAAGAATAAGCCTGTGGAAAGTTACTTCTTCAAAAGCAAAAGTATCTCATATCATCTCTTCTCCATTTGCTTCTCCTTATCCTTGTTGTTGTTTACGACACAATGAGAAGGAGAACAATCAACCGGAAGCCAAAGTCGAACCTCCGATCCAGATTGCTTGCTTGGAAGTCTGATTGCTTACCTTGTCTGTTACCTCCTTCGGTAAATCTCCTAGCTCGGCGACTTGGGGGACTCCTACTATAAGGTTTGTATCACTTGACCAAGCCTGAAACTACAAGTAAGCTTCAAGTGAAATTGATACATTACCTTGTGCATCTTCATCGGTTAAAGATACCACCCCTGGATGGAGGAAAAGTACTTCCAAAGAAGATGCCACATCTACCTATGAGACAGATAAGGCAAGTGAAAATGATACCACACTTCGGTACTTAGAAGTTTCGTGATTACTCAATGGCTTGGATCTTGCAAGTCCCCAATCGAGGAGCTTCCCTCACTCGGGAACTTAGGGGAGCACTGTTTGTACCATACTTGACCAATCCCGAAACTACTAAGCACCGATCAACGTTATACCGTCAAGGACCCAGAAGAGTTTCCTTCCAACCAGGAGGCCAATCACAGCGCGACACGTGTCGACATCAGAAGTCAATCATAGCGCGACACGTGTCAACATCAGAAGCCAATCACAAAACGACACGTGTCAATGTCAGAATGAAACTAGAAACTCTCTTCTATAAATAGAGATCATTCTCTCACAATATTTCCTAATGTTATTTGTACTAAATCATTCACTAGTACTCACTAAATGAGAGCTTGAACATATGTACTTGTTTAAACCCTTTACAATTAATGAGAACTCCTCTACTCCGTCGACGTAGCCAATCTGGGTGAACCACGTATATCTTGTGTTTGTTTCCATGTCCCTATCCATTTACATACTTATTCACACTAGTGACCGGAGCAATCTAGTGAAGGTCACAAACTTAACATTTTCTGTTGTACCAAAGTCCTCACTGATTTTGTGCATCAACACAACTTAAAATCCAAGAATTAGAGGCTGTGAATGCCGAGTTGCCATCTAAACTTGCAAATTGTTGCTGCCATGAGGCTTGTTATTTATTTCTTAATAGTTTTTTCACTGTTCTCCCATATGATAAAGGCCGGTACAATCCACGCGCCTAACTTTATCTCTTACATACCTCTTGTAAATTAATGTCCTTTCTATTTTTCAATTCATTCAATCAACCTCGACTGTACAATGCACAAGCAAAACACAAAAGCGAATACACCAATTCCGGTTGATTTCTTAAGAGAGAGTCATCATCCAAACCAGAGTAGCGCCAAAGACTAATTGGAAAACTAATCATTGTCCGTACAACCAACAAATCACACTCCCAAATAGGTTACAAGCATTCATCCAAGTTCCAACTAGTACTAGAGAGCAGCAACAGTCTAGAACTCCCATTTCTTCATCTCCATGCCGACCGGAGCACTTCCCTCAACCTTTTTGTTTCCCACATCATTCCAGTTTGTCTTAAGGCACTGTCCTGTTTCACTTCCCTCAGCATGTCTTGTCTCCTTTTTCGTCTGTTCATCGCTAGATCTTGATTGAATCTCAGGATTAAATTTTCCGCACGTGCATTAAGTTCTTCCTGCCCCATCGCTTGGACCCCCGCCCTACCCTAGTCTACCCTTTCTGGTTTCGGGGATGGGTAGTCTGGGCTTGACACCCCAACAGCTGAATTCAAGAGATGTCCAGTGTCATGGTTCAAGCTTTAGCCAGGCGAATTCCAACTTTGGTGGACAGAACGTCAAATCTGCACCTTGTAGGTATTGTCTTTCCAAATAAGCGAGGCTGAAAATAATATATATCTTCACCAGCAACATCAATGCTAACACTTAGTATTTGTTCACCAAATTCAACATTAACGTCTTTGGCTGCCATGCCCTTGGTGAATATAGTCGCAACCACTTCTTCTGGCTTCTGGTAGAATTCATGACTGTATTTTGGCTTGACAGATGCTACGGCCAACTTGAAGGGGTTCTAGATGAACGCCTCCTTCGCACGCTTTTTGAGATCGGAAGCCATGGGCGGACAACCGTCAGTGTGGACTGAGGGAGATGGAAGAGTCTAGGAAAGAAGAGTATACAACTATGGTTAATTGTTGATTTCTTTACATCTTTGAGATACGAAACTAAATACAATTTATATTATTTAATAAAATAAAAAATACGTTGATAAATTAATAAATTTTTAATTTATCGATTATTTAATATTTTGCTAAATAATAGTCTTCTTGGGTCTCGAGGCTATTAATTTGAAGAAGTTTAATTATATAGAAAACCAAAACCAAAAACAAAAATAGGACAAAATATAAAAATAACCAAAACCTAAACTTAGGTGATAAAATTTGGCAAATATACGATATAACTCTAATAATTTCGGAAGTACAAACCTCGTCAGATGAAGTATTGCTTGGTACGGCACCAATCTCGTCATTGCTAGAGTATGCGTCACCGCCATCACCATCATCCCAGAATAGATTAACTCCTGTTTTCATCACTCTCCCTCTCCCATGAGCCTCTGTAACTGCAGAAATCGAGACTTCGTCCCCACTTTGCAAATGGAGTACATCATTTGATAATACACTTTGCAAACGGAATACACTATTAGCTACATTGGAGGTAGAATCTCCCCAGATGTGCAAAAGCCTTACCCTTTGTAAATTTGTAACAGTTAATCCAGGACAATACGTTTCGAAAACACATCAGAGAGTCAATCCTCTAAAATTATGACCAATAATTTGAGGCACTTTAAAATGAACATTTTTGGGCTCATGAATAACAACAAACTGGAACCACTCCGGAATATCATAAATTCCATCGAGAAAAATGTCACCATGTCCGCAAGAAGTCCATACCTAGAGCATACCATGTAAAGCCCGATTAATTTGTATAAGCAATAGCCTTAATTATGCATGCGTGTGTCATGTACATGTACAGTACAGGTCCTCTGTGGGCATGTGATAGAAAGAGGAGGAGAATACAGCTCTTAGAGAGAGATCTGTAGGATGTTCTTCCTAAAACTCAGAATGTATATGTCATTCTTATGCATAAGAAATACATGCATGTCTTAGGCGTGTATGTGTGGATCTATGTGTGTGTGTGTGTATGAGAGAGAGAGAGAGAGAGAGAGACCTGTAGCATGCTCCTCCTAAAATCAGCAGTGAGATTGGTGCAGCCTTCCATATGAATCCTTCTCATAGTGTTTAACGACTTATGCAAGCCTAGAATCTCACAGTGAGTTTGGGGGAGTAATTCAGATGCAGTTCTACCATACTCGACAACAACAACAACAACAACAACAAAGTCTTTTCCCACTAAGTGGGGAGTTCTACCATACTCGACATTTCTGAAAAAATTGGCATTTTTTCAATGCAATGCACTGATTTGCTCTCAAGATTTCCAAATTTGTAGGTAAATCTGGGATTTCAAGAAGATCTTTGCAATAACTCAAATCTAACATTTTAAGCTTGGAGAGTCCACTGAGGCAAGGTCGGCTATAAAACAAATTGCCATCAAGCTCCAATATTTCTAAATAAAAATAGACTACCAAGATCCTTAGGGATGGAATCATCAGTTAAATTGCAGTTTCCAAGACCTAAAAATGTCAACGAAGGGCGCAAAAGATTACTTGATGGTGACCCTCTCAAACCCCATAGAAATAAAGATGTCAGGTTCTTCAATCTTGCAATTGAAGATGGTCCTTGGCTTATCATTGTATCCAACACGTCGACCTAGATCCTTAGGGATGGAATCAAGTAGAAGAGAGAGCAAATATCTGGCTTATCATTGCCAGCAAGCTCCAATATTTCTAAATAAAATAGAAGAGAGAAAGCAAGATATTGGTATTCACAGAAGCTGAAGAAAATAACAAATAATTTGTTTGAGATCATATCATACCACGTCAGTGTCCTCACAAACTCGTATGAGTTTGCTATAGCTCAAGTCAATAGCAACTAGGTTTGGTTGATTGAAATCGCCAGGTATGACCTTCAGAGGAAATCCATGCCAACATAACCATCTTAAATCCTTGGAAAGATGGTGGTAACTTCCAGTGAGCTTTATGTTTTTGAGTTTGAGCAATCTCAGACTCAGCATGTTTCTAAATGATTCTGAACTGAAGCTACGCGTGTCAAACTGTTGTATATCTAAAGCAAGTCAACTTATTGAAAGACCATGAAATTCAACATTTTCCCTAATATAGGCCTTTATACACCAAAAAATGGGAGGCCTATCAGCTGAGCACTTAACTGTTAGAAAGCAGGAAATTAAGCATTTCCCTTGAACGTTTGTGTTCAAGAGTCTAACATGTCTTGCTCTGCATCTTCTGAAGCTGAAAGGCCACTCACTTCTTCTTTGTCATCCTCCCAGTCACCGTCTTCCAATTGAGGACTCTCGGACCTCTTCTCTGACTCTGCCCCTTGCCTTCTCATGTGTTCTGAAATATTTAACGAAAGCAAACAATTAAAGACCGGGGGCATGTATAGTCTGGGGAATGTGAGGCAAGAGAAGAGGAAAACTTACTTTTATTGGTAATTGCGTGACGAGTCATGACCAAGAATTCATCCCACTTGAATTTCCTGAGTTCTTGCTTCTCCTCCTCAGAAAGCTCAAAATTTGGTTCCCTCCCACACATGAAAGCAGCCCTGAACACAAATAACAAAACCAACAAAGTTTATATGGCATATAATTTATTGCATTTGACACACAAAGCTTACCACCCATTTTCCCATTTGGCTTATCAAGTTTCATGTTTTTGAATGTCGAGGGATTGACACGAACCACTATATCATGTTGGTAATGCAGACACAACAGACCTTCAGGTTTTCAAAAATAAAAAACCAGAAGTAACATAAAAAAGGACACAGGTAACCACTGGTTGGAATGAACATATAGGATGGCATGTTCTATCTGGTGACCCTGTCCAAAGAACGTGAACGAAAAAAACCAGTGTAGCAACAGTGAAAACTAAGATTGTTTTACTTGGTGTATCTAAAAACATGATGACGAACCACTAAACAAGAGAAGGCATTCGGTAGTCGATAGACAAAGGAAAACTGCAATGGTTTATGATTTTCAATATTATGCACTACTGAAAGATCTTGTATCTGATGATCTTTCCTTATAGTGCTCATCCAATAAAAATTGTTCGTAGTGAAAAAAATGTGATCGTACCTGTCGTACAAATGAGCAGCCTCTTCTTGGGAACCAACAGTGCCCAAGTGGATTTGTTTCTTGTCAACTTTTATTGCTGCATGCCACTTCATATTCTTAAAATACACACCTCTCAGTAGACTTGGTTCCTGGTTTTGAGCATACTTTCTGCGATGTTGCTTTCTGTGTTTGACTGGTGGCCCTGCAAATAGCATATTATGTTTTAGAAACAAGCAACCTGTAACAGAGGCCTCTCAAGCTAATTGTAATGGATAAACGTATATGTTATTTTTAATACTTCCATTATCAAGATTCAAGAATATGCCGTGTGCAGGAGGCCTAGGCAAATATACAGAATTACTGCAAAATCAAGAATATGCTGTGTGCCAAAATATTTCTATAGGCAAATATACCAAAAGTTGAAAATAACTGCAAATTAAAAATCTTGCATCTTCTCTGAGAAGACAATCACGAAGTTCCTCATAACGTAAAGACAGAAAATACAAGTTTCAAAAGGATGAGTTCGCAAATTTGTGGTCCAATAGTCCAAGACATCCAGCATTCTAATCTATGAATATGTAATTAGAAATGAAAGAAAATTTAATTTAAACAACAAACCTGCCACATCGTGCTGCTCTTCGGATAAGCTAAAACCAGATGCAATGAAGGAACGAGGTTCTGCTTTCACAATGGTATTCTGGTAATAAGTAAAGCATCAGATAGAATGAAACTAAGAAGCTAAGAAATGATTGAAATGAATCCAGAACTGAAATGAAATATCCCAAATAGAGCTTTCGATTTCCTATTTATGGTATATATTTTTCCTTTTTTCGCTGAACGCATTCCTTACTAGAAAATGCTGCTTTTTAGCTTTTTTGATAAGCAACTATGAATTAAGAGCATACTGGATCACAAAACCAGGTTTAGGGGCACCAACATCTCAAAGGGTTTACTGCTTATAGAAATGCTATTCTTACTTTGAAAGAGATATTGTTATTATATAAACCGTACTTAGGTCTTATATGGTGATCATTGCCATCTTACCATTTTTCTCTCGGTACCCTGCTAAGCTTACTTTAAGTAAAAAAGCAATATTACGCCATTGAGACATTCTGCCTACGGATTTTTGTTCTAAATTATATATATGGAACTTTTCTCTTACCATACATACATGTATATTAACAAAAAACGTAGAAATCCTGTCTGACGAGTGTCCTAAACAAGCTAATAAAACCTTCAAAGAAAACAGTAACCCATATAATATATGTATTTAATGATAGATTGATTAACAATCTTTTCTTACCCCATCTGGTTGATTTGCATCATTTGAAGGCATGGGATGCACAGTGACAGGATTTGTACGGGGTTTCGAGGATAGGTAGGATGGACTTGGCACTCCAACAACTGGGCCAGTGACCTTTAGTGGAACAGGGTTGTCCTCGCTGAATTCAAGAGATGTCCAGTGTAACGGTTCAGGTTTAGCCAGGCGAATTTCAACTTTGGTGGACAGAACGTCAAATCTGCACATTTCAGGTATTATCTTTCCAAATAAGCGGGTCTGAAAATAATATGTATCTTCACCAGCAACATCAATGCTAACACCTAGTTTTTGTTCACCAAAGTCAACATTAACGTCTTTGGCTGATATGCCCTCGGCGAATATAGTCACAACCACTTCTTCTGGCTTCTGGTAGAATTCAGGCCTGTATTTTGGTTTGACATATGTTACAGTCACCTGATTGGAAGGTTGACTCGCAGGCTGAACATTTTTTGCAGGTATAACATTCTCTGTAATGTTTTTCTCCAATGAAGCCGTTGGTAGAACAGCAGTTTCCTCTGCAATTTTCTCATCACACTCTTTTATCAAATTAGCAAATCTTGTCTCATGCGGGGCCAAAGGAGCACCAATTTCCAGGGTTGCCTTTGCAGTCTGATATTCCTCGAGCTTGATGCAGGCAATTCCTCTGCGCAAATACGCTTTGTACAATAATGGATCGAACTTGATTGCCTTGTTCGCATCCGCAACAGCCTCAGTGAGATTGCCGGATTTGATGTTGGCCTGCGCGCGGTTGGTGTAGAGCTCGGCGCTCTGAGGGTTGAAAGCGATGGCATGGGTGTAGAGGTCAACGGCCAACTTGAAGCAGTCGTCGATGAACGCCTCATTGGCACACTTTTCGAGATCAGAAGTAGGGCTGGGCACGGGCCGGGCCGGGCCCATTTTTGAAGGGACCGGACCGGACCCGGAATTAAAGGAGACGGGGCGGGCCAGGCCGGGCATTACAATTCTGAAAATAGGAACCGGACCTTACCCGGCCCGGTTGAAACGGGCCGGTTCGGTCCGGGTACAATGGGTCCTTTTTTTTTTTTTTTTTTCCTGTTTAAAAATGTTTGCTGCACACAGATTGCAGTTTTTACACAGAACAGATTTCACATATTGCAGTTTGAAAAAACTGCACAAATTCCACAAATTTCACAGATTTCACAGATTCCACAAATTTCACAGATTCCACAAATTGCAGTTTGAAAAAACTGCACAGATTGCAGTTTGAAAAAACTGCACAGATTGCAGTTTCTACCCTAACTGACATGTTGGACATTTTTACGAAAAAAAACGTTCCCCTAACTGACAACCATGACCCCTAGCATTCCTCCAGAACATGCTGTTCTACCCTAACACACATAATTATCAAAGAAACAGTTTCAGAAATCTACCCGCCAACCCACTCTTTTCTCCTCATCATCAATTTAATCCACAAAATCGCCAAATCTCTTATAATTAAACAAGTATTTATCTTTTCTTATTCCTGTTCTATAAAATTCACACTCATACACATACAGAAGCAGGAACAATTCAAAAAACCCGGAAATATAGAAAAATTACAAGAAATTCATAGCCACAACTTGAACATGGAAATATATATAAGGCATTTCTATAGAGATACTAATATATACACACACATATATACACGCAATTGCCGATCTGTAAAATTCATATAACCTACAGGTATATAAATATAACCAACTCACCAAATAAAAAATACATTGATCGTAGGTGAGCACAAAACAAATTCACCAAGTGCTTACATATAATAATGAAAGAAGAAATGACAAGCTACAATGATAAAGGACTTGAGTCCTCATATGTGCATCAAAGAACACCAAACTGACCTGGAGGGGAAGGGTGATCAAACCGCCACAACAAACTCCAGCAAAGAAACACTTAAGAAATGCCCTGCACTCAGGTAAAAACGTGTCATTCCCAAGTCAATCCAAGCAAATACCAACAAAAAGTACAATGAAATTATGAACTAACCAAGGTCCCCGCTAGAAAAGCCGTTGGATTTCTCACTCCAAGCGAAAATCGTTCAACTGAAAACCAAAATGCACTGAAACGTCACTATCTAATACCAGAATTCAAGCTTAATGGATTTGCTATAATCTTGTTATACAACACTAGGCTCTCTCACTGTTCTATTCCCAGGTGCTGAAATTCCTTCATTGTGATCAGCTTCATTTTTCCTGTACGGTCATGGGAAAAAAAAGTCTAATTAATCTCACAAATAATGGCACCAAACACACAAATAATGTACACATAAATCAAGGCTATAAATTTTAACACTTCTCCGGAGAATCGATATAAAATTATAAAATAACCAATTTGTAGCGCAGATGGTTAAAACTAGTGTCAAAACCGATACCCTTAAGTAATCAAACTTACCATCTTTTTGCATTAGGTTCATCTTCATCAAACTCCTCCCCTCCTCCTGACTTGCTCCTCTGAGAGCTCTGCTCAAAATCATCGTCCCCGATCGATATCGATGAATGCTCAGGAGTTCCAATGGAATCCATTTGTGAATTGCCATGATTAGCATAAGTTTGATCTGGGATTTCATTGGTGTTGGTGGGATTCAAAGCATGAATTGCATGAGAATTTGATGATGATTTTCTAGGGTTCTGTGGCTTGGGATGGTTGTGATTGCCCTTGTAAACAATCTCAGTGATTTGTCCATCCAATGACCTCTCTACTTTTTTCTTAGTTGGGCAATTAGGGTAAGTGCACTTGTAATAGCTTCTGGGATTTTCACTTCCCTTCACTTGTTTTTGACCATATTTTCTCCAATTGAAACCATCATCCGACTTCCTGCTCAAGGTCTGAGCTTGCTGGTGGAAACCGCCATTCGCCGGAGCATTACTTTGGAGAGTCTTGGTGGTCAATTCAGATGACAAGGTCTGAACAGAACCATATTCTTGCTTTGGGAGTTCTTGAGACTGAAAGGAATTGTTGTTCCATGCCTGCTCTTGTGTCTGAAAGAAAGAAAAAGGATCTAAATCAATGAAACGAATTTGAAGGGGTTTGTTTGTACAAGAGAAGAAACTAGCTCTTTCACTCCGTACTGTACAAGAGAGCCGAGAGAATTTTTTTTATTGCACTGAAATTGAATTGCAAAGCCAATTATTACGGATTCCTTTAACCTCATTTCATCAATCACAGGAGAAAATTCACAAAACATTGAGCAGCACAGGGAAGAGTTCAAATATCTATAATATCGTAAGCATTTCCTCTCTTTCTGAAAAAAATCAAAAGAGGAATATATTTTATAGCTCAATCATCGATCTACAAATTCTACAAATTCTAACTTAAAACCCCTAAAAATCCCTACACCAGAAATTCACATTAATAGTAAAACCTAATTCAAAAATACCTAAATTTTAGAGGGATGATGGTTGGTACTTGCCTTGGTACTGGTAGTAGCAGTGTCCTCGACGGTGGTGATGGGGTGATGATGGTGGTTGCGACGGCGGAGGTGGTGATGGGGGGTGATGATGTTGGTCGCGACTCGCGACAGCGCTGTGAGAGTGGTGAGGTGAGCACTGTGAGTCGGAGTCGAGGGAAGGGATAGGGAGAGGGATTCGAGGGAGAGGGATAGGGAGAGGGACTCAGGGAGATGGAGTCGAGGGAGAGTCTGAGAATCCGAGAGACTGAGGTCTGAGGCTGCTGAGGCTGAGGATGCTTCTGGAACTCGGGACTCGGGGAAGGTTGGCTAGGGTTGAAAGTTGAAAACTTGAACTGACAGTTGAGATTGGATGGAGAGATGATATTAAATCTCGTCCGTCCAATCTAACACAAACGGGCCGGTCCGGGTACCCGCGGATCCTATAATTTTGGAACCGGCCCGCCCCTAAAACTTCAATTACCCGGCCCGCCCCGCCCCGATCTATTTTTACAAAACTAAGAACCGGCCCGTACCCGCCCCGTACCCGTATTACCCACCCCTACCCGCGGGTCCAGGACCCGTTTGCCCAGCCCTAATCAGAAGCCATGGGCAGACAACCGTCCGTCTGGACCGAGGGAGATGGAAGAGTCTAGAAAAACAAAAAAAGTATACAACTATGGTTAATTGTTGATTTCTTTACATAGATGAGAAACTAAATACAATGTATAATATTTAAGGAAAAAAAAATACATTGATAAACCAATAAATTATTAATTTACCGATTGTTTAATATTCCGCTAAATTAATAGTCCTCCTTGGTCTCAAGGCTATTTATTTATAGAAGTTTAATTATATATAAGAAGAAAAAAACAAAAATATAAAAATAACCAAAAACTAAACGTAGATGCTAAAATTTGGCAAATATACGATATAACTCTAATAATTTCGGAAGTACAAACCTCTTCAGATGAATTATTTCTTGGTACAGCACCAATCTCCTCAATGCTAGTGTATTTGTCACCGGTATTACCATCATCCCAGACTAGATTAACTCCTGTTTTCATCACTCTCCCTATTACTCTCCCTCTCCCATGAGCCTTTGTAACTGCAGAAATCGAGACTTCGTCCCCACTTTGCAAATGGAGTACATCATTTGATAATACACTTTGCAAACGGAGTACACTATCAGCTACCCAGCAGGTAGATTCTTCCCAGGTGTGCAAAGCCTTACGCTTGGTAATATTTGTAACAGTAAATCCCGGACAATATGTTTCAAAAACACAGCACACAGTCAATCCTCTAAAATTACAAGGCACTTTAAAACGAACATCATTGGGCTCATGAATACCAACAATCTGGAACCACTCCGGAATATCATAAATTCCATTGAGAAAAATGTCACCATGTCCGCAAGAAGTCCATCCCTAGAGCATACCACGTAAAGCCAGATTAATTTGTATAAGCAAGTCTTAATTATGCATGCGTGTGTCATGAACATGTACAGTACAGGGGCCTCTGTGGGCTTGTGATAGAAAGAGGAAGAGAATATGGCTCTCAGAGGGAGATCTGTAGGATGTTCTTCCTAAAACTCAGCATGTACATGTCATTCTTATGCATAAGAAATACATTCTTGTACATGCATGTTTTTTGTGTGTTTGTGTGGATATGTGTGTGTGTCTGTGAGAGAGAGAGAGAGAGAGAGAGAGAGAGACCTGTATGATGTTCTTCCTAAAATCAGCAGTGAGATTGGTGCAGCCTTCCATATGAATCCTTCTCATAGTGTTTAACGACTTATGCAAGCCTAGAATCTCAGTGAGTTTGGGGGAGTGATTTAGATGCAGTTCTACCATACTTGACATTTCTGAAAAATTTGGCAGTTTTGCGAGTGCAATGCACTGATTAGCTCTCAAGATTTCCAAACTTCTTGGTAAATCCGGGATTTCAAGAAGATTTTTGCAATAACTCAAATCTAACATTTTAAGCTTGGAGAGTCCACTGAGGCTAGGTAGGCTATAAAACAAATTGCCATCAAGCTCCAATATTTCTAAGGAAAATAGAGTCCCAAGATCCTTAGGGATTGCATCATCAGTTAAACCGCAGTTTCCAAGACCTAAAAGTGTCAAAGAATTTAAGCCATGCAATGAAAGGAGCACAGATCTCAGGTTCTTCAATCCTGCTATTGAGGATGGTAATTTCCTTGTCATTGTATGGCTTGCTTGAGGTGTTGTCGATGATACCATCTCCCCCTTGTCCTTCAGTTTTATAAATCCTGTACAGCCTTTAAGAATAAGAGTCTCAACTGATTTTGACTTACAGAAATCCCCTGGAAAATACTGAAGCGTTTTGCAGTCTTCAAGATTTACCAACGAAAGTCTTTCAAGATGCCCAATGGATGGGTGAATCTTAGACAATCTTACACAGTTTACCAATATCAGTTTTTCTAGATTTGGGACTTTGGAAAGATCTGGTGATTCTGTTAGGTAATGGGAATGACTGAGATTGATGATTTTTCAATTTTTAGGGGGGGGCTGGGGGAAAAAAAAAAAAAAAAAAAAAAAAAAAAAAAACAGAACACAAAATAAAAATTCAAATAGAAGAGAGAGAAAGCAAGATATTGGTATTCACAGAAGCTGAAGAAAATAATTAATAGTTTGTTTGAGATCGTATCATACCACGTCAGTATCCACCCAAACTTGTATGAGTTTGCTATAGCTCAGGTCAATAGCAACTAGGTTTGACTGATCGAAATCTTCAGGTATGACCTTCAGAGGAAATCCATGCCAACACAGCCATCTTAACTCTTTGGAAAGATTGTCGTAACTTCCAGTGAGCTTTATGTTATTGAGTTTGAGCAATCTCAGACTCTGCATCTTTCTAAATGCTTCTGTACTGAAGCTACACTCGTCAGACTCTTGCATATCCAAAGCGAGTCCTTCAACGTCTTCTGTTCCCTATTACAAAAAATAGTTGAAAATTAAAAACAAACCAACAACAACAACAACAGAGGAACTAAGAAAAGGGTTATATGCAAGTGAAAAGGTGATTAATTCATACATCAGAACCACAAGGCCTTGAATTGGATGGATGAACCACATGAGAGGTGGACAATTACACAATATAGAACATGGGACCTCTCATAGGCAACTTTTATTATATATCTACTATAATATGCTTATATGTCTGGATTATAACCATAAAGTTGTACTTTACATCTGTCTACATTAATTAGGTATCTTCAGCAAGCTTCTGTTATGGGTATCATAATTCACAAATTGTACTTAACGAGGGGAGGACATGTGTGATTCTGTTATTTAATTTGAGATGATTCAATACAAAAGGCTCCTTTTTTGTCTCTTACAGGTTCCTTTCTCTGCTACATTAGTACATGCATTTAACATCAAATTTAATTGCAAAAGTACTAACAGATTGCTTCGTCAATACATCTGTTATATCTTCATTATGCCACAATCTACTACATTCTCCAGGATTGTCAGGGGATTCTGCACGCACGATTTCTCTGCCCATGCCTTGAATCAAATCATGCATCATGAGATTGCCTTCTTTATCAACAGTTACAAGGCATTGATCTTGGAGTTCTCGAATCCCTATTTCTGGATAAAACTGACAGCCATCCAGTACTGTCATGACATAGTCCTTGTTCATTCCACTAAAGAAACAAGAGATGTCAAGGAATATAGCCTTCACGTCATCATCAGTTAGCCCATCATAGCTTATTTCAAGCCTTCTGTGAATTTCCCGATAAGGCTGTGATCTTTTCCATTTATCCAGTACAGTTTCCCATTCACTTGTGCTTCCTGTGCGTATATAAGAACCTAAGACTTCAAGTGCTAGTGGCAAACCTCCACAGTAGCCAACAGCCTTTCGTGAGAGCTCAATATACTCTTCATTAGGATAATTGTTTCTAAAGGCATGCCAACTAAGTAGTTCAAGAGCTTCTCCTTCATTCATTGCTGGCAGAGGACATATCTTATACACATTAAGTATCTTTAGCAAATGTTCGTTTCTTGAAGTTATAATGATTCTGCTCCCTGGACCAAAGGAGTCAGGTTTTATAGCCAAAGCATCTCTTTGTTGAACGCTGTCTAAATCATCAATTACGACAAGTACCCTTCTGTTGCCTAACCTTTGTTTTATCTCCTTGGTCCCTTCATTGATACTACTTACCAATATGTAGGCCGGTTTCAAGATATCAGAAATAAGTTTTTTTTGCAAATCAACCAGTTTCTCTTCGCTCGCGGTTTCAAGGAAACTTGCACCGTCAAAACTATGATGATGTTTGTTGAAAACGGCTTTTGCAACCGTTGTCTTACCCAGTCCACACATACCCAAAATTCCAATTATGCGAACATCATTTGATCCTCCAACATCTAAATGCTTACTAATTTCTCGCACGCGAGAATCTATTCCAACTAGCTTCGTAGGTACCACTAAGCGATTGTTTCTGCTCAGTTTTCCAGTGATCTGAGAAACAACGTTCCTGATAAAATTTCCTTCATTCCTGGTTGTTAAAATTCAACAAAGCAAAAGTAAAAATTTATTATGCGACTTCAAGATCACATTAATCTTTCAGAAATTGACGAGTCAAAATCTCCAGATACTATTACAATTTCCTAAACTGAAATCTTGGTTGTTAAATTTCAACAAGGCAATTATTACCAATTATTTTTTTATTGTGTATATCGATATTTTTACACTAAGAAGAGAGGGAATTCGGCTAGGTCACACAATAAGCAACATAATTTGGTATCGAATTCGCCATCCACGATATTCCAATATCTCCCGCTTATAAGTGAAGAGTTATACCATCAAATCCTAGTATTGAGTGGCTAGATAAGCCTGATATAATCATTACTTGTACATAAATAAATAAAATGGAAGGGAAATTTCAGCCACACAAAGTAAAGAAAATAAAAGGAAATAAGAAAGTAATTACCCGGCAGATTTGGTTCCAACAACGTCAGTGTGTCGGAAATTGAATCCGGCCAAACTTCCAGCTTCCTTAAGAGCGTTTCTCCAGAGAAGTACCCTTTCTTCCTTAACTTCCTGTTCATATTTCTGAAACGCCTGTGCAAAACTACCACTCTGGTTCAGGACATCTGAGGAATCAACACCATAGAAGATTGGAAAAACCATTTGACCCAGGGTTTTTCTGCACTCCATGATCTTCACCAGCTCCTCGAGACACCACGCGGACTCTGGATACCCTCTTGAGAAGACGACGACGGCAACCTTAGACCTTTCGATTTTTTGAATCAGGTGTTCTGGTATAGCTCTATTACTTTTTTCTAGCTTGTAATCGTATTCGTCTCCGTACATGAAGACGTTGAATCGGTGGTCTTCTAATGTACAGTAGAGGTGGTCCGTGAAGGTCGTGCGTGTGTCTTCACCTCCAGAACTCAAGAACACGTCGTACATCCGATCGTCTTTGGAGGATGAATCCATCAATTGTTACTCCAGGATGTCTTGGCAGGCAGCACAGATCAAATTTGAGATCTACAGACAACCGTAAGGGCAAAGTAAACTCAAAACTCCGAAAAGAAAAGTGGGAACTGGCAAGTGACGAGTCAATTACGATCGATCGACCCACCCATTTTATTTTTTGATCCAACGGTATCAAAAAGCTCAGCGAGGAAGAAAATATTTTTTTAAACCAATTTTTTTAAGGAAATTTTACCGGTACTATTTCCTTTAACGAAAAATCATATTTTACACTAAAAAATTAATCATCGTACTATTCATTTTATCCTTTATTTTGTTCTTATCGTTAAAAATTAAAATTTTCAAACCATTTTCATTAGTTTTTTTTTTAAGACAAAATAACACCTATCCTTCCCAGAAAAACAAATAAAAATAAAAAATCCAACTATCACCCAGGGGCCAAGAGCCAAAAGACACAAGCTCTGTGAAAGGTGCTAAATGTCTCACTCCTTACTTTAGTTTAGTATTTTATTTTATGGTTTAATATCAGTTTACTACTCTAATATTTAGTGGTTTTCAACATTGGGTATATAAAGTTTTTTTCATCTCAGAGTCATACCTCAAGTCTTAATTTTGAGACAGTCTCGTACTTTCGTTAGTCTTTCTGTTAAGGGCTTTGGTAAAACGTGATGTGGCACTTGATTGGGCAATGACAATGCAAAATGGCATTGTGGGCCCCACATAGACCTATAAAACAATTAAATAATTAAATAATATTTTTTGCCTAACATTTTCTCCAGTAAGAAGAATGAATAAACAAAAAATAAAAAATAAAAATATTATAACTTCCATCTTCTCAAAGTCTTTATCACCTACAACTTCTCCAGCCACCCCCCACATCTCCTCCGACAACCCACACCCACGCTTCCCAAGCCGCCATTTTTCACACACCCAGAACCTAAATCCTCCATTTTCTTCACTACCTCCATCTCATCCTTCGACTCTTTCGCTACCATAGTTATCTCCTTCACCAAACTCACAACCTCTATCGCTGGCATAGCCGTCGATTACGGCGATCCAGATCCGAAGACCTTGTGGAAGATTCCACGACATGTTGAATATGGCCACGATGGTGATTTACTGCTCGGATTTGGCTACAGCGGTGAGTAGGCTATCTGCGATCGAGTACCCCAATTGGATTGGGACGAAACGACGACTTCAGATCTTAGCTTCGTCTGTACAATTAGGCAATTAGGAACCGATTCTTTGAACTAGGAGGGGTCCAAAACCTTGGCGACATCTTCAGATCTCGGTATCGATGGCGAAGATGAGCTGTTGGAAATAGCTCGCTGTCGCGGACCAGATCCATTGCGAAATAGATCTTAGACTTTCTTGCCATGACCTTTTTAGAGTTGGATGATGTTGGGTGCTTCACTATCCTCATCACAGAGGACGATGTTGGGGTTCTTTTTTAGGTTTTAGGTTTTAAATTTTTTAATGTTTAATTTTTATTTTTTTTAATTTAAAAAAAAAATTAATTTCCATATAGGTCATATTGACACGTGGCACCTATTCATTGTCTACATAAATGTCACATCACCAATTAATGACTTCTTTAACAAAAAGACTAACGGAAATATGAGACTGTCTCAAAATTAAAACTTGAGGTATGACTCTGGGATAAAAAAACTTCATGTACCAAATGTTGAAAACCAGGAAATATTAGGGTAATAAACTGAGATTCACCCTTGTTTTATATTATGAATACTTTACTCACTCCTTACTTAGTTTAGTGTTTTATATTATGAATAGTTTATTAGGTCGATACAAGTCGGGCAAATCAGACACTCTGCAGTCTTAATCAAGGTTCTAAACAATGTTAGGCGCTAGTCGAGCGGCGAGCTGGCGCCTAGCGCCTAGGCGGGTAAAAGGGTCTAGGCAGGCGGCCTAGGCAGATTTAGATAAATTTCTTGTATATCTTGTAAATAAGTGTATATTGACACTCACAAAAAATTATACGTGTATGAAATCTATGGATAAGATAATAAAATAATGATAAAATGAAAAAAGGGTATACAACAAGTCCAATTTAAAAACACATTAAGCATATATGTCATATTACCATAATGAGGAGTATAGTAGGATGACACGTATATTACAAGTTCACAACTTAGACTTAGATAGGATTTTTTTTTTAATTAAAAAAAAAAAAAAAGCCTAGCCTCCTAGCACTGCCTAGCCTGCCTAACCTGCCTAGAGCCCAGTCGATTTGCAAGAAAATGCCTCGGGTCACCACCGCTTAATGCCTAGGCAGTTTTTTAGAACACTGCTCCTAATTGAGTGCTAAGCAAAAATAAGGATGGGGTCTTCTTCGTGAGGATCTTAGAGATTCTCACATTTTAACTGTTTTGTACGATCAATTTTCATTTAGTACTATTTGTGTTTAATTTTAAATAAAAATTTAAAATGATTTCTGACTGCACGATATACGATGAATGACTAGAATCGGGTTCCCACAATTTGTATCTGGAACCAAAAACAAGTCGTAAAAGAAATGTAACAAACAATTTACTTAATAAAATTTTATTCTCATTTGTTTTTTGGAAGATTATTAATTTTGAGGTCGACTCATTCTAAACAATGCGTTTATTAATCACACCTTTTTTTTAATAACGAAATACATTTTGCTTCTAACATGATAAAAATGAATTTTGGAGATCAATGTCTTTATTTGATTTTGCGGTTGCACTTAGGTGGAACCCTAGATTACCTACCTACCTTTTTTGAGGGATCAAGCCACTTGTTCTTCATCATTTTCAATGAGTGAATGACTCACTGAAAAAGAAAGATTTGGTTATGCTGATACTAGATTGATTACGCATCCTTCGCAGAATCAAACTGGCGAAATTCTAGATTTTCGATGAGTTAATGACTGAAAGAATTTTTTTTTATTTTGGTGAATTTGGTTGAATGAACTAGAGATTTGATTTGAATTTGAATTTGAATTTTGTGGTGAATTTGGTTGAGGTGAACTAGGGATTTGATTTGGACTTGTTTTTGGTTTTGTGCATTTCCATCTAGATCGAATCTAGATTGCCTACACCCTTAGCGGATCAAACCGATGTAGTTTAGGATGTTTTGTGTGGCTTTGTGCCATTTGGAATATGCAGTGACTTTGTGCCATTTCAACCAATTCGATAATTTTCATGGGAATTTAACCCATTAATGTGACGTGGTTCACAACTGCTGAATTTGAGGTAATTTGCCTCCATGAGTTTTGAAGATTCGCATCCACTGATATGACACGGTTCAAAGTTTTCTCCATGTTTTTCTTTATTTTGGACTACTTGGACGTAGTATGCCTCTGCCAAGCCGTTTCGTTTTTGGTCCTGTTTGATTTATTGAGGCTAAGTTTGAAAGCTAGGACCATCTTCAACCAACCAAGCCAAATGGTCATAGGTCAAAATATAGCCCGTTTTGACACGAAAATCATCACCTACCGGGAGCTAGGCCAAAGGGCTTGTGAGCCCCACTAAGGCATACTTCATCCACTAGGCCAGTGGGCTAGCCAAAAAGAGCCAGCCAGCCCGTTTCCAGCAGCCCAAAACAGGGAAAGAATAGGCACGCCCTAGCTCACTGAGACCGAAATTGCACAAATTCCAAAGGCACGTGTCCCAGCTGAGAACGAAACGCACCCTAAAATCTATGGAGTAGGATTCTCTCCCCTCTTTTTTTCCCTCCCCTTCCCTCCCTTCCTATTTGAACGGTCACAGTTAAGCCACATCAACATCTTATATTAATTTTCTTATAGAAGGAGAAAGATAAAATAGAGAATGTGAGAGGAGGAGATGGAATGGGATGGAAAGAGAAGAGTAGAGAATCATAGTCCAAAATCCATTAATGTGAACCACTCCTTGCAAGGCATGTGTCATCTTTCCTCAGAAACAATGATGCCTCCAAAATAATATTCACATTCTTCTGCATCATTTTCACCATTCTATACCATCTTACCTCATTTTATTTCAATTCTTTACATTATATTCTCTTACCTCTTCCAATAATCTTTCCTTTAATATTTTCAACAATTTTCAAATGGCCACATCTTCAATCAAAGAAAGGGCTTATTTATTTAGCGACAAGTGGCACTCAAAATACATCATAAAACCTCATTTTAATATGTTATTTTAATTCAATTAACCATCTTAATTCAATTAAAATAATAAATTATTGAGGGGGCTGAAAAATAGCCCCCTTCGGTTAGAGATGGTTTTTTCTCAAACGGGCTATGTTTTGACCTATGGCCATTTGGCCCCCTCGGTTGGAAGTGGTATAAAATATAACCTGATACTGTTCATTAAAAAAAAATTTCTTGCATAGCTATAGGGCTAAACATGGCCTTTTGGCTTCCTTTCAGGCCATCTCAACCGATCCGGCCAAAGGGTCATATGATCGAAAATAGTCCAAAATGACACAAAAATCGTTTCAAACAGAGGGCTAGCCCAAAGGGCTTATGGGCCCCACCGGGACAAAAATACAAAATTAGGCCAACCCGCTGGCCCAAATGAGCCAGCCAGCTAGCCTCGGGCTGGCCTAACCTTTCAAAACCAACGGCTACCTAATGCTAAGTAACTGTTGGATTTAAATTTTTTTTCTGACAAAATTTAAAAAAAAAAATTAAAAATTCCTATTTTTTTTTTTATAAATACCGAAGTCATTCTTACACCATTTCTCACATTATTTTCACCATTCCATACTATTTTACATGATTTCTCTCCTAAATCATTTCTTACCTCTTCCAGTAATCTTTGCTTCAATTTTTTCAATAATTTTCAAATGGCCAGATATGCATTGAAAGGTAGGGCTTGGACTCGAAAAGAAGATGAAGCTCTTTGTAGGGCTTATAAGTGGGTCTCCAAAGATAGTGTGAGGGGGAGTTCTCAAACAAGTGAAGGTGTTTAGACTCGTACGTCCAAAAAGTACTATGAGTTCTACGAAAGCACCACTCTACCGATTTCTCAAAACCACGAGAGTTCTTCAAGATGGAAAAAACATCTTCATCCAAGTTTGAATAAATGACATCAAGCAGTGTTAAAGGCCGATAGCAAACATGAAAGCGAAGCCAATTACTACGACAAAGTAAGTGTTTTCACAAGTTATTTTAAATATTTAATTATATTACATTTAATTTCATAAATTAATTTCCTTTAATTTTTGTAATTATATTTTCTAGGTACACCATGTAAGATCTCACATCGCCCAGGGGAGTGATCCTTATATGTATATTCCCATCTCTACTCAGCACGAGGCCTTTTGGGAGCTCACTGGCTTCTGGTTCCACCCGAAGTTAAGCGAGTAACGCGTGAGAGCAATCCCATGATGGGTGACCCACTGAGAAGTTCTCATGTGAGTTTCCAGAAACAAAATCATGAGGGCGTAGTCGAGGCCCAAAGCGGACAATATCGTGCTACGGTGGTGGAGCGGGCCCGGGATGTGGTGGACCCTGGGCCAGAATGTGACACACCAAGCGGAGGAATTGTATGTCAAGGAGAACTCAAAACTCTTTAATCAACACGGTTGTTGGGAAATTTATAAAGGGTGGGTGTTATTTGAAGATCCACCTCAAGAAAGAGTTGCTCATACGCCGGTGTTCGGAAATGCATCCTCAAATACAGTTGGGGATGAATATGGATCTCCTATCATTCAAGAAACAAGGGTAGAAAATCTATCTTCGAGTGAAGGTTCCATACCTAGGGCTATGAGACGAAATAAGGCCTGAAGAGCAAGGCAGGAAATGGAGTCCTCAATACGATTTGTGGCAGAGCAAAATGCCTTTGTCGTGGAAGAAAGGAATTGTAGGCATGAAGAACGGGTAAAACAAATTCAAGAAGAGACGGATGATAGGAACATGCAAAGGAACACTTCAGATTACACTCCAATGAGCATGGCCTATTTTGATAGGAAAAAAAGGGAAATTATGGTCCAACGGGAGTTGTTTATATCCGACTATAATCCTACAATGGCGGATGATGATGATGATAATTACAACAACAACAACAACAACAAAGCATTTTCCCACTAAGTGGGGTCGGCTATATGAATCCTAGAACGCCATTGCGCTCAGTTTTGTGTCATGTCCTTCGTTAGATCCAAGTACTCTAAGTCTTTTCCTAGGGTCTTTTCCAAAGTTTTCCTAGGTCTTCCTCTACCCCTTCGGCCCTGAACCTCTATCCCGTAGTCACATCTTCGAATCGGAGCGTCAGTAGGCATTCTTTGCACATGTCCAAACCCATTTTGTGTATGTGTTGATGCTTCACCACCCAACATTCTGTGTCATACAGCATCGCCGGCCTTATTGTCGTCCTATAAAATTTTCCCTTGAGCTTCAATGGCCTACGACGGCCACACAACACGCCGGATGCACTCTTCCACTTCATCCATCCAGCTTGTATTCTATGGTTGAGATCTCCATCTAATTCTCCGTTCTTTTGCAAGATAGATCCTAGGTAGCAAAAACGGTCGCTCTTTGGTATTACTTGATCTCCGATCCTCGCCCCTAACTCATTTTGGTCTCCATTTGCACTAAACTTGCACTCCATATATTCTGTCTTTGATCGGCTTAGGCGAAGACCCTTAGATTCCACCACTTCTCTCCAAAGGTTAAGCTTCGCATTTACCCCTCATGAGTTTCATCTATCAACCCTATATCATTTGCGACGCAAAAGGGTAAGGACTTAAGGATTGTTGATGCACAAAATCAGTGAGGACTTTGGTACAACAGAAAGTATTAAGTTATTGCTCTGGTCATTAGAGTGGATAAGTATGTAAATGGATAGAGACAGGAAAGCAAACATAAGATGTACGTGATTCCCCCAGATTGGCTACGTCCACGGAGTAGATGAGTTCGCATTAATTGTGAAGGGTTTACACAAGTACATAGGTTCAAGCTCTCCTTTAGTGGGTACAAATGAATGATTTAGTACAAATGACATTAGGAAATATTGTGGGAGAATGATCTCGTAATCACGAAACTTCTAAGTACCGAAGTGTGGTATCGTTTTCACTTGCCTTATCTGTCTCATAGGTAGATGTGGCATCTTCTCTGGAAGTACTCTTCCTCCATCCAGGGGTGGTAGCTTTAACTGGTGGAGATGCACAAGGTAATGTATCAATTTCACTTGAAGCTTACTTGTAGTGTCAGGCTTGGTCAAGCGCGATACAAACCATGTAGTAGGAGTCCCCCAAGTCGCCGAGCTAGGGGATATGCTGAAAGAGGTGACAGACAAGGTAAGCAATCAGAGCTCCAAGTAATCAGTCCCAGATCAGAAGTTTGATATCGAGTTTCGGCTGATTGTTCTTATTCTCCCTATCTTGCAGGCAGCATGAAGGATAAAAAGAAGAAAAGGAGAATAGATGATATGAGATACTTTTGCTTTTGAAGAAGTAACTTTCCACATGCTTATTCTTGAACTGGGCTGGAGGGTTTTCTGGTTTCCTCCAGAGTATAAGGCCGACTGAAGAATTTGAGGGTCAAAACAAGTCCATCAAATCTAAAGTACGTTCGACCCTGCTGATATGGGATACTTTTGCTGTTGACAAAGTAGTGGATGTATCGGCACGTGTTCTGTTACGCTTGTCTCCACATGCTTGTATCCTTCTCACTTTCCCTATCGGTTCCTCAGGCAGATGTGGTATCTACTCTGGAAGCATAAGATGGTGAAGATGAGTACTCGAGAGCAACGCTAGGTAAGTAATCAGGTAAAGGGGTTCCAGGCAGTCAGTTCCTGACTGGAAGCTTGATTCCAAGTGCTGACTGATTGCTCTCTTTCTCCTTGTCTTGCAGGTAAGAACAAGGCCAAAGGAAAAGACAGGGAAAAAGCATGATATGGGATACTCTTGCTTTTAATCCTGATGATATGAGATATTCTTGCTCTGGTGTAGCTTGTTTGCAGAGGTATTATCGGGGGGAAAGAAAGATGAGTATTTCGAGAGGCTTCGTTGGGAGTGCCCTCTCAGATATGAGGAAGGGTTGAGCATTTTTGCAGGTCTGCCTGTCCGTTGAGGATGGAGGTCGACATATATAGGAGTCTCCCTAACAACAAGTAGTAATGCTATTCCTTTACCCTGCTTAATCATAGCACGGTAGTGGGAGCTGCCAGCTTCACGTGTGTCAGAGCACTTTGAAAAAGTGGTATGTGGTATCTGGAAAGCTGATGTTGCGTGTGAAGATTATAGACAGGCTTTATCCAAGAAGATCTGGCTCTCGAAGTTGAGAAAGTGATGCCTCTTCGGTTTTCGAACAAGCAATCCTGTAGGGGATCTGTCTCTCGAGATTCGGAGAACGGTGCCTCTTCGATTTTTTAGAGAGCAATCCTGCTAGGAGTCTGGCTCTCAAGATTCGGAAAGCGGTGTCTCTTCGATTTTTGAGAAAGTAATCATGTTGGGAGTCTGGCTCTCGAGATTCGGAGGACGGTGCCTCTTCGATTTTGGAGCAAGCAATCTTGTTTGGAGTGTTTTCTCGAATGTGAGTAAAGGTAGGGCATGTTTGCTAGTCTACCTTGCCATGGAGCACAGAGGTTGACACACAAGGACTTTCCAATTATCCAGCCGTGGTGCTGTTCCTTTACCCTTGTGGGTAATAATATGATAGCTAGACCTTCAAAATTTCTGTGTCTAAAACTTTGTTAGGGCTGTTTCTTTGCTATTCTTTTACCTTTCTTGGTCATAGCGATGTAGTGGGAGCTGCAAGCTTCACGTGTCTAAACTTTGTCAGAGATCTTTGGCAAAGTTATCTGTGGTACCCATGAGCTGATGGTGCATGCGAAAAGTGGATGATTGAACAGTAAGATTCACGTGCTTTCTACTTCACCAGAATGCTCGTAATTTCAGCAAAGCTGAGTGTGCATGTGACAGATGCTGACAAGGCTGAAAAAAAGCAGGTGTCTCTTCGATTTCTGAGATTGGCCCTCGTGGTCTCTGAGCAGCCCAGCTTTTGAGAAAGCAAGCGCCTCTTCGATTTCTGAGATCGGTCTTCGTGGTCTTTGAGCAGCCCAGCGCCCCAGCTTTTGAGAAAGCAAACGCCTCTTCGATTTCTGAGATCGGCCCCGTGGTCTTTGAGCAGCCCAGCTTTTGAGAAAGCAAACGCCTCTTTGATTTCTGGGCAGATGCCTCTTCGATTTCTGAAGCTCCGTCGAGTGCAGATTTTTATAGAGGCTGGCACTAAGTTTCAAAGCACACTTGAATCTTCACCAGTAGAAGCTCCCTTCTTGCACTTCTAAGATCTTGATTTGTCCGACCTCTTCTCTCTTCAACACCTTTGAAAATGTCTGGTCCCTCCGACCGTCGTTTTGACTTGAACCTAATTGAAGAGGCAGCCACGCCTTTTCCAGACAACATATAGCGCCCATCCTTCTTATCCCTTACTGGTCCTCTTACCGTTGGGGATTCCATGATGAAGAATGATATGACCGCTGCGGTGGTGGCCAGGAACCTTCTCACTCCCAAAGATAACAGACTACTTTCCAAACGGTCTGATGAATTGGCTGTTAAGGATTCTCTGGCTCTGAGTGTTCAGTGTGCAGGTTCTGTGTTTAATATGGCCCAACGCCTATTTGCTCGAACTCGCCAAGTTGAAGCATTGGCGGCTGAAGTGATAAGTCTCAAACAGGAGATTAGAGGGCTCAAGCATGAGAATAAACAGTTGCACCGGCTCGCACATAACTATGCTACAAACATGAAGATAAAGCTTAACCAGATGAAGGAATCTGATGGTCAAGTTTTACTTGATCATCAGCGGTTTGTGGGTTTGTTCCAAAGGCATTTATTGCCTTCGTCTTCTGGGGCTGTACCGCATAATGAAGCTCCAAATGATCAACGTCTGATGCCTCCTCCTTCTAGGGTTCTATCCAGTACTGAGGCTTCGAATGATCCCCCTCCGGTGCCTTCTCTTTCTTGGGCTCTACCGACTGCTGAGACTTCTCCTAAGCAACTTTTGTGAAGGCTCCCTCTTGTTTGTTTATTTTGACTAATGTATATGTACATATTTGTAACTTATCGGAGATATCAATAAATAAGTTTTGCTTCATTTCCAACGTATTGTGTTAAAGACATCAAAGCCTTCTTCACTGAGTGGGGTCGGCTATATGAATCTTAGAACGCCATTGTGCTCGGTCCTGTGTCATGTCCTCCGTTAGATCCAAATACTCTAAGTCTTTTCTTAGAGTCTCTTCCAAAGTTTTCCTAGGTCTTCCTCTACCCCTTCGACCCTGAACCTCTGTCCCGTAGTCGCATCTTCTAACCGGAGCGTCAGTAGGCCTTCTTTGCACATGTCCAAACCACCGTAACCGATTTTCTCTCAACTTTCCTACAATTTCGGCTACTCCTACTTTACCTCGGATATCCTCATTCCTAATCTTATCTTTTCTCGTGTGCCCACACATCCAACGAAGCATCCTCATCTTCGCTACGCCCATTTTATGTACGTGTTGATGCTTCACCGCCCAACATTCTGTGCCATACAGCATCGCCGGCCTTATTGCCTTCCTATAAAATTTTCCCTTGAGCTTCAGTGGCATACGGCGGTCACACAACACGCCGGATGCACTCTTCCACTTCATCCATCCAGCTTGTATTCTATGGTTGAGATCTCCATCTAATTCTCCGTTCTTTTGCAAGATAGATCCTAAGTAGCGAAAACGATCGCTCTTTGGTATTTCCTGATCTCCGATCCTCACCCTTAACTCATTTTGGCCTTCATTTGCACTGAACTTGCACTCCATATATTCTGTCTTTGATCGGCTTAGGCGAAGACCTTTAGATTCCAACACTTATCTCCAAAGGTTAAGCTTCGCATTTACCCCTTCCTGAGTTTCATCTATCAACACTATATCGTCTGCGAAAAGCATACACCAAGGAATATCATATTGAATATGTCCTGTTAACTCATCCATTACCAAAGCAAAAAGGTAAGGACTTAAGGATGAGCCTTAATGTAATCCTACAGTTATGGGGAAGCTTTCGATTTGTCCTTCATAAGTTCTTACGGCAGTTTTTTCTCCTTCATACATATCCTTTATAGCTTGGATATATGCTACTCGTACTCCTTTCTTCTCTAAAATCCTCCAAAGAATGTCTCTTGGGACCCTATCATACGCTTTTTCCAAATCTATAAAGACCATATGTAAATCCTTTTTCCCATCTCTATATCTTTCCATCAATCTTCGTAAGAGATAGATTGCCCCCATGGTTGAGCGCCCTGGCATGAACCCGAATTGGTTGTCCGAAACGTGTCTCTTGCCTCAATCTATGCGCTCAATGACTCTCTCCCAGAGCTTCATTGTATGACTCATTAGCTTAATACCCCTATAGTTCATGCAATTTTGTACGTCGCCCTTATTCTTGTAGATAGGCACCAAAGTGCTCGTTCGCCACTCATTTGGCATCTTCTTCGTTTTCAAAATCCTATTGAAAAGGTCAGTGAGCCATGATATACCTGTCTCTCCCAAGACTTTCCACATTTCGATCGGTATATCGTCTGGGCCCACTGCTTTTCGATGCTTCATCTTCTTCAAAGCTATAACCACTTCTTCCTTCCTAATTCGACGATAAAAGGAGTAGTTTCTACACTCTTCTGAGTTACTCAACTCCCCTAAAGAAGTACTCATTTCATGTCCTTCGTTGAAAAGATTATGAAAATAACCTCTCCATCTATCTTTGACCGCGTTCTCTGTAGCAAGAACCTTTCCATCCTCATCCTTGATGCACCTCGCTTGGTTTAGGTCCCTTGTCTTCTTTTCCCTTGCTCTAGCTAGTTTATAGATATCCAACTCTCCTTCTTTGGTATCTAGTCGCTTATACATATCGTCATAAGCCGCTAACTTAGCTTCTCTCACAGCTTTCTTCGCCTCTTGCTTCGCTCTTCTATACCTTTCACCATTTTCATCGTCCTGTCCTTGTATAGGGCTTTACAACATTCCTTCTTAGCCTTCACCTTTGTTTGTACCTCCTCATTCCACCACCAAGATTCCTTTTGGTGTGGAGCAAAGCCCTTGGACTCTCCTAATACCTCTTTTGCTACTTTTCGTATACAACTAGCCATGGAATCCCACCTTTGGCTAGCTTCCCCCTCTCTATCCCACCCACACTGGGTGATTACTTTCTCTTTGAAAATGGCTTGTTTTTCTCCTTTTAGATTCCACCATCTAGTCCTTGGGCACCTCCAAGTCTTGTTCTTTTTTCTCACTCTTTTGATATGTACATCCATCACCAACAAGCGATGTTGATTAGCCAAGCTCTCTCCCGGTATAACTTTACAATCCTTACAAGTTATACGATCCCCTTTCCTCATTAGAAAAAAAATCTATTTGTGTTTTTAACGACCCACTCTTGTAGGTGATCACATGTTCTTCTCTCTTCTTAAAGAAGGTGTTGGCTAAGAAGAGATCATATGCCATTGCAAAATCCAAGATAGCTTCCCCATCCTCGTTTCTCTCCCCAAAACCATGGCCACCATGAAAACCTCCATAGTTGCCTGTCTCCCTGCCCACGTGTCCATTTAAATCTCCTCCTATAAATAACTTCTCCGTCTGGGCAATTCCTTGCACCAAGTCTCCAAGGTCTTCCCAAAATTTCTCTTTCGAACTCGTATCCAACCCTACTTGAGGTGCATACGCACTAATCACATTGATGAGTTCTTGTCCTATTACAATCTTGATTGCCATGATTCTATCTCCTACCCTCTTGACTTCTACAACATCTTGTGTCAAGGTCTTGTTCACGATGATGCCAACACCGTTTCTCGTTCTATTTGTGCCCGAGTACCAAAGTTTAAACCCTGAGTTTTCTAGATCCTTTGCCTTAAGACCAACCCACTTAGTTTCTTGTAGGCACATAATTATAGACTTTAAATTTAAGTTGTAGTTTTTAAATTTAAGTTGTTGTAATCTTTAAAATTTAAATAATAAATTATGTTTGGCCTATGGCCCTTTGGCCCCCTCGGTTGAAGATGGTTTTTTGTCACATGGCTATGTTTGGCCTATGACCCTTTGGCCCCTCGGTTGGAGATGATAAAATATGGTCTAGCATTGTTGTTACACCCGGACTCGGGGTCAATAGGAAAACTCTCGAACCCAAATCCGGTGCGCGAGCTAAAAATAGAATTAAATAAAAGGAAAGTGAAACTGGGTGGAAAAATATGAAATTCCTCTTATAACGAGAAATCGATAATTCTTTACAAGACTAAAATAAATAAATACAAAATTCTATCCTCACCCTTAATCTGATCTCATCTCGTCTACCCTTTCTTACTGTTTAGTTTTAAACCTGCATAACAATAGAGGGGTGAGCTTCAACAGCTCAGTAGGGATATAACGTTATCACAGTAAATTGACAATATTAAATTAAGTGTCATGAAATCATATAGCCAAATATCAAATCATTATTGATAATAATGCATGAATGCACTTGAACCTCTTCGGCTACCCCCGTTAATTTATATAATAAAACAAGCGGACCTGCACGTTCCATACCATGCATTTTACCCCTGCATAGGTGGTTCGAATATTCTATTATAAAAACTAACCCCCCATATGATATCCCAAGTTCGTTGATCTCCAACCCAAATTACCCACATCGACAATTCCCATCGATCCTATTCTAATGTGCACACCGGGCTTGCCTGGAATTGGTTTCACAATGAATAGATTCAACTACACAAAAGATCATTTCAAACTACCCTCATTTCCATACTTCCAATCTGAATACTGAAATTTCAACCACATCAACATGAATGATGCACAAACAATGTCATTTTATCTTTCACATGTATCCCAGTACATTCTCAACGCATAGCATTCCAGCATTAATTCCATAACCAAGAACAAGTAAACACTTAACTAAACCAATTAGCCAATTATTATCCAATCACATTAATCAACCAAAAAGATCAAGAATATTATAGCACTTCACGAAATTTAATAAAATCAATTTCCGTAAATGTTTGTCGTATTTCCCCTACCTGGATTCCAAAGCATTGCTCCGACTCTCTATTACAAGGGTCTACCTTCAACAACTCCTATCCACAAGTGTAAGAAATTACTAAAAAAACATGACATGAACTTTAATCCTAGTCAACATACTTAAGCTTGCTAATTACACACTACTAATTCAAAAGTCATTTGGTTAATTTATACAGTGAAGGAAACTTTTGAACTAGAATACCTTTATAAAATAAGTAAAGGTATAGTTCGAAATACATAAGTACATTAACATACTTCAGCCAAGCTATTTATTAGATAAAAGCACTAATCTGTTAGTATTATGAATGATATGTAAAAGTTCATATATTAAACTCTTAGTATTATGTAATAGAATGCTTCATTTCAACTAGCATAAAAGTATGGTTGTTGTTTTGGGAAAATAGAAATTTGCAACTAAATTCCATTTGTCAAACCAATTTATAAAAGATAGTATCCCGACAACTGGTAAACTGATATCATATGTGCAGCCTTTTGAATATCATCTTTTATAACAAAATATATATAACCAATAGGAAACTATACCCAAATAAGTATACCAGTTCTTACGTGCCAAAATAGGGTTTAAGCATATGCATATTTTGGTTCTTCATATAAAACTGGTTTTACATAAATAAACACACCTGCATATGAAGCTTGCATATAAACTAGTTTTGGATAACAGTTGCTAATCCAAGATAACAATAAGAAAGTAAACAACTATGGAGAGGATAAATGAAGTATGAAAATCGTTTACCCATACATAACGAGATACAGGTTGAGTCGAATGGACTCCACAGCCCTCTCTCAGTTCCAGTTTCTGGTTTATCTCTCCTTCTCTCTCTCTCTCTCTCTCACTCACCACTTTCTCTGGTCCTTACTCGGTACACAGACTGCACCGCTCTACAACCCTGGGTTCTATTTATAGCTATACAAAGTCGGCTAATTCTTCGATAGGAATGATGTAAAAGCCCTTTAATTTGCTATGGTTTTGGTCCAATTAGAATAGAACAAACAACTTAATAAAATAATGTAAAAGACAAGAAAATGAATAATATGAATATATAGTTCAAATACTACCGTAATGGTGTACTGAACTTATTTAGTTCAAAATAATAGTAAATTAGAGTATAGAAAAATGAAATAAAGGAATTAACGATTAAATAAGAAGTAATACAAAACTTTCTAAAATTAATAAGTATATACAACACATAATTATATATAATTATTTTTGAAAATACAGGTCCTCACAATTGTTCATTAAAATATTAGTTTCTTGAATGACTATAGGGTTAAAATGAGCCTCTAACCCTCTTTTGGTTGGAGATAGCCTCAGTTGGAGATGGCCTAATGATGATTAGTATTAGCCATGATGACTAATCGTGACAAACGTTTGAAAGCTACGTGAGTAGGTAAGGTTTTGGCAGTAGGTAGTGGATGTCTCTTTCTGATTCTCATCCACTTGTTGTCCACTTGCTCCTTAAGTGCGGCTTTTCGGTGCCTTTTTTTTTTCTTAACTTTTTGCATTTTAATCAAAAATTGTTTATTAATATAAAATAAAATAAAAAATAAAAATATATAACTTGCTCTGGGGGCACGTACCTCCCACCCTTGTACCTCTCTTTCACACTCTCCTTTCTCCCGTTGTCAGCTATCATTAAGAGTTTTTTTTAGAATAAGAAAAAGACTTCAAATTAAATTACATTTCTCAGTTTTATTTTTGTGGTGTTGTCTCCCAATAATAATCAAGATGACGAGAGACTTTTCAATGTGTACAGAAAACGGGTAGTACACTACATGTCTCTATACATGTGGTGAGATTTTTATGTTAATAATGTAAAAAATAAATTTTCTCACCACTTACACAATAACACGTGGTGTACCACTTGTGTTACGGGCACAAGAAAAAATTTCTCCAAGATGACACCTAAGCTCAAAGAAATTGGTTGAAGAGTTACATTTAATTAATGTAGGTATGTAAAAAATGTGAGGAAATTTTAATTTGGTAACTGAAAACAACTTTTTAAATATAATTATTGAGAATATAGTCTTCTTAAAGTTTTTGTCACCCCTTGATCCCGACATATGTCCAGGATCAAAACATGACGTCACCAAAAATCCGTATCTAATATACCCCACCTTCGGGATGTGTGCAAAGTACAACTCGAGAATCGAATTGCATAATAATTATTCGTATACTTTATGGCTGCATCTAACCACCTTATTAGACTGCCTACGTACCCTAAACAGGGATCAAGCCATTCGTAGTTCGTCATTTGCTATACTCAAACATTCATCACATAATTTACCATGTCTCAACATAATACCACACTACAGGTATGTAACATCACAAGAAACAGTCGACGAAGCGCAACATAATCTCTAGCCATATTTCCATTCACACACACATACTTTCCAACATCATCCAACAATAACACATACAATACATCGAAATGTAGGACTAGAGCGACACAGTTCGACCAAAACTTACATCTCTAACGCTGAAATTGAATCCAAGGAACCAACAAGTCAAATGATGCGATTTCGACCAGTCAACGAAATCTAAGCTGGATACGGTTTTGGACCATCACTGAACGGAATCATGGAGTAGAAGGGATTTTGGATCATCACTCAACGGAATTCAAGTGAATACGATTTCGAACCATCACTCAACGGATCCAAGTGGATACAGTTCCGGACCATCACTCAACGGAATCCAAGTGGATACGATTCCAGACCATCACTCAACGAAATAGTGGAGTAGAAAGGATTCCAGATCATCACTCAATTGAATCCAAGTGGATACGATTCTGGACCTTCACTCAACGGAATCGTGAAGTAGAAGGGATTCCGGACCATTGCTTAACGGAATCCAAGTGAATACAATTTCGGATCATCACTCAACGGAATCCAAGTGGATATGATTCCGGACCATCACTCAACGAAATTGTGAAGTAGAAGGGATTCCGGATCATCACTCAATAGAATCTAAGTGGATACGATTCCGGACATCACTCAACGGAATCCAAATGGTTACGATTCCGGACCATCACTCAACAGAATCATGGAGTATAAGGAATTCCAGACCATCACTCAACGGAATCTAAGTGGATATGATTCCAGACCATCACTCAACGGAATTGTGAAGTAGAAGGGATTTCAGACCATCACTCAATGGAATCCTAGCGGATACCCAGTTTTAGATCACTCAACCTATCACTACCTCAACACCTATAAATTACAACATAGTCACCTACACTATCAACTTCTCATAGCCACCAACTAATATGTCACACAAGCATATAAGTTTCATAGAATCTTTTAATAGCATACATATCATTCATGTCATCAAGAAAATAAATAAACACATATATATCCCAATCATCATTAGTCGACAAGCCAAATCACATTTAACAAATATAGATCTATGGCTAAATATATTAAAAAAATCACATTTCAATAGAAATCATATTTCTAAAATCAAGTCATATCCACAAATGATATTAATATAAGAAATTAAGGTAATAACCATATCACATATATTCAAGTCACGCTCTAACCAATGTAGGCCCACTAGACTTCACTTAGTCTCCCGTAGTACTAATTTTATGATTTAGAACGTTTCGAGACATGTTGAGCAAAAGTCAACTCTCGGTCAACAATAGGGTCCACAACTCTACGTAATTCGATTCGGAAGATCCGCACATCGGATTTCAGATCTGTAACTTCCTAATGTCCTCATTATTCTCATAGAAAAACATACTAAATTCTCATTATGCTCATAGAACAACATACTAAATTCTCATCGCGATTCGAAGGTCGGATCCCTTCCAATCACAAATTCCATTGGCGGTCAACATTTTATTTTACGAACTTACAAATCCAATTCGGGAAGATCAGTACGTCAGATTCCTGATTCATAAATTTCTAATGTCCTCAAGTGTTAAGTTCTAAAGCGAATTAAAGTTTGGTGACGATCCAACAGTCGAATCTTCAATTCACATAATAATCAAGTGGCGGTCTCTATCAAAACTATGTTCAAATGATGAGATTTCATCAATTGGACTTCACATATGGAATTAGGTATCCAATTTAGCCTAGGAAGGTCAGGAGATGTCTCGGCCCACGCGCCGCTGCACGATCACCTTGACTCGCTGGAAAAATTCAACTTTTTCTAAAAATTCATAAATTTTACAAAATGAATATCTCAATGAGTAGAGCAAGTTTCATTATGTGGCCATGTCCAATTTGGCCGAGAAAAACCCCAATTCCCTTCGAACCCGTCGAAACCCTAGAAATGGGTGTGCCTCGATGCATCACCATCGGTGCTCTACCGCCGCCAAACCTGTTTGGGCTTTGTTCTTGGCCTCTAGAGGAGTGTTTTGGTGGTGGTAATTGAAGGATTTAGCTTCAGAATTTGGGGAATCGTCCCACGAACCCATCACATCTATCGACGGTTCTTCACCAATTTACAACCCAATGTCTTCAAATTTTGGGTGGAAATGAAAGAGGAATGGACTAGATGATAATTGGGAATGGTGGGTTGGTCCAATTCGTCAAAAAAAAAAAAGGCGGAAAAGCGACAGAAAGCCGTCGAAATGGATCAGGTCGTGGGTGGCAAAGGGAATCCGATCCCGTGCTCCACTGCTCTCTCCCTTTCCCTCCTTGCTTTCCCCCATTCGCCACCATCCTTTCTCTTTCCTTCCCCAATTTGCCCACTTCCCTCCTTTCTCCCATGTTCTCTTTTCCTCATTTGTCCCCTCTCTTTCTTGCCGCCCTTTAGCAGCGTCTCCTCCCCCCTTCTTCTTTTTTTCTTTTTCTTGCTGCCATATGGCAGCCTCTCAACTCTTTTTTTTTTTGGGATTTCACATTCTTCCCCACTAAAAAAAAATTTCATCCTCGAAATTTCAGTATCAATTCCATATCCACCAGTGCCGCAAATCAACCGAATAACAATGTCAAAATGGCATTCACTCTTTAATTATACTCGAATTTAGCTAACATCAAGCTTAACAACATCAAATCACAACTCACAAATACAGTTATCGTCGTCTCAACACGACTTCACCACCAATCTTTGCACAATCACAAAGAATGCCACTACTAACAATAATTCATCAATATACTCATGATTCTGGCAACCATACCAACCAAATTTGTAATTACAAACTTTCCCCATCATTTCATTTATAGTGAATAAAATCATAACCTTAGTCTACGAGTTTATTCGAACTCGAAATAAATAAATGAACGGATAAATCATCATAATTCTCACCCATATACTCAGATTCCCAGCAACATTTATTGGCAGAATAAATATTAGAAATTCTAGCCATACACATTGGCAAAATAATTATCAAACATCAAACCGCAATCTAAATTGGCTAAATAAATACCAGATTATCAAATCACATCTACCATTGGTAGATAAATACTAGCATAATAACCACAATCATTGGTAAATCCACTTACCATCATTGACTATACACAACCGTTACCACGATTCTTCCTCAAAATTTCTAGCCACACTCACTGGCGATACCAACATCAGAATTTTTTTGCCATAATCATCATTAGCAAAACAAATATCATAAATTTTAGTCGTAACCCTCATTGGCCAAATAAATATCAAAATTTCAAGCCAAACCATCAGATTGGCAAATCAAATATCAGAAATTCCGCCCAAAATCATTGGAATTCCAAATCACAATTACTCACCACAATATATTAAACCAATCATAGCCTCGGGTTCTGATTTCATTCCCGTTCGTAAAATCATCATGACTTTCATAAATATTAAAATTTCCAACCATAATTATCATGGCCATAAGATTTGAAAATTTCTAGCCATAATCATTGTTGGCAAAACAATGATTTCATCACTTTTTTCTTTTATCCCCATAAGGGACTAGTAGTCTAGAAAAGATTATAATTTATCTAGCCAATACACATCACATATATTTATCACTTCAGTAATTCATTCTCACAGCCCACACATAGAGCTTTTTCCCGGAAACATTGGGTCTTTGTGCCCACTCATTCATTTCTCGCATTCCACGAGCATTTTTGCCCGAATTAACATCTATGGGCCTTGATCGCCCAATTCAACATTTCTTAATTGCACAGGTATTGTTCTACAAGATATAGAAACCTAACTCAACATGGAATCAACTAGGTTTCCTATATGTCTTGGAGTTCCTATAATCTAGGAACTGCCATGCGCCACAAGTAATCACACTCTCGACTAGTATAAATAGTATACCCCTTTATAGGGTTCATCTCTGGTAACATGGTCATCGCACTCTAACTCTCTTACCCACTGCTTGAGTCTTATATTTACTTGGAGGCTAATATATTTTTATATGGTATAGTACTGTTGTTTTATTTCTTTTCATAATTATTTTGGTAAACTTCTCATAATTTGAATGATTTTTAGTGTTTGGTTTTTCTATACTTAGTTTATGCGGAAGAGAGCTCTGACATGGAAAACCTTACTGAAAAGATCATCAACATAACTCTTGAAGGCAATAGATGAAGCCAAAGTTCCAATACAATTTTCTCATGATGATCGATGAAAATTGAGGGTTTTGTAAAAAGAATAACATGCAAACTTTGAGTTCCATTGGCAAAGTTTAAACTTTTGAGAAATGTTTCACAACCTTGAAAACAAAAACTCTTTCATTTTGCATATCCTTGCACATTTAATATTTTGTAATAGACTAGTAGTGTATGGATGTCTTTTTATTAGGCTCTTATTTTCGAGTGTAGATGTAGTACTTAAACGACAAATGTGTTTTAATTTTTGAAGTAATATTTATGTGGCAATGTGTGGTATGTGAAAATTTAAGAAGAAAAAAAAAATTTCTTAACGGGTCATAATGGGTCAGGTCACTTTACTCGTTGCATAAAGTGACCCGACCTGTTAAGGACCCTTTAAGATAACGGGTGTGACAAGACACAACCCATTAAGATAACAAGTGTTACACGAACACGACAGACACAACTCATTTGACAGACCTACTTTGAATTTATAGAAGATCATTCTCAAAAATTCGGAATTGCATCTTAATGGGTTGTATCACGTTCAACACAGAAAAATTAAATTGAATCAATAGTATGTAGATTAAATCAATAAAATAATAAATCATAAAAATGATGATTAAAACGTAATACTCCCATGATTTGAGATCAAACTCTCTTTAGCACAGCATTAAGAGCGTGTTGATAAAGTGTTGTAGACTTAATTTACTAAACAATATAAAGGGCATAGAGAGAAAGAGAGATGTGTAATTGTGAGATGTAGGTTATGCCACCTCATTGTGCCTTTATTTATAGTAGTAAGGAAGTGAAATTCCTTACCTCAATAGGATTACAACTCTAATATGATAATATATAGTCTAAGAGATATCCCAGATGGGATGTGTTATCCACACACCCCTTTTTACTTCTCCCACACCCTTGTTAATTTCTATCCTTTGATCTTCTTCAATTTATCCCATCCGATGGCAAAAAATTAAAAGGGTGTGAGAGAAGTAAAAAGGGGTGTGTGGATATCACACCCCATCCCATATATGATAGGATTTACATAATCACATTCCTAATCTAATTGGACTGCAACACGTATGCGTTTTTTTTCTTCTTCAAATTTGTATTTTTGAAAGCATTTATCTAGAACTAATGTATATCAAGATACTATACATGTGAGAATGAAAAAAATTAAAGGTTAATATGACAACTAGTTTAATGCAATGTTTTAAAAAACTCGCCCCAAGGTGGGCCTAGGCGGTTTTGGAGGCGAGGTGGGAGGAAAATCATCTTTATTTTGTGGGAGTTAGTGAAAAACTCGCCTAAACATTGTCGGGGTGCGCCTGGGCAGCTGAGGCATGCTTAGGGCTTTCGATTGGGGTCCTTTTTGTTTAAAAGTTGCCGAAAAGTGAAGGAAAAAAATTAGTTGAAATCCAGGTTTTTGGATGATTTTTCCTTTTTTTCCTAATATTTTTTTCTCTTTAAAATGTACCCCTTCTGATTGACAGTTGTTATCCAGCATATTCGTCTACCATATTCCTTCCTGTTAGAATTTTATTCTTAATATTATTTTATAGGTCTCAAAAGACTCAAAAATAATACTCTCCTAGCCGGTGGAGTAGATAACCATGACTTGCCACTAGTTGTTTCCCTTTTATGAAATAAAAAAGACAAAAAAAAAAAAAATTCTTAAAACTTTTTGAATGTTTTTTAAGAGAACTTTCACCAAAAACTCATGGTACTGTTCACTTTAACAAAAAACCACAATTTTACACTAAAAAATCAACCTTGGTACTATTCACTTTACCTTTTATTTTGTCCTTACCGTTAAAACTCAAAGTTTTTAAATTTTTTTATTAGTTTCCTAATTTTAAAGAACATATTTTACTGTACTATAATTTGAACCATATAAGATTTGTTTTATAGGAAAACTAATGAAAATAGCTTGAAAACTTTGAATTTTAACCAAAAAGACAAAAAGATGTAAGTGATTAGTATCAGGAATGACTTTTTAAAATAAAAATGTCCTTAACATGTGAACAGTACCATGAATATTTCGTTAAGACTCCCTTGTTTTAACGGCCCCGTTTAAGATTTTTTAGTACCATTTGAGTTTTAGTAGATGAACTAGAAATATGGCCCACACGTTGCTGCGGGATTAGAAATCGTATTAAAAAATATGTTTCAAGGCTATAAGAGATTGTTATAAAACGTTAATTTTATTTTAACTTAAAGATGTTTGAATTTTTTGAAAGAATTTTTACATGAAAAGCTTAAATTGGGTGAAAGAACTTTGTGATCCTGTGATTCATGGTTGGGTGATTTGTAAAAATGCTTCATGTACAAATTTGAGGTGGGATCTGAGTTTTCTCTGCATTGCTTAAATTTTGCATTTTTTTTTCTGGATTTCAATTAAGAAATGAATAAATTTAGTTGTAATTTAATTTAAAGTTTTGATTTTTTTTTCAATTGTATTATTTCCTATGCAAAACAGCTTTGATCTCCCACAAGACTACTTTCCGCTGCTTTCGAAAGATCTCTGTCCCGATGTGAGTAGGTTTTTTTCAATCTGTGTGAATTATCCAGTTATTTTATTTTTTTTGTTGATTGTTGAATTTGATAAAGAATGTGACTTTGAGATGACAGAAATAGAGAGAGAGATTTTTTCTCCGACTTCTTTTTTATCTATTAATATCGATTTTTTGCCGTTTCTAAATGATTCTCAACTGTTTTTATTTTTATTTTTATTTTTGTAGTTTTCTGTGGAGGTTTAGTTGAACATGGGGAAATTAAGAGTTGCTACTCACAGAAAAACTGATGCGAACTGAGATTATGTTTTTTTTTCCCGTTTTGTTATGAATTTTCTTCACTTTTTACGATTTGATCGAAGATCTCTATATGAACCGTCTATTTTGAATTTGTGTTTAATTTTCTGTACACCTGTTGGTTTCATGTCCAAGAAATTCCTTTTTTGGGTATGTTCATTGTCCAAGTACTTGATAGGTTTATGTATCTTTGAGAGCTGGTTCATGAGTTTCTCTGTCTTGATTATACTTATCATCAGTGTAAGTGAAAACAAATATAAAGTTGTACTGCGAACTTGACTTTTTTACTGGATTTACTTGATTTGGGTTTACTTAGTTTAATTTAATTTTTAATGGGTTCTTCAAAGTTGATTTTTTGAATCTGAATGCAAGATGCAAATACATCTGTCCAAATTTGGTATTAGTCTGATTTATTTATTTATTTATTGGGTGCAGAAACCGTGGGAAACAAGTGTATTTGGATATGGATTTTTGACCTTGGCTATTTAATTGACTTGGATTAGTGTCAATTAATCCAATTATTTGTCTTGATTTTCTATTTGGATTTTTTTTATGAAAATTAAGTATAGGGTTTTGACATATAGGTGGATTTTCATTATTCTTTTCGATTTGTTTTGTCAAAATTGAAATGGAATTTGTTGGCTTAATTTTTTATTAGCTTGCGAAATGGTTCTGTTTTTAAGGTTTTCTCTCCGTCCCACTCCCTCTCCCTCTCCCTCTCTGTTTCTCTTCTTCAATCAGTCTGACGTAGTTTTGCAATTTAGGGTTCAGTGCATTTCAATCTTTTTTACTGGAATATACATACATATTAATGTCTAAATTTGTTCAATTTTTCTATACACAAGGCTGGGTTAATTTGATTCTTGATAGGATTGGATATTATATTACAATTGTGGGTTCTGTTTTTTAGGGCTGGATGAAAACAAACACCCATCAGAGCTTCTAACAATTCGAAGGTCAGTGATTTCTTCCTTCTCCTCTCATATTCTGTTTCTGCTATTTCAATTTGTAGGATTTAATTTAGGGTTTTAAGTTGGAAAATTTAATTAAACATTTTAAGTTGCAGAGCTTAGTGTGTTGTTAATTTTGATTGCTGAGAGTGGGTTTTGCTTAAGCTTTCGAGTTCTTAGTTTATATCAAGACATTTGATATAGTTTCATTTATTTTGTGAAAATAAATACTTTTATGTGAAGATATTTCTTTGGAGTTCAGTACATTGATTGCTCCTTTGGTTGTGAATTTGACATTAGTAAATATATATATATATATATTTTTTTTTTTTTTGAAGCAATTTACATTTTTGCATTTTTAAGTTTTATGTGTCCAAGAGTTTTCAATTGTTAATAAGAACTAGAACTGTAAACGGGTCAGGTTTATCGGGTTTGGATCAGGTTCAATCCGACCCTTTAAGCTAATGGATCATCCGTTTCACCCGTTAACAATTATTTTATTATTTTTGCATAGAGTTTATTTTTTGTTGTTAAGACTTTACTGAAATTACTAAAACATCCTCAACTAACGGGTGCTAACTTGTACTAACAGGTGTTAACAGGTTTAGTGGGTTGACCCAAAGTGATCCGTTGGCGACCTAACCCGTTAAGCATTCATCCAAATACTAATATAAATGGGTCGGGTCGAGTCGGGTTAATGAGTCAGGTCCAAAATGCCAGGTCTAATAAGGACCTCGAAAAGGTTAATCAGTAGTGCTTTAGTGGTACAAAATGTAAACATCAATTTGAGTGATTAATATAAACTCTGTACATTTTTATTTTGAATGTTGAAGTTGAAAATTGCTTTGGTTAGGATACTAATGATCAAAAAATAACTTTGACTAAATTTCTTTTTCGTTGTTTTCATATGATGTTTCTGTGGTGGGTTTTGAAATTTCAATTGTTGATGTGAAATTCACTTCTCAAGATAGTTGCGATAATGCCTATTTTTCTCTCAAAGTTGTTTCAGCCGAGTTGCCAGAATCAGTGATTGAAGCTCTCCATGACGAGTCATACATCGGCCTGGTACACTACTCTCACTCTTTTCTGCTTTTAATTTTGATTGTTTATGAACTTTGTGCTTTTTATTTGCAATTTGTTGCTTAATTTTATTTTGATAATTTATGAATTTTGTTTTATATTTTGTTGGACAACTTTTAGAGCTATTGCCCACAAATTCTCTTTAGGCCAAACAATAAACTTAGAAGAGCTACGGATTCCTTTGGACTTGTTCCCCTCTATTGAAGTTAGAAGAGCTACGGATTCCTTTGGACTTGTTCCCCTCTATTGAATGCAAACATGCTCCTAATATACTTGAATTGATTCTATGTTAATATTTTTTTTGGGATTATTTGTAGTTTTATGAGCGTTTCTTAGGTAAAACATGCATTGTCTAAATTGCTACATTTAGTGATTGTATTTGCTACAGTAGTTTCATTTAATTTTTCTGTGGATATTATTCATGTAGGTTGTCGATTATAGTTTGAAAACCCGCAGCAAAGCACGGGCTTTCCTGCTAGTTCTAACTATGAAACGAAAGCACATACGTCAAGTCAATGTTCTTACTATATTCATTTAATCCAATGATGCATCAAATATAAAAAATTAAATTATTCCTCGACTTTGTAACGTTTTTATTTTGTTTCATCTGCAGCTAAACCAAAATTTCGACGGTTCCCAGTATTATTATGTGAAAAACCAGATAGCAAAACCATGTAAAAGTCATATTGGGTGTCCACACCTACACTTATCAATTTACACATAAATTTGAACTTTGAATTACTTGGGTTTCAAAAATATTTGCACAAAAATTTGAAAAAAGATGAATAAATTAAAACAAAGTAATATCTACTGGCAATTGAGACTGACCCAAACTTGTTATCAAGCTCTTCTATACGAAATAGAGATGGGCTGCGAAAAGAACTGTGCAGTATCGACAAAGTCTAGAACAACCTGGAAATTTACAAAAGTCAAATTTACAGTCAAAAAAGCAATTATTTACTGAATTATAAAGAAAAATCTTCACAAAATAATTTCTAGTTTTACAAATAAATGAAACCCAAATTAATTTTTTTGATAAAAACTAATAGCTTGAAAGATTAACTGATTAAGAAAAACACATGAATCCTACCATTAAAAAGATGTAAACTTTTGCATTGGCAAACGATTCATAATCTAAAAATGATATCTAAACAGAACACATTAATCAAAGTCAAAAGTTCCCAAATTTAAATCAACCAATACGAACAAAATATAAAACATGGTTCATTGTTTCTTTTTGCATTTTAAATCACATGGTGTTTCCCAATATACTATTGTCTTAACATTTCATACTCATGCATTAGATAAAAAATGATACCATGCTAAAATTACTTGGATTGCTTTATCACGGTTTAAGGAAGCAACCCCAAATCATAGTATCTATATATTTTTTTCAGATTATCTAAAACACTTGCAAAACCATCACTTCTCCAATGAAGCCATGTGAGGTGAGCACCAGCATCGAAAATGAAGAAACAAAGAAATCAATTTTCATTCACCAAACAAAGATTCAAACCCAGAGCTGTGTAATTCATCAAAAAATTGATAGAATCGATTGAAGAAAGTGCGAAAATTATTAATCCTGGTCTTCTGGATGCGATGCAGTGGGGAGAAATCACATCAATCAGCAACCAATCATGCATCCATAATCTTCCAATACGCAAGAAATCGAAATAAAAATGGAGATCCGAAAATCTCATGAAACATAATTTAAAGTTGTGAATCAACATAACACACAACTCTGAATAGATCTACTTCTCTAATAACAAATCAAATTGATAGCAGCAATTCTTTGTTCTACGTTCTTCCAATGATGATCGGGCAATGTTGTTGTTAACTTAGATAAAGGTAAAGGACACAAACCTATAACAACTAATTCAAATATATCCCTTTCAATCTATAGACAAATTCAAAGATCTGCTCTTCTTGGATATCTAGGGAACGTAATAACATCTCTAATGTTGTCAATACCAGTAGCAAACATAACCATCCGTTCAAATCTTAAACCAAAACCACAATGTTTGACAACCCCGAAGCGCAGCAAGTCAATGTACCACTCATATGGCTCAGCAACAAAGATAAAATCCTTAACAACACATAAATGGAAACACCAAGTCATCCAACACCATCCAAAACCATAAAACAACACAGCAAAGACACCAAAAAATAAAAATAAAAATAAAATCCCACAGATTCGACTTTCACACTAGAGAAAACAAAACTTTCACAATATTAAAAAATACAATTTGTCGCAGAAAATGCTCAAAGGAAAAAACCGAAATTTTTTACCTTGAGCATAATTGGCTTCCAAGCTTGTACATAGAAGCCCCAAAAAACAAAGAGCAAAGTGACCTGAAACAAAACACAGAAGCAAATCATACAACCGAACAACAAATCTAAGGATATAAACAAAACACCCAAAATTACAAAAATTATATTCCAAAAAATGTAGAGCAATGCATTCTGAAACGAAAAACACAAACAAATCATTGACCCAGACAACGTATCTAATGATATAAAGAAAATACCCAAAATAAGAAAAAAAATATTCATCCACAAATCCCACCTCAACATGAAAACTACCAGAAAAAATTAAAACAAAAAAAAAGTTAAAAAAAACTCACCAATAAACGACTGTGGTCCTTGGAGGTAACAAATCCACCCTGATAAAATGGAAAAACCAACCAAGACGAAAATTAATAGAAATAAAGTATGAAAGTAACACCCAAATTCCAAAAGTGAAGAAAAATAGAACCTTAATATGGAAATTGAAGCTTTACTTGCAGATTAGCAACGACAAATGACATGCAGTGGTAGGGTACCTCAAGAGTGAGAGAGACAGAGTTGAGAGATGAGTTAGAGAGACAAAGCTGAGAAATGAGGCCATCTCGAGCTGAAGGGTTCAAAGGGCCGAAAATAGCCCTAAAACCTTCTCCAACCGAGGGCGGGGCCAAATGGCTCGTGGGCCCCCACTGGACAAAAAAAGGCCAAAGGACCAACTGGGCGGCCTAAATGAGACAGACAGCGGGCCCTGGCCCACGCTGGAATTCAAATGCAACGATCAGCTAGCCGTTATTTTGGAATTTTTTTTTACAATTTATTTTATTTTTTTCTTTTCACAAAATTTGTTTAAAAAAAAATTTAAAAACTCTTTTTTTTTTCCTTATACCTTCCTAAACCATTAAACATTACATAGCATTAAGTAACATAAAACAACATAAAAATTATACAACATAAAAAAAAACCATTTAACAACATTTTTAAAAATATTTAACAACTGATGCGAGAATTAACTAGCACACAAATTAAACCCTCTTTTTGACAGTTGTAGTATAGATGTAAGTAGGGTATCGTTCTAGGCCGGGGATTAGGAGGGATTGCTAATCTACTCTAAATTAATTTAAAAATATTAAACAAGACTCAAGGACACAAAACTAGGCTAAAAACTCTAATATCTCGAAACACACTTAGAAAGACTCAAAATAATGAAAACTAACTAAATAATATAATTTAATAATGAGGGGGGTTTGGTTTTGATGAAAAGTAAATTAAACTTAATTAAATTACAGAATTGATAAAAACATAAAATTAAGGTAAAATGATAAATGACGGACTAGCTAGAGGGTTCTTCTCCACACATGACACATATGCAACCTAAATTGATTTTCAGTTGTTCTTTCAATAAATTATGAATTTTCAATGTTCCAAGTTAATTAGGTCCGCTTAAATTAACTCTTAGATTTTCCACAAGTTATTGGGTTGGATGATTGCATACGACAACCCAAAACATTCCCTACAAGTTCCCTACATGAATTGCATAATAGAGATACAAGCAAGAATCATTAAGTTCTATGAAAAACATAAGCATTGACGAGCCATTCATAACTATGATTTGCATGAAACTTATGCCAAGAATTTACTTAACGTGATTGTGACTAGCAACCTTTACTACTTGTGAATATAAGTTCATAACGATTAGGTGAAATTCACTTATATTCTAGCATCGAATTCATGCATGTAAATTAAGTATGCATTCTTAATCGACATACAAAAATAAGTTATCAATCAAGCAGTTAAGCAAATTAAATCACAACTCAGAAATCACAACTGAAGGTAATCAATTCATATTACAAATATATTCATGGTTTCGAATTAACCTCTAGCCAAAATAAGTTTATTTACACATTATTAAAAACAGAAATAAAATAGAAGTTTGGAAAGATTAAACCGAAAGAGGAGAGGCTTGCAGTTTTCTGTCCTGTCCTCGGGCTGCCAAGTGCAGCCTCTTCCACGTGCTCCTCAAGGCTGCACAGCAGCCTTCCCGATCTCCTCCTTAGCTTCTATTCTTTATTATATTTCGCTGCCCAAAGGCAGCCTCTGATTCCCAGAAGCTTTCTGTTTTTGGCAGCAAGGCTGCCTTTCTCTCCCGTACTCCTCCTTAGCTTCTCTCTGTGTTTTGCGCTGCCCAATCTCGCTGCCCAAAGGCAGCTTCCTAATCCTAACCTTTGCTGCAAAAGCAGCTTATTCCCTCCTCCTCTCTCTCTCTGCACGTCTCGTATATATCTTTTTTTCCCCTTAATCCCGAGGCTCCCTCCACTTATTATTCACGTGTCCTGCCTTCCACTTCTCCAGTGCTCACCTACCACATTCCATAATCTATTTATAAATATATATATATATATATATTTTATATATGAGGAACTAACTAAGAAAAGACGAGTGAATTTGAAGTAAAAATATATGTAAATATGATCCGATCAACAACATAAAACTTAAATGCCTATGGATTTGAATTTAAGTTGTAGTTTTTAAATAATAAATTATGTTAGGTCCTATGACTGTTTGCCCTCAGTTGGAGATGGTTTTTTGTGACAGGGCTAAAACGAGCCCTATGACCCTTTAGCCCTCGATTAGAGATAGTAAAAAATATGGTCATGCACTGTTCATTAAAATATTAATTTCTTGGAGGGCCAAAGAGCTAAAATGAGCCCTCTGACCAGCCTTCGGTTAGAGATGGCCCGAGTGAGTGACACAGAGAGAAGTCGAGATTTGAGAGCAATAGAAGTAAACTTTTGTGAGAGAGAAAAGTGAATACGGAAGGAAAAGTGGAGAAAATGCCGAAGCAGAACCTTTTTACTGATGATCTACGGGTGGGAAGGCGGGCAAATCCAGAAGATGGAGCGATGATGAACGTGTGTGCGAGGAGGGTAAAGCGGCATTTTTGTTGTGTGAAAAACGCAAAAAGCCGCATACAACAAAGCATTTGGAGGGCATTTTCGCCATTTTACTGTTAATGAACAGTAACATTGTGTTTGGGTTTTAGTATGTATAAACTAGCTAGTAATGCCCGTACGTTGCTGCGGGATTACAAATTGCATGAATAATTATGTATCATTCTCCTCAAACAGTTTCTCTAATTATGAGTTTTATTAAACAGGAAATAAAATTATTTTCTTGTCACAGAATTAGAATTTTCAATGCATCCAAGTGGGTGTTAATTATTAAAATGAGTATGTTAACGTATAGGATAAAATCTAATAACCTGAATAATAATGTTTTGATATCAACAATTAGAAACAAAATTGTAAATATACAGTTAGGTGATTTACATGGTTTGTAACCATGTAAATCACCTTGACATAAAGAAATAAAAAGTAGATGAAAATTAAGGATCAACTTGAGCTTGGAGTTCACATAATGCTTTTAAGTGTAGTAAATGTTCTTTTGCATTGAGTTCCTTGTAATGAGATACTCTTCTCCACATGAACTGCATGAATAAAATTCTAATTTTCAACCACCCCTAATTTATAATTAAGTTAATCAAATACACAGTAAGCACAGCACAACACAATCACAGTAATAAGAACTTTCAAATAGCATTACCTTTATCAATTACTCTGCGCAGGAATTTCAACAATGGATAACTAAGTTGTAATTTAAGATCTTTGAAATTGCAATTTTATAAGTCACTAAACCCAAATTACAAATTATGTAGTCAATCTCACTACCCTCCTTATTACACATCGAAAGTTAAAAAACAATACAGTTTCTTTGAAATTTGTAAGTGGAAGTACCTCATTGAAAGCCTTCTGGAAGCATTACAACACCTTTTGGAACCTTTGCCTCATTCTAGTCCGGAGTGCATAATCCGCAAGCAGTTTAAGCATTTCCCAACTCCACAAGCATCATATTTCCTATGATTAATCAACAATGCCTCGTCCAGCTTTGAAATAGTAGCTGGGCAAACAAACACAAATCCACTTTTATAAATTCAAACTCCCAAACAATTAAATGGAAGAGTCCCAAATTTAAATTTTCAAATATCAGATAAAACATGGAGAATTCCTACGTCTAAATTAATTAATCCAAAAAAAAAACGGAAGATTGACACACCTTGATCCCGATATTCCCCTACAATTTAGGTGCATGTTCTCAGCATTTGCATTTATCTGCATCACCTTTGGGTGTCGGCCAGCACGTGGCCATCCCGATGTCCGAAGGACATCGGAATCGGGGTGTGTCAAAGATATTGTGGGAAAATTCAAAGTTAGCTTAGCACCTTGAGTTAGCTTCTTTGATTCCAGTACATTCCAAAACTGAGACAGATTGCTCTCTGTTTCCTCTCATAATACCCACATGCAGTTTCTATTTTTTTATCAACTAAAGCATAGTCAACATCGTTTACAGTCGCTTAGATTGCATCTCCCTACATGATTGAAAAAACAATTGAATCACAATTAACATTTATTTACAGCATTTTTAAATCATATATCCAATCTCACAGAGAGATCACAATCAACCAGTTGGTATTTGACGGTGAAACTTAAAAACCAAAAATGCACTTTAATGTCCTAGAGAGAAGCAAATTGCAAGCAAAAGTAGAACATTGAAACAATATCGTGATAGTCACGAAATAAGTTTATGGGTTTGCTAATATTGATTTATTAGGTTCCAAGTTCGTCTCAATTTATCATTTTCTATTAAATTGAAAAGTGTAAACATTTAGCTACTTACCAAGAAAAAAGCAATTAATTATTTTATGCTACTTACAAAACCTATTGGCATATATAGGCTTTGATTTAAAGGTTACGTATTTACCAAAAGATTACAGCTGCAAATGCATGGAACACAAAGTGTTTGATAAATCCAGAATTTGATTCTTTCTTCCTCTGTTTCCTTGCACCCCAGGAAAAGAAAAGCGATTTGTAAAATCCAGAGTAAGCATTAAGAAAGTTAACAGTGTAGGACATAAATGTTTGCCCAAATAAAAAAGGAACGATGTTTCCCAGCTATACTTCAGGGTATTCCAAAAAAAAGGAAAGATGTTTCCTAACTATATTTTAAGCAAGCTCACATATACATAACATATCAATTCTACCATACACATAAGTCAAACAAAAGCATCAGAGCCAATAATAACATGGACTGAAAACCCATTAACCAGTTTATTAACAATTTTTTTTGTGTAGATCGCTATTTCTCTATTCTTAATTTATCACACTGATTAAAATTACTAATTTTCTTATATCTGACAATACCCTCTTACCACCAATTTGAACAGTTTAATATCGAACCGCTCGTTGTCGCTAGTTATACTAAAATATAAGGGTTTTATGTTATTAATATCAATAAAACTCAGTTGGGACCTCTCGAATCCTTCATTGTGCATATTGATGTCATTTTAATATCTAACCTTTTAGGAATATAAGCTCATCAAAGCGTATTTTTGACAAAATATATATATACCAAAGCAACACTCAGTCAACTTAGGATTTGAAAAGATTTTAATAGATTTTGTTAAGTGATTGATTTCATAGGATTATGAGACTTCTATAAAATTCATATGGATTTGGAAGATTTGAGAATATTCATATAATAGATTTTTGTGGATTTTATTAGATTTTATAGCATTGAATCTTGACCGTCAAATAAATCAAATGGTGACAAATGTATTTAGGTCATAAATCCACTAAAATGAAGCTGAAATAAACTCAACTACTCAAAAATCTCCAACTGCACCCCTTTCCAATCCTATTTTCGGTTCCAGCTAACATCTCTCTTGCACAACAGATGGCATTAACCAAGACCATGGGTTGTGCAATTTTTTAGCAGAAAAACTAAACGAGAAGAATTCCACCACCATGGAAAAGAGTCACGGAAAAAAGATTTGTGCGACCATGGGTTGTGCAATTTTTTTGCAGAAAACAAGCTCGCTTTCTACAATTGATCGACTCTCTTCCAGATAGAGATTACCTTCCAGTTTACTCCTTTTTTTTCATAACCCAATTCCAATTCCCCTTCTCTGCCATGAAGAAAAAATTGCACAACATTGCAAAAAGAATTGTAGAAAAATTGCAGAGATGAAATAGAAAAATTGCAGAGATAAAGAAAAAATTGCAGAGATGAAGGAAGAAGATAAAAGTGTGAGAGAATGAGGGAGAGGTTCTTGGATTTGAAATCCTAAGGTGTGTGGTAAGATTCTATTTGGTCTTGGTTATACATACTACTTGCTCTCAAATCTCACAAAATCCACAACTTAATGAAATCCTACAAAATCTTTAACTTTTCAATACACCTAGATTTAGATGGACTTTAAAACTGATTATTAAAATCTCAATTGACTACACTCAAATTTGCATGGATTCTAAAAATCCTTTAAAATCTTTTGATTGACTATACTAGGATTTTAAAGTCTTTTAAAATCTTCTGAAATTCGAGTTTGACTACAACCCCTTAATTTCACATGACACAACAAAAAAGGGTAAAAATACAGCAATGAAGCGACTTTTCATTTCCCAAGGCCAATTTTATAGGATTCAAGCCATACATGGGAATCAAGAGGATTGAAGCCGTCAGGAATAAAACATAGTTACTGATTAATGGAAATGACAAAAATATAAAATAGATAAGAAGAAAGTCTACTCACTTTTCTGAAGGTGACTTTCTGCTGTAAAACTTAATGAGCTGAAGGAACAATATTTCATAAGCAGGAAAGTCATTAACTTTGAAAAGATTGTTCCCTCTCAAAGATACAGCCGATCATTTGTGTACTCATCAAATTCAGCCACCATTGTTTCGTCATCTGTATCCTATCAAACCCAACTGCTAATCAAATAAAATTACACAAAAAACCAAAACAAAAACTTCGCTGATTCAAATAAGAAATGGAAACAAACCAGTGCAAATTGAAAACATTCTAATTAAAACAGTGCAACTCACAGTTTTTATTAAATCTTTGTAAATTCGAATTAATTTTTCTGCCTCATTCGAAAACCATCAATGACCGCCCAATTCCAACCTTGATTTTCACCTCACTTGAAAATGTTGGACAGACCATACCAATCACAAAATATGTCCACTGCATAAAATCTTTATAAATGGGCTACATAGGACGAAACAATCTAAACAACAGAACATTGAGCTGCCTAGGCTCCACTCCAAACTCAAAAGTTTGGCTAAAAGACTGAATTTAGATTTATTTTCTAACAATTTTCTTGTAAACAAATGACCAAAGGCGCTTGAATTCGACTTCGTTGTAGGTGGGGTTCTAATGGTTTGAGCAACACTCAATCAGAAACTAAAAGTTTTTCTCCTAGGAGTCCAGAGAGTCCAATAGAACCAAAAGTAAGCATGGTTTTGTTGGGTTTTTTTCCAGCCCATGATTAGTTGTCCTAAGTCTATTGGAAATTAATAGTCTTAGAGGATTAAATTGTTTTCCCAATTGGAGTTGTTTTCCTAATTGGAGTTAGTTTCCTAATTGGAGTAGGTTTTATAACTAATTTCCAATTAGGATTAATAATCCTTATTGAAGAAGACCTTTATTATGTCTATATAAAGGGGCTATTGTACTAGTTTTAGGGAGGGAGCAAAACAATAAATTGTATACCACTCAAGGGATTAGAGTGACAGAATATTGTAAAGTGTGTGTGAGAGAAAAGAAAAGAGATAGTATATTTCTTGTTCTTGTTCTTGTTCTTTCAGGTTTTTCGTCAAGTCCTAGTTCTAGAGATTTGGCAAGATTATTGGTTGTACTCATTATTGATATAGTGAAAGATTGTTGTTGCTGTCCCGTGGATGTAGGCACATATTGCTGAACCACGTAATTTCTTGGTGTTATTTATCTTGGTTATTTGTTTTTCCCATTCTTAAACGCGATATTCTCAACAAATGGTATCAGAGCCTGGTTTGGCTGATATCGGTTTAGAATGGAGGGTGCAACCTGCTGTAATTGGGTTACGTGGAAATCAAGAGGAGGACATGCTTTACTGAAGGTGTTAAGAGCAAGCCAGCAAGTATGCCTGATGCTGATTGGACCAAGATGAAGGTAAGCAATGTTTTTTGGCAAAGAAGTCTATAATTGCCCTTGCCAATGACGATGGGTATTGCTATCAGGGGGGAGCCTGGTCAAGAGAAGTCTAATCAAGAGGGTCTTGGTTAATAAGTAGTTCAATCAAGGGGAGCTTGGTTATGGGCAATTCGATCAGGGGGAGTCTGTTCATGAAAAGTTCGATCAATGGGAGTTTGGTCAAGATGAGTAATCCTATTATGGTATACCTTCCTCATGGTCTGGAGGGGGAGATTGTTGGGTTTTTTCCAGCCCATGATTAGTTGTCCTAAGTCTATTGGGAATTAATAGTCGTAGAGGATTAAATTGTTTTCCCAATTGGAGTTGTTTACCTAATTGGAGTTAGCTTCCCAATTGGAGTAGGTTTTATAACTAGTTTCTAATTAGGATTAATAATCCTTATTGAAGAAGACCTTTATTATGTCTATATAAAGGGGCTATTGTACGAGTTTTAGGGAGGGAGCAAAACAATAAATTGTATACCACTCAAGGGATTAGAGTGAGAGAATATTGTAAAGTGTGTGCGAGAGAAAAGAAAAGAGATAGTGTATTTCTTGTTCTTGTTCTTTCAGGTTTTTTGTCAAGTCCTAGTTCTAAAGATTTGGCAAGATTATTGGTTGTACTCATTATTGATATAGTGAAAGATTGTTGTTGCTGTCCCGTGGACGTAGGCACATATTGCTGAACCACGTAATTTCTTAGTGTTATTTATCTTGGTTATTTGTTTTTCCCATTCTTAAACGCGATATTCTCAACAAGTGGTATCAGAGCCTGGTTTGGCTGATATCGGTTTAGAATGGATGGTGCAACCTGCTGTAATTGGGTTACGTGGAAATCAAGAGGAGGACATGCTTTACTGAAGGTGTTAAGAGCAAGCCAGCAAGTATGCCTGATGCTGATTGGACCAAGATGAAGGTAAGCAATGTTTTCTGGCAAAGAAGTCTATAATTGCCCTTGCCAATGACGATGGGTATTGCGATCAGGGGGGAGCCTGGTGAAGAGAAGTCTAATCAAGAGGGTCTTGGTTAATGAGTAGTTCAATCAAGGGGAGCTTGGTTATGGGCAATTCGATCAGGGGGAGTCTGTTCATGAAAAGTTCGATCAATGGGAGTTTGGTCAAGATGAGTAATCCTATTATGGTATACCTTCCTCATGGTCTGGAGGAGGAGATTGTTGGGTTTTTTCCAGCCCATGATTAGTTGTCCTAAGTCTATTGGGAATTAATAGTCTTAGAGGATTAAATTGTTTTCCCAATTGGAGTTGTTTACCAAATTGGAGTTAGCTTCCCAATTGGAGTAGGTTTTATAACTAGTTTCTAATTAGGATTAATAATCCTTATTGAAGAAGACCTTTATTATGTCTATATAAAGGGGCTATTGTACTAGTTTTAGGGAGGGAGCAAAACAATAAATTGTATACCACTCAAGGGATTAGAGTGAGAGAATATTGTAAAGTGTGTGCGAGAGAAAAGAAAAGAGATAGTGTATTTCTTGTTCTTGTTCTTTCAGGTTTTTTGTAAAGTCCTAGTTCTAAAGATTTGGCAAGATTATTGGTTGTACTCATTATTGATATAGTGAAAGATTGTTGTTGCTGTCCCGTGGACGTAGGCACATATTGCTGAACCACGTAATTTCTTAGTGTTATTTATCTTGGTTATTTGTTTTTCCCATTCTTAAACGCGATATTCTCAACAAGTGGTATCAGAGCCTGGTTTGGCTGATATCGGTTTAGAATGGATGGTGCAACCTGCTGTAATTGGGTTACGTGGAAATCAAGAGGAGAACATGCTTTACTGAAAGTCTTAAGAGCAAGCCAGCAAGTATGTCTGATGCTGATTGGACCAAGATGAAGGTAAGCAATGTTTTCTGGTAAAGAAGTCTATAATTGCCCTTGCCAATGACGATGGGTACTGCGATCAAGGGGAGCCTAGTCAAGAGAAGTCTAATCAAGAGGGTCTTGGTTAATGAGTAGTTCAATCAAGGGGAGCTTGGTTATGGGAATTCGATTAGGGGTAGTCTGGTCATGAAAAGTTCTATCAATGGGAGTTTGGTCAAGATGAGCAATCCTATTATGGTATACCTTCCCCATGGTCTGGAGGGGAAGATTGTTGGGTTTTTTCCAGCCCATGATTAGTTGTCCTAAGTCTATTGGGAATTAATAGTCTTAGAGGATTAAATTGTTTTCCCAATTGGAGTTGTTTACCCAATTGGAGTCAGTTTTCCAATTGGAGTAGGTTTTATAACTAATTTCCAATTAGGATTAATAATCCTTATTGAAGAAGACCGTTATTATGTCTATATAAAGGGGCTATTGTACTAGTTTTAAGGAGGGAGCAAAACAATAAATTGTATACCACTAAAGGGATTAGAGTCAGAGAATATTGTAAAGTGTGCGAGAGAAAAAAAAAAAGAGATAGTGTATTTCTTGTTCTTGTTCTTTCAGGTTTTTCGTCAAGTCCTAGTTCTAGTGATTTCGCAAGATTATTGGTTGTACTCATTATTGATATAGTGAAAGATTATTGTTGTTGTTGTCCCGTGGATGTAGGCACATATTGCTGAACCACGTAATTTCTTGGTTTTATTTATCTTGGTTGTTTGTTTTTCCCATTCTTAAACGCGATATTCTCAACAAGTGGTATCAGAGCCTGGTTTGGCTGATATCGGTTTAGAATGGAGGGTGCAACCTACTGTAATTGGGCTACGTGGATATCAAGAGGAAGACATACTTTACTGAAGGTGTTAAGAGCAAGCCAGCAAGTATGTCTGATGTTGATTGGACCAAGATGAAGATATGCAATGTTTTCTGGCAAAGAAGTCTATAATTGCCCTTGCCAATGACGATGGGTATTGCGATCAGGGGGAGCCTGGTCAAGAGAAGTCTAATAAAGATGGTCTTGGTTAATGAGTAGTTCAATCAAGGGGAGCTTGGTTATGGGCAATTCGATCAGGGGGAGTCTGGTCATGAAAAGTTCGATCAATGGGAGTTTGGTCAAGATGAGCAATCCTATTATGGTATACCTTCCTCATGGTCTGGAGGGGGAGATTGTTGGGTTTTTTCCAGCCCATGATTAGTTGTCCTAAGTCTATTGGGAATTAATAGTCTTAGAGGATTAAATTGTTTTCCCAATTGGCGTTGTTTACCCAATTGCAGTTAGTTTCCCAATTGGTGTAGGTTTTATAACTAGTTTCCAATTAGGATTAATAATCCTTATTGAAGAAGCCCTTTATTATGTCTATATAAAGGGCTATTGTAATAGTTTTAGGGAGGGAGCAAAACAATAAATTGTATACCACTCAAGGGATGAGAGTGAGAAAATATTGTAAAGTGTGTGAGAGAGAAAAGAAAAGAGATAGAATATTTCTTGTTCTTGTTCTTTCAGGTTTTTCGTCAAGTCCTAGTTCTAGAGATTTGGCAAGATTATTGGTTGTACTCATTATTGATATAGTGAAAGATTGTTGTTGCTGTCCCGTGGACGTAGGCACATATTGCTGAACCACGTAATTTCTTGGTTTTATTTATCTTGGTTATTTGTTTTTCCCATTCTTAAACACGATATTCTCAACAAGTGGTTTCAGAGCCTGGTTTGGCTGATATCGGTTTAGAATGGAGGGTGCAACCTGCTGTAATTGGGCTATGTGGATATCAAGAGGAGGACATACTTTACTGAAGGTGTTAAGAGCAAGCCAGCAAGTATGTCTGATGCTGATTGGACCAAGATGAAGATAAGCAATGTTTTCTGGCAAAGAAGTCTATAATTGCCCTTGCCAATGACGATGGGTATTGCGATCATAGGGAGCCTGGTCAAGAGAAGTCTAGTCAAGAGGGTCTTGGTTAATGAGTAGTTCAATCAAGGGGAGCTTGGTTATGGGTAATTCGATCAGGGGGAGTCTGGTCATGAAAAGTTCGATCAATGGGAGTTTGGTTAAGAGGAGCGATCCTATTATGGTATACCTTCCTCATGGTCTGGAGGGGGAGATTGTTGGATTTTTTTCAGCCCATGATTAGTTGTCCTAAGTCTATTGGGAATTTATAGTCTTAGAGGATTAAATTGTTTTCCCAATTGGAGTTGTTTACCCAATTGGAGTTAGTTTCCCAATTGGAGTAGGTTTTATAACTAGTTTCCAATTAGGATTAATAATCCTTATTGAAGAAGACCTTTATTATGTCTATATAAAGGGCTATTGTACTAGTTTTAGGGAGGGAGCAAAACAATAAATTGTATACCACTCAAGGGATTAGAGTGAGAGAATATTGTAAAGTGTGTGCGAGAGAAAAGAAAAGAGATAGTGTATTTCTTGTTCCTGTTCTTTCAGGTTTTTCGTCAAGTCCTATTTCTAGAGATTTGGCAAGATTATTGGTTGTACTCATTATTGATATAGTGAAAGATTGTTGTTGATGTCCCGTGGATGTAGGCACATATTGCTGAACCACGTAATTTCTTGGTTTTATTTATCTTGGTTTTTTGTTTTTCCCATTCTTAAACGCGATATTCTCAACAAGTGGTATCAGAGCCTGGTTTGGCTGATATCGGTTTAGAATGGAGGGTGCAACCTACTGTAATTGGGCTACGTGGATATCAAGAGGAAGACATACTTTACTGAAGGTGTTAAGAGCAAGCCAGCAAGTATGTCTGATGTTGATTGGACCAAGATGAAGATATGCAATGTTTTCTGGCAAAGAAGTCTATAATTGCCCTTGCCAATGACGATGGGTATTGCGATCAGGGGGAGCCTGGTCAAGAGAAGTCTAATCAAGAGGGTCTTGGTTAATGAGTAGTTCAATCAAGGGGAGCTTGGTTATGGGTAATTCGATCAGGGGGAGTCTGGTCATGAAAAGTTCGATCAATGGGAGTTTGGTCAAGAGTAGCAATCCTATTATGGTATACCTTCCTCATGATCTGGAGGGGGAGATTGTTGGGTTTTTTCCAGCCCATGATTAGTTGTCGTAAGTCTATTGGGAATTAATAGTCTTAGAGGATTAAATTGTTTTCCCAATTGGAGTTGTTTACGCAATTGGAGTTAGTTTCCCAATTGGAGTAGGTTTTATAACTAGTTTCCAATTAGGATTAATAATCCTTATTGAAGAAGACCTTTATTATGTCTATATAAAGGGCTATTGTACTAGTTTTAGGGAGGGAGCAAAACAATAAATTGTATACCACTCAAGGGATTAGAGTGAGAGAATATTGTAAAGTGTGTGCGAGAGAAAAGTAAAGAGATAGTATATTTCTTGTTCTTGTTCTTTCAGGTTTTTCGTCAAGTCCTAGTTCTAGAGATTTGGCAAGATTATTGGTTGTACTCATTATTGATATAGTGAAAGATTGTTGTTGCTGTCCCGTGGACGTAGGCACATATTGCTGAACCACGTAATTTCTTGGTTTTATTTATCTTGGTTATTTGTTTTTCCCATTCTTAAACGCGATATTCTCAACAAGTGGTTTCAGAGCCTGGTTTGGCTGATATCGGTTTGAATGGAGGGTGCAACCTGCTGTAATTGGGCTACGTGGATATCAAGAGGAGGACATACTTTATTGAAGGTGTTAAGAGCAAGCCAGCAAGTATGTCTGATGCTGATTGGACCAAGATGAAGATAAGCAATGTTTTCTGGCAAAGAAGTCTATAATTGCCCTTGCCAATGACGATGGGTATTGCGATCAGAGGGAGCCTGGTCAAGAGAAGTCTAGTCAAGAGGGTCTTGGTTAATGAGTAGTTCAATCAAGGGGAGCTTGGTTATGGGAAATTCGATCAGAGGGAGTCTGGTCATGAAAAGTTCGATCAATGGGAGTTTGGTTAAGAGGAGCAATCCTATTGTGGTATACCTTCCTCATGGTATGGAGGGGGAGATTGTTGGCTTTTTTTCAGCCCATGATTAGTTGTCCTAAGTCTATTGGGAATTTATACTCTTAGAGGATTAAATTGTTTTCCCAATTGGAGTTGTTTACCCAATTGGAGTTAGTTTCCCAATTGGAGTAGGTTTTATAACTAGTTTCCAATTAGGATTAATAATCCTTATTGAAGAAGACCTTTATTATGTCTATATAAAGGGCTATTGTACTAGTTTTAGGGAGGGAGCAAAACAATAAATTGTATACCACTCAAGGGATTAGAGTGAGAGAATATTGTAAAGTGTGTGCGAGAGAAAAGAAAAGTGATAGTGTATTTCTTGTTCTTGTTCTTTCAGGTTTTTCGTCAAGTCCTATTTCTAGAGATTTGGCAAGATTATTGGTTGTACTCATTATTGATATAGTGAAAGATTGTTGTTGCTGTCCCGTGGACGTAGGCACATATTGCTGAACCACGTAATTTCTTGGTGTTATTTATCTTGGTTATTTGTTTTTCCCATTCTTAAACGCGATATTCTCAAAAGGTTTTGGCTATGAAAAGTATGAAAGTGAATCTCCCTTACATTCTTGGTTTAGGTAGCATTCTAATAAATCAGAGAACGTTAATTCTGAAACTAAACATTTTTCTCCTAAGAATCTCAAAGAGTTCAATACAACCAAAAGTTAAGATGCTTTTAGAAGTGAAAAAAAGGGAATCGAATCTCCTGTGCATCCTCGGTCAATTTGGGTTTGTAATGGATTAAAGAATACATGTTTTTCTTCTAATGACCCTAAACCCTACGCCGAAGCAAATAAAATTATAGAAAATTAAACATAAAAAAGAAAACTCAAAATTCCATTGATCTAAATAAGAAAGGAAAATAGAATCAAACAAAAGCAGAGCCATAGAGAGCATACCCAGACCAATAGTGGTGTTCCAACACCTGCGATTTCACAAACTTCTCAATGGAGGAAGGGAAACACAAAATATGCCCTAGCCCACAAATTCTGAACAAAACACTACAACTCACCACAAAACGAAATTCTTAGGGTTTCCTCCAAACAACACAAATCAGAAACAAAAACTTACATACATTTGTTTTAGAACATACCTGAGTTGAATTCGACTTCTTGGACAACAATCTCAAACCCCGCTGCTGCTAAACCAATAAAAATTTGCCAGAAAGCCAGTCCCAACTCCGGGATCGCTGATGATAATAGAGACCAACACTCTGAAGAAATTCTTTCCCCCAATGATCGCAAAATGAGGATAAAACAATGTAACCCAATTTTTTACCCAAAAAAGGAGAGGATCGAACACATAGACAACAAGATGAAGACGGAGAGAAGCAAAAGCTTGTGAGAAACAAAAGGCAAACAGAAATGTAAAGTGAAGAAAGCGGAATCGAAACACACAAACAAAGGATGATGAACGCATGGCAATAAGGGGCAAAATAGGCATTTAAGCGTGCAAAACGGCAAAGCAATAAAAAATCAGGGGCATTTTCGTCCGGACACTGGTGTTGAACAATGCCGAGGAAAACTGAGTTTTAGTATGCATGATTTCAACTAACCACGTTCCATTTCAGTAACACATGCTCATTTGTTTTGTTCATGCTTTTCTCTAAAGGTGAAATCCATTATGTGAGGGTGCTGAATTGGGCCCTTACGAAGGATATTCGGGTTTTTGGTTGGTGTATCTGTAATGAGTGATTACTACCTAATATTATAAGATACAGTCTTGCTTGATATATTCGCGATGGGGAGTGGAGCAAATGTAGGAGTTGGTTTGTTTGTATCCTAGAGCTTTGCTCTTCTACTTCCGGCCTTTAATAATGAATTAGGAAAACCATATGTATTTTAGGGGTGATCATGCTTGGTATATCTAGGATAGATGATCACTGCCTGCACGATTAGACTATGCCTATGGTTCTGCTTGGTATATCCACAATGGGGACCATACTTATTCTTGGAGTGATCAAGCTTGGTATATCTACGATGAGTGATCATTATACGGTCATGCATGGTATATTCGCGATGGGGGAGCATACATATTTCAGGGGTGATCATGTTTGGTGTATCTGTGATGGGTGACCACTGCATGCACGATTAGATTATGCAAATGGTTTTGCTTAGTATATTCGCGATGGGAGACCATATGTATTCTAGGGATGATCATACTTGGTATATCTGCGATAGGTGATCACTGCTTATATAGAGTTGTAAGGAGTGGTTGTAATTAGTATTTATGTGATGGGCGACCCTTCCCTTGTGGGGTTTCATTGAGTTGTCCGAAATCCTAGCTCTTGGTTGATTCTGTTGAGAATAGTCTGAAAACCTAGATTCTTGTGAATCGAAGAAATTGTCTACGGTAAACATTTGTTTTGGTAAATTAGAAATAACAGCATTGCTTAGGATCCAGGTAGGGAAATCGAAATACAGTGGTTGACTTTATTGAATTTGGTGAATTAATACTTGATTTGATTAGTTGATTAACGTAATTACATTATGCATCTTTAAGTCATTAAAGCAATTAATTGATGTGATTGCAGAATGGTGTTGGAAAACATGTGACGTATGTGAATGACAAAATGACACAAGGACATGTGATTGTTATGTAATATGGAACTCTATGTTTTCTGCTAGGAAGTACCATAAGAAATGTTAGAGTTTAACAAAGGGTGAACTACGAATGGCTTGATCCCATTCTAGGGTACGTAGGCAGTCTAATATAAAAGTTAGATGGAGCCATAAAGTAAACGTAAAGTTAATCCGCTATTGGACCTTGAATGATGTCTTGTTCATGTCTCGGAGGTGAGGCATAATAGATGTACATGTAGGAAGTGACGTCATGTGTCGATCCTTGACGTATCTCGGGATGGGGGCGTAACATAAATGTATGTATATATGTGTATCATATGTTGAAGTGTTGATGTGTTTAGCCTCACAATGGACTAGTAATAATGTGGTTCAAATTCACATTTGGCAATAATCGAACCTAAGATTTCTCACTCATAAGTGAAAAAGAATACCATTAAACTGTAATACTAAATGGTACTATAGGGAAATCTACTATCCAAATCACAATATTTTAGCGGGTCTTCCATTTGTTGGCGGGATTATACTCTACTCCAAAACGGCTACCAACAAATTGTTGTAGGAATAGCATGCATAAAAGGCTAAAAGCACATGGACAAAGTGTAGATTTAGAATTTGTAGACCTCACTTTACCATGTCCTTGCGGTTGGTTTTGCTTTTGGGTCCGATTCCAAATGTAGAGTTCATGGCATCCTCATTTCTTTTCTGGGAAATATTTTTAGCATATTCTTTTCCGTCACGAACACGCTGCCAAACTAAACATGGTAAATACAAAAAATATATATGATAATATTTGAGAATTTCTTATATATTTATTAATCTCTAAAGTGGAGTATATATGAGAGTTACAATTGGTGTTACATATGCACTTCGTCAATGTGGGACAACAGACTACTATTTACACTTTAACTAATATATAACTCACAACACTCCTCCTCAAGTTGGAGCAAATATGTCACGCATGCCCAACTTGTCAAGCGAGTTGGAAAACACACTATTAGACACATGCCTTAGTAAGTACATCAGCGAGATGATCTTCAGATCCCACAAACGGAAACATAATAATTCTAGCATCCAATTTTTCCTTGATAAAATGTCGATCAATCTCCACATGTTTTGTTCGATAATGTTGCACTGGATTATGAGCAATCTCAACAGCAACCTTGTTATCATAATGGAGTTTCATAGCACCCTTGGGTTTAAATCCAAGATCTCTCAACAATTTTTTCAAGCACAACAACTCACATACACCATGAGACATACCACGAAACTCAGCTTCAGCATTTGACCTAGCCACCACTTTTTGTTTGTTGCTTCTCCAAGTAACCAGATTACCACCCACAAACGTAAAGTATCTAGATGTAGATCGCCAATCAGTGATAGAACCTACCTAATCTGCATCTGTATACCCTTTGACATTCAAATGACCATTCTTGGAGAAAACCAAGCCTCTGCTAGGAGCCATCTTCAAGTACCTCAAAATAAGGATTATTGCATCCATATGAGCTTTACTAGGTGAGTGCATAAATTGACTTACCACACTAACTGCATAAGCAATGTCAGGGCGAGTGTGAGACAAATAAATTAATCTTCCCACAAGCCTCTGATACCATTCCTTATGAGTAGGAACTTGATTCGGAAATAAGCCCAGATGATGATTCTGCTCAATCAGAATATCAACAGGTTTGCAATCTAACATACCTGTTTCAACTAACAAATCAAGAACATACTTCTATTGAGACAGAAAAATACCATGCTTGGATCATGCAACCTCGATTCTAAGAAAATACTTAAATTCACCCAATTCATTCATCTCAAATTCAATAGCTAGGTACTTTTGAAGGCGTTGTATCTCCTTCTGATCATCACCAGTCATTATTATGTCATCAACATAAATAATATTTCATCTCAAATTCAATAGCTAGGTACTTTTGAAGGCGTTGTATCTCCTTCTGATTATCACCAGTCACTATTATGTCATCAACATAAATAATCAATGCAGTTAGCTTACCATTTTGTCGCTTTAGAAACAAAGTATGATCTGAATAACCCTGGACATACCCAAACTTTTTCATTGAACTTGTAAACCTCCCAAACCACGCTCTAGGAGATTGTTTCAAACCATACAAAGTCTTTTGCAACCTACATACAACACCTTTTCCGGGAGATGTTCCAATACCAGGTGGGAGATCCATATAAACTTCCTACTTGAGATCACCATGAAGGAAAACATTCTTAACATTGAATTGCAACAGAGGCCAATCCTGGTTTGCTGTTAAGGATAGAAGAACACGAACAATATTAAGTTTGGCAACAGGAGCAAAAGTCTCCTAATAGTCCACCCCATAGGTTTGAGTATAACCCTTAGCAACTAATTTGGCTTTATATCGATCAATAGAACCATCTGCTTTGTGCTTAATAGGGAACACACATCTACATCTAACAGTTTTATTCCCGTTTGGTAAAGGAATCAAATCCCAAGTGGAATTCTTTTCCAAAGGTTCCACCTCAACTTTCATGGCATTAACCCACTTAGGGTTAGACAAAGCATTGTGCAATTTTGTTGGAATTGATACACTAGATAGATAACATACATAAGATGCATATGGTTTGGACAAATGATGAGTAGACACATAATTGTTTATAGGATATTTGGCTTTGGCATGCATATCAGGCTCATATTGTACTTTAGATTTTCCACAATTAGCTCGTGGATGCAACTGATAAGTAGAAGAATCATCATAATTGACCTCACGTATGTCACCATCTTGTACCAAACCGTTAGAAGAATCATCACTAGATGAACCATCATCAAACAACTCGTTAGATATATCAGCAGCAGGCAACCAGTCATCAGAAGGTAATTCGTCAGACATACTAACAGGTAACTTGTTGGGCACATATGATTTGTCGTCAGTAGAAATAGTTTCGGGAATGACATGTGACTGATCACTATCTATAGCCGACTAATCAGTATCACGCAACATAATAGGTTTTGTTCCCAATTCTGCCTGTTACACATCATCTATATCATCTCTTCGAATCTGCACTTCATTCCCCATCTCCCCCTGAAGTTGAGAGTCGGAAAAAGGCTTCACAAAATATGAAACTTCCTTGTGGAAGGTGACATCCATGGTAATATAAGTTTTCTGAGTCGAAGGATGATAACACTTATAGCATTTTTTATTGTTAGCATACCCAATAAATACGCATCGGAGAGCACATGCATCAAGTTTACTTCGCTGATGAGAGTAGACATGCACATACGTAAAACATCCAAACACATTCAGAGGAAGTTTTGATATAGAAACAAGATAAACATGTTTTTGTAGCACATCAAGCAGCATCTGAAAATCAAGAACCCTACATGGAACACGATTTATCGAATAAACAACAGCCAAAACAACATGACCCCACAAATGATTAGGAACACATTTATCCAACATCAAGGAGCAAGCAACAACCATTATTTGACGATTCTTCCATTCAGACACACTATTTTGTTGGGGTGTAAACAGAGTAGTCGCCTGGTGAATAATACCCTGATCACGAAAAAAAGTATGCCAAAGTGTGATTCACATATTCTCCTCCGTTATTAGACTTGAAGACCTTAACTTTGGTCTGAAATTGAGTAGATACCATTGCACAAAATTCTTAAAGAAGCAAAGGAATATAACTCTTATTCTTCATCAAGAACACCCAAGTTAATCGAGTACAATCATCAATAAAAGTAACAAACCAACGAAATTCATTAGAAGTAACCTTCGCTGAGCCCCACGCATCATAATGTATTAAATCAAATGGCAAAGTAGATTTAGAATCACTTATGGGAAAGGAAGCACGGTGACTCTTAGGCATGACACATGTTTCACACTTGAACTCTGAATCACTACAAGTGTGAAACAAAGAAGGAAATAGATGCTTCATATAACTGAATGATGGATGCCCCAATCGTCGATACCACAAGCAAATTTGATGTTTGTCATCCACTTTAGCACTCAACGCTTGATGATTATTTGAACCAGAAACAACAATATCATTAATAGTCAAGATGTACAAACCCCATATTCTTTTACCACGACCAATTATCTTTTGAGTTTGAATGTCTTGAAAATAACAACATGTAGGGTAAAAGTGAGCATAACAATATAAGGTATCAAGTAGTTTTCCTATCGATAAAAGATTGCACTTAACATTAGGAGCAAGTAAATCATGAACCGATGATAAAGTCAGAGTAAAAGAGATAGTGCCTTCACGCTTCACAGGGGAATGTGCTCTATTTGCACTAGTAATATATGGATCACGAACATAGTCACATAACTCATCAAACACTCTAGGGTCACCATTCACATGATCAGTGACCCCAGTGTCAATTATCCATATATTTGTTCCACCAAGATGCATAACAACACTATGATTATATTGAGCCATTGAACTAAATCACGAACAATAAAGGCACAAAAGATAAGCAGCATAATGAAAACAATTTACCAAAACACTGTAGTAGATCACTGTTTATGCACTATAGCAAATCATTGTCCAAGAACACTGTAGCAGTTCACTGTTCACACAATGTAGCCGGTACTTTTTTTTTTTTTTTTTTTTTAACAAAGGAAATCACGACAAAGGTGGGCACAAAATTAAAGCACATAGGTCACCAAGAGTGAACTGCTCTGATGCCATGTCAAACTAAACATGGTAAATACCAAAAATATATATTACAATATTTGAGAATTTCTTATATATTCATTAATCTCCAAAATGGAGTATATATAAGAGTTACAATTGGTGTTACATATGCACTTCGTCAATGTGGAACAACAGACTACTATTTACACTTTAACTAATATATAACTCGCAACACACGCATATTTATATTGCTATCGATTTTCTTTGAATCTAATTAATTGAAATATCGAGAATACACGAGTGTACAGAAACGCTTTGCCAATTTGCTGTTGTGGAAAAGTTAATCCAACAAAAAAATAATATTTACATTTTATTTTAACCACTTTTAATGCACATACTCGAATTGTTGAAACTCGAATTTAATTTTCGAATGCAATGTTTTCTTTCTAATGAAAGTTCTAGACTCCAGTTTTTTCTCCTCTATTACACATATCCAAATATTTTATTTTTTTCGTTTTTACAATGATATTCTACATCTAATAGGAGTGGTAATTGACCTAAGCTGCATAATGGGTCAGCCACTTACTAGATATCAAACTTGAGACATTTTATTTATAAGTGAAGAGAAATACTTCAAAGATTAAAACAAATCAACTCAACCTGTCACTAGTTTTGGATCCAAGTATAGGAATGTAACGATCTCTTTGACATATATGGTGTATTTGGAAGTGTTTTCTAAATAACTAATAAATGCACTTTTGATGAAAGTGTTTTTCGGAACCAGTTCTTATAAGAATGCAAGTGAATCCTAGAAAAGCACTTGAAGTGCTTTCTTTAAGTTCTTTTTGCATGAAGTACGTAATTGGTGTTTCTTCTAAAATGCACTTCAAGTACCCTTGAAACCTACAAACACTTTCACTAAAACCGCTTCCAGTCATTTTAAAAACAGATCCAGACGAGCTTATATTGCTTGTTTAAAAAAATAATGAATATAACTACAGTACACATTAGTTTCAAAAACAAAAATTTAGCCCAGTAATATAATGTAAGAAATATGTCTTAAATTTGAATGTCAGTTGTTTTTGAGAAAATTAAAATCAATAAAATAATAATAGAAATTTTTTATTTGGACCCAATAAACTTATTTCTATAGCCATTAAATTTTTGTTAAATTTTATATTCCAATCATGTCCTAAAGGAAAGATGGGTGTAGAAAGATATTATCAACTAGCGAATGAATGGGTCGAAATGGCCCTGAGAGCCATAATTGGCGGCCGGGTGGGTTGCCTGATATCGGAAAAGGAATTGCCGAAAGGTGGTGAAGAACAACAAAAATATAATGGAGGGCGATTGTGGTCTTCGACGACATCAGGAGAATGTGTTGCCAGAGCTGGGTTCATCGAAGAAATATAGGGGCTGTGATGTTGAAATCGACCACTCTCTATCTCTCTCAAATTTTGATTTCTCATCAATTCTCTCTTCACTCAATTTCAAATGACTACGAAGTTTGTCATCCTTGAAAGCATATATAGCTTTTTAACTTGTCCACATATGGAACTTCATCCTTATTTCATTTCAGGATTTGCAAGACTGCACCGGTCTTTTGAGCTACAATTTGATGGTTTTTTTTTAATTAGTTAATTAAGGTTTAAGGAGATAATCGTTAGACCAAAATCCTGCCCTATGGAATTGGGCACGAAGAATTGAACAACGACTAGATAAAGAGCAGGTCGGTGGCCACATTTTCTAGAATGAATACCATAATCAAGTCCGGTTGTTGCCAAGGTAGGTGGTTGGGTGGGTTTATGTGTTTGTGTAATTTTTTTCAAGTTTGTAAATTTTCCATTTGAGGGTAAAATGGTAAGTTTGTGGGATAAAATTTTTAAATTGGGTGTGGAAAGAGGATTAATGGGTTTAAATAAAATTTTCCATAATAATATAGCCACATATAACTGCGTGAATAAGGAGTTGAGGAGTTTCTGCGAGGGAAACTCGGGTCAAACAAAAAAAGGCTCATCTTTTCTTTTCGTTCTCGGAGTTTTATCAACTTGAACAAACCAACAACCCAAAAAAAAAAATTAGAGACTTGTGAAACGAAAGAAATCAAAATCTGAATTTCGAACCTGAAAAAAGAAAGAAAAAAAAAAGAAAGGGAAAATGGAAGTAGTAATGGGACTGATGCGGCAGATGCCTCCCAAGCACACCGAGACAGCTTTATTCGCCATTCTCCCCCTTCTCCCCCAGCACTCCTCTTGTTCGGGCAAGATATGTCCCTCACACAGCTCGCCACAAAATGTATCCCACTGGGCGCACCAAAACTATGTTCAGGCTGGATCTGTCCCTTGCACAGCTCCCCGGGGCTCTTGTCTGTTAGGCAAGGTTCGATGCTTGATGTGTTGCAATATGAGTTTGTTGTTAGTTTGAATGGTGCCTTTGTTAGGCCGTGAGGCTCACAATCAAAACTAACAAGGATCTGAGTGTGCCTCTGTTATCTTTGTATAACAAATTGTTGTTTAGTTATGAATTGAGTTGATTACTTACGCCACAAGTTATTTCGACTTCTTGATTATCAATGGATTGTCACATATGGGTTAACTCTGTATAAAGTTCTTTTTCTTGCCTTGTAAACAAGGACTTTTAACTCATAATATTGTATATCCAAAATGACGGGGGTTTAAGACCCTTCCAACCATTCCCTTGATTACAGTGAAAACTTAAAGAGGTAAAGTTAATAAGTTTTGCCAGGTTGATCACAAGTAATATTCTAATGAAAGACAATTGAAAGTGATTTAAAAACATAATGGAATAAGCATTGAACAACATATCTACTTCATGCAAGTACAAACAAAAGAGACTCGAGCAAGACTATAACCTTGTCGGGCAAGGTTCAACTTCGTACATCCACTTTTCTTTGTGTCTTACAAAGGCTGCAGTCTTTGGAGAATGAAAAGTAAAATGGGTTTACTAAGGGGATTTGATACTATAACACTGGGAAAAGTAGCAGAGCTTCTAAACTTGACAAAAGATGGCTTTCTATGGTGAATCTACCACTAAAAAGGGGAAGTCTGGACAAACTAAGGCTTTCTGGTTTCTAGCTTGTCTAATAGCAAAGTGAGATGTCTTTCAATTGATTGGTTGAGTGTCCTTGTCCCTTGTATCCCTTGTTGCTTTTATAGACTTTTTGGCCTGACTATCCAAGCTTTGCCTTCTGGTGATGGCTTATTGAACATGGTGAGTTACTAGCTTATTTGCTTGCCCATGCCCTCGAGTAGTGCTTTTTGCTGGAGGTGAGTAGCCCTCTGTTGCTCATCACTTCTCATATAGGCATGTTGCCTATGCCTTGCTGAAGTGATTTTTAATTCTTTTGTCCGAGCCCGATCTTCTCTTTGCTTTTGTGTTCCTGGGCCTCCATTGTCATAAAGCCTTATGTTAAATATTAACCCAAATAGTGCCCCCTTTAATCATTGTTAAGTCTGCTAATCAAGACATTGATAATGATTAAAAATAAATTACGTGCTTTAATTGGGTATTAGCGCCACTTAATTATCCTTTTCGAATAAACCTTTGCACTAACCCATAATTTCCAAAGCTTAACTACCTGCACGTTAAATAACTTCCACTTTACTATTCTCGGTCATCTTTTTCAGCACGCTTTACTCTCTGAGCTATCAAGTTTCTTGCATTTTTAGCCCTTCCTAGCCTTAATTTTTAGTCCCCCTTTATTCCTTCCTCTCTATTTCAACAATGGCTCCTAAATCGCACCCTGCATGTGAGTCTAGAGAAGGAATCGTCAACTTCCACAGTCGACTCAATGGCCTTCATCGCTCTTAGGCTGGCCTAAATTCGTCTATCTTTTTCGAGGAAGGAAAAGTTCATTCATTGGGCCTGCCTGGACTGTCCAAGTCCCTATTACAGTGGAAACCAACTTGCCTACTACCAACTGGTTCACTCCCAATCTTTATTCGGTAGAGGCTGGGATTTCTCCCTCCAAATGGTCCAACTTCAGGAGGGGTTTTCCTTTGATGAGGTATGAAACATGGTCTCAATAGGTGGACGAATTGGAGCCTATCTAGAAGTAGAAATGGATGGAAAATGGCATTTATGAGCTTATCATGATGTCTAAGACCACTGTCCCTATCAAGCACGAACTTCTCTCTACAGCTCTTCTTTTCTGGAACAACGAGACCAACATTTTTTACTTCAGACTAGGTTCTATGACTCCCACCATCGGGCATATTTATGGACATTACACACAATTGGTCATCCCCCTCTCGTCCGACTGCTAAAAGCTCAAAGGCTTCCAAGTCAATCACCAACTTGGAGTACAACTCCATTACTTTCAAGAGCTATGTGACCTCTTTTGCAAGCTTTATCCCATTTGTTTAGCCTGCCTTCCCCCATTACTAACCTAGCTCAGGAACATTTGTATTTTCTCCTTTATTGGTTGAATAAGCATGTGTTCCCCATTAAATCCAAAAGAGTGAAATTGGAGAGGATCCCTCTGGTGGAAGCGCTGCACTCCTTCGACAATGTTGCCATTAGGCCCTTTATTCTGGCACATCTTTACCATCTATTCTATGAGATGAAAAGGAGAAGCCCTTTAAGACAAATGTCAATGGAGCTACCTAGATGGTGCAGCTCTGGCTTCAGTGGTATTTCCCAGAGTTTCAGGCTGCCAATTTGGAGTTCCTCAAGGGAGTAGCTCTAGCCCAAATTCTGGTAGAGGCTTTTATCCCCAATCACTCTACCCTTGCTTACCTCTACTTCTTCATAATTTGCCGAACTCTGGTTGATTTGGAGTGGGTTGCCTCTGTGCTCAAGAGGTACCCTTGGTTCTCGGACCAACTCTTCCAAGATTCCTTTGGGGATGATGACAGCATCTCCTACAAGGAGAAGTTCATCAGATGCATCTAGCAAAGGGATTTAGCTCAGGAAGTCCGAAGTGACCGAGCAGGCTACGGGCGCGGGCTAGAGGTCTACTAGCCCAACTTTTATGGTAGGCAATTGGGATTCAGGAAGGCAATACTAGTCCCCTTGTTTGACTCTATCCAATGTGGGACTTCTTATTGCCTCAATTCTCCCTAAGAAGCTACATTTTGGGATAGCTCACAAACATGTAGCCTTCAACTTCGAGTGCACATCCTTATTCACCACTTAGTGTGACGCCAAGTGGTCCAAAAAGTATGATGAAAACATAAGGGAATGCCATGATAGGTTCTTTTAGGCAAGTCTTCTTCAAATGCCTCCTAAAGAATGAAAAGTTCGAAAATTGGAATGAGGCTATCAACCATAAAAACCAACTCTTGCTCATAGGTAAACTTCATTACTACCTCTTTCTTTACTTTATTTTCATAAGTTATGGTTGCTAACTTTCTTCTTGATTTTGTAGCTCAAGGCAACTCTGAGGAAGTAGATGTTGGGCAAGAAGAAGAGGATGTTGATGCCTTGGTTCTTCAAGAGGCTACTGCAGAGGCAGCCAGGCAAGGAGTGGGTTCCAACCATGCTCTTGGGGATGTTGGGGACATCTCTGAGATATTAAGTGATTTAGAGGTAGAAGTTGGGCCCAAAATAGAGACTAGCGCTCCTCATTAGGTAAGGCCTTCTGTTGTGGAATCATTAAAGTTTGAGCTCGAGGAGTGGCCCCAAGCTCAACTTACCATTCATGTTCCAAGAGCTACCCCTACTAAGAAGAGAACCAGGTCTCAGACCTCCCAAACCTCTAAACCTTCATCTGCCCTTCCAACTGAAACAGGCAGGAAGAAACAGAAATATGCCAATAAGTGATCCAGACTTGGTTTTTCTTTACTTAGTTTAATTTTTTTTTAAGTTTTGAGCTAATCCTTTCTTTTCTTGTAATTAGGGCCTCACATCAGCAAGAAACCTGCCCCTACTTCCCAAGAGTCGCAGGCGGATGAGGAAGTGCAGCAAAGCGACAAAGAGGTCATTGCTAAGATTCTGGATAAGTTGAGGGCATCCTTCTTAACCTTTAAGTGCTTAGTCAAATCTGAAATTTATCATTCTTACACTTAGCTAATTCTTGTTGTTTTCCAAAATAGGCTACCGAAGCAGAAGAAACTTCACCAACCGAGCCTTTTTCACCTCCAGCCTGACCTATGCATCTTTCTCCTTCTTGGGCTAAGCCCTCAGAGGTAAAATTCTCCTTCCCAACACCTGTGAATTTTATAATTTTGAGTTTTTAAATGTTGATTTTACTTCTGCTATTTTTCAGGCAAAGGGAGACCCTCCAGCACCTAGGGTCGAGCAAGCACCAGCTCCTCCTTCTTATTCTCTTCCTCTAGCAATGGTGGTGACTCCCACTTCCCAATTCAATCTAACCACTGGGGAGATGCTCCACTTTGTAGAGGTTGGCAGTGTTTCCGTAAGTCTTCTTTTCTTAAACCTTTTTTTCTAGTTTTTCTTATTGTTTCTTTATTTTGAACTTACACTTTTCATGTCGCCTTTACCAGTCTTCTTCCATGACTAAGACTACTACTCAACCACCATCAGCTACTGAGGAGCCTATAGTCCTTATGATACCAGTTGTCTCAAAGATGACTAGTCACAATGCTCATTAAGTTCCTCATCGGGCAAGCCAACCTACTCATTCCAAGGCAGCTGCGGCAACACAACCTCATCCCAAAACTCATGGCTCTTCTCAGGTATAAACACGCTCTCACTCTTGTCATTTTCTTAACTCAGGTCTAGATCACCCCATTAACTTGTCTTCTTTCTGCTTTAACAGGTCTCTGGTGAGGGCATGGGCAAGTCTCCTCAGCCCGCTGCAAGTAGGTAGTCCTTCCTCGACCCCCAAAGGCTTATGGAGTCACAAGGATCTTCATTTCTCATCCTAAAAAAGCTGCTACTTCTGCCGAGTTTACTCCCTCTATCTCTATTGAGGTTGCTACTACTACTGCTGCCTCCGGTGGTGCTAGTGCAATGCATTCCCCTCTAGCATCTGTTCTTGCCACGACCTCTAGCATCTCCAAGGTGCCCTTCCGAGCCTCATCGTCTCCAAAATTTGCGTAGAGTTTTTAGGGAATGGATGCAAGGGGACTTCTCGGCCTCCTTCAATCTTAAGACACTTCAAGAAGCTGAGAAAGCTCTTACTGAATTATACCAAGCCTAACAGATGCTGAAGGTGCAATATGAGTCATTCATTTCCTTTTTTGAGAATCTGAGGGCTTTAAAGGACCAACATCTCAGGGCTGAGAAACAGGCAAACAGGGTGAAGTGCTACAACAAGAAGCGTTCCACGTCATTCACTACCTTGCAGTAGCTGGTTGAAGAGGGCTCAACCATGGAAGATGGTAGTGGCTGCTAAGATTCAGAAGCTGGAAGAGTAATTTTCTGCTGTGAATGCTTAGTAGATGACACTCTCAAGTAAGCTATACCAGAAAATCGAGGAAGTGAAGAGGGTCAACAATGAAATAGAGGACTCTGAAGCCCAGTTAGCCAATAGTAACATAGCCTTAGAAGAGCCAGGTTGCATTTTCACCATCATGCAAACCTATCACTCCAGGATAGCTGCCTTGGCTAAGGATGTAAACTTGTTAGGCTAGGATCTCTGTACTTCTCGTTTTGCTTTACTACTTTTACTTGTTTATTTATAATTCTAATATCAACAACTACCTAAAACACACAACAAAGGCCTTCACTTCTTCTCCAAGTACTAGGCTTCACTAATATAATAGTCTTTAACATCCCAATGAGTTGGGTAGTACTTCTTCAGAAACTTAGCATTGATTGGATGTTTTTGTAAGTCCCCCTTTAAATCTGTCAAGTAGTGCCCTCATCTATCTAACACTTTGGTAATTGTAAAAGGGCCTTCCCAAGTAGGACTCCATTTTCCAAAACCTCTAATTGGAGCTTCCAAAGGCAGAACTATTTTCCATACCAATTATCCTTCTTTAAAAGTTTTCAGTATTACTCTCTTGTTGTATGCTCAGGCAACAACCTTTTTCCTTTCTTGGATTTTGTTTAGAGCTTCAATTCGGACAACATCTACATCCTCAATACCTTGACACATGGCCTGAAAGAACTCATCACTATGTAGGCCAAATTGGTTCTGAGGCCTCACAGAACTTACACCGATCTCCATAGGAAGCACTGCATCTTGCTCGAATGTCAATGCATAAGAAGTGGTCCTAGTCCCTGCTCTTTTTGAGGTTCTGTAAGCCCAAAAAGTATCTCCCAACTTCTCATGCCACCTTGTTATCTGCCATTATTCTTTTGATGATATTCACTAATATCTTGTTGCTGGCTTCTACTTAACCATTAGATTAAGGATAATAAGGGCTAGACTTGATCATCTTTATCTTGAATTTTGCTACAAACTCTTCTACTTCTTTTGAGATAAATGATGGCCCTCTGTCTGTAATAATTGTTTCAGGCACCCCATATCTATGTAGGATTTTGGTCTCAATGAACTTCTTCACAATAGTTGAATTAATAATCCTCATAGCTGAAGCCTCAACCCACTTAGTAAAGTAATCAGTTGCCACAATTATGAAGGTATATCCTTTGTTGGAAGTTGGGCATATTTGTCCAATAAAGTCCATTGCCCACCCTATGAAAGGCTATGGCTTTACTATTGGATTCAAGGGTACTGATGGTGTGTGCTTGAGAGGTCCATGTCAGGCCAGAAGTGGTCATATTTTCTCAATAATCATCTCATCTTTGTCCCTGCTTGGTGAGCTCTACAAATGCCTTCATACACTTCAGCCATCACCCTAATTGATTTTCCAAACTTAAGGATTTCAACAAAAGTCCATATGGAGTCTTCCTTAGCAAAGTTTTGTCCTACATAACAAACTTAGATGCATGTCGTCTAAGCTTCTTGCTTGTAGGAAGAGAATGGTTTTTTAAGTACTGGATGATAGATGTTCTCCAGTCCTCCACCTCAGGCTATTTAGTCATTACATCCAAGCTAAATCCCCACTCAAAGATAGAAGGGAGATTTCTCATTTGGATCTCTATCTTCGTTTCAGGCCCTCTTTCTTGAGCTTGTGCTCCATAAGCCCTCTGAGCCATTTCATTGGCAATCACATTTGCTTAACTGGAGATATGGTTGATTGTTAGTTCACTACCCCAGTAATCTAATAGTTGAGTAGTTGCCAAGTAATACTCTGCCATTGTGATATGTTTACACTTGTACTCTCCATTTAATTGATTAATCACTAACTTAGAATCACCATATATTTCTACTTCAGCTACCCCCAATTCTATTTGAATCTCCAAACCAATAATCAATGCTTCATATTTTGCCCTATTATTGGTAGTATCCTTGTAATCCAAGATAAATGTGTAGCAATGCTAGATTCCCTTTGGATCCATGATGACAATTCTAGCTTCTGCATAATGTTGTGTGCAAGATTCATTGAAATATAACCTCCAATGGGTGATCCACAAGCTAGTTACCTTTTACTTCTTGCTGGATCCATTCTTCCTTGCCCGAATGAGCCTTGCTAGGTGGGATCCAGAGGCTAGCTACTTCCAGATTTCCAGGGATGTTGACAAGTTCTTCCTTGGATTCATGGTGCTCAGCTAGGAAGTATGCAATTGCTTGTCCCTTTATTGCCTTTTGAGGTACATACTAAAAACTGAACTCTCATAGTGCTAAAATCCATTTCCTAATTCTTCCAGTCAGCATTGGTTTAGACAACATGTACTTGATCACATCAGTTCTGGCAATTATATGGATATGGCAAAGTAACATGTAATGCCTCAATTTGCTAGTAGTGAAGTACAAAGCTAAGCATAGCTTCTCAACTAAAGTATATCTTGTTTCTACCTTAGTAAGGATCTTGTTGAGGTAATATATTGCCTATTCTTCCCCCCTCATTATTTTGAGCAAATAAACTCCCTATTGATTTCTCGGATGCAGTAATGTAGTGCTTCAAAGGTTTCCCCCCTTTGGGGGGCATGAACACTGGTGGCAGGGCCAAACAAGTCTTTACTTTGTTAAAGGCTTCTTGTTTTTTAGAGGCCCTTCTCAAACTTGTCTTGATTCTTTAACCTCAACAAAGGAGTCAAGTTAATCTTCCCTAGCAACCTCTACAATTGCACTTTGTTGGTGGGGGAAGGTGATTCCACTATAGCCCGAGCTTTGTTCTTGTCTATCTCCACACCTCTCTGATGGACCAGGAACCCTAGAAATTGCCTAATCTAACTCCAAAAGCATATTTTCTAGGATTCATATTCAACTTGTGGGTTCTCATTCTCAACAAGGCATGTTTAAGGTCTTCTAGGTGCTGATCTTCAGATCTAGACTTCACCACGATTTCATCAATGTCTATGATGTGCTCGATCAAATCATGAAAAATATCATTCATTACCCTTTAATAAGTGGCACCAGTATTCTTCAGCCCAAAGGGCATGATAACGTATTCACAAGCTCCTATTTGTCCTGGACATCTAAATGTTGTCTTATGTACGTCTTCTTTAGCCATTTTTATTTGATTATATCCAATAGTCCCAACCATAAAAGATAAAACCTTGTGTTTTGCAAGCATCGATGGATAAGTCAACCATAGGCATAGGGTATTCATCTTTGGGAGTTGCTTCATTAATGTTTCTATAGTCAACACAACATCGAATGACATTAGTTACAGCTTTTAATACAAGTACAATGTTGGCCAACCATTCTACATGTTATGTAGGTCTAGTAAAGTATGCCTTTACCATCCTTTCGATCTTTTCTTTGGCTTTTTCTTCTATCTCTTTTAACATCTTCCTTGGCGCTTGCTTCATAAGTTTATACCCCTCTTTAATAGGCATTCTGTGCTCCACTAAACTATAGTCTAATCCAAGCATCTCTGTGTAGTGCCATGCAAAACAGTCCTTAAACTCATGTAAAATATCAACTATCTTTGCCCAATTTCCAACTTCTAGCAGGCCACTGAGTTGAATCGGCCTTGGATCCTCCTCAATTCCCAAATTAATGGTTTGAACTTCAAGTGCTTTTTTATTAGGTTCTGTACACAAAAATTCTACTGACTTTGGAGCTTCAGGCTCACCTTTGGCCAATCTTAGTCATTTATACATTCTGCCATATGCATGGCTGCTTCTACTTCTTCTTCCAAAATCTCATTCCCTTAGTTATCTTTGGTGCTTGAAGTTTTTTTTCCCCACTCTGCCATTTCTTCGGCTGAGCTTTCTTTGATTTCTCTATGTTCTCTCCTATATTCCAATAGTCTCTCAATTAAGGACCCGACTGCTATAACTTGGTCCTTCCTCTTTTGGTTTGCCATCATTGGTGTTGGTAGGTGATAAGCTCATATTTATATATATTTTACATAAAATTCACTTGTCTTTTCTTAGTTAGTTCCTTATATTTTGGAGCTATTTACTATGTTTTTGTGTTTTGTGTGATTTATCAAGCAAAGAAAAGAAAAGTAGCACAAGTGAGTTATTAAGTAACAAATTCGTCAAAACTGCCTGTGCAGATTAGCTGACTTTGGAAGCATGTTACGAACAGCTCAGAATGAATGAGAGAATGAGCCTTATATTCTTGGAAAGCTACGGATGTCTATTTTCTGGAACATTTTACGGATTGTTAATATCATGTTTCTAGAAGAAGTTATGGGCATTGTAACATTGAAAGGTTCAGAAAAGGGCTAAGCAGATTTGGCTAATAAAGTGAGAAAGTAAAGGCACTTGTTTTGTGTATTGCTTTGTCATCAACACTCAGCAGCATATGGGGTTATGATTGCACTCATTTGGCTTTGGAGCAAGTGGAAATGCACAACTAGAATGTCACAGCCCGTCCCGAAAATTTTATATCGGGAACGTGAAATGACGGAATTACCCTTCACGGATATTAAGGTATGTGTGTATGTGACATTATTTAGACTTAAACTTTATAAATTTTGGAATTATCTTATGTTGGATTGTTTGTGTGGTTAGGGAACTAGATGAGAATGGATGGTGAGGATTGTGTTGGACCACACAAACACACGCACACACTTCCTGCTTTCCTTCCCTCTTCCCCGTGTCTTTCTCTCTCCTCCCTCACGACTCCCTCACTCTCTCTCACCCTTGAAACGTACGGACAAGACCAAAAACCTTCAAAACTTCACGGATCGAAGCAAATAAGGTAAGATTCTTCATCCTTTTGATGTTCTGAGTTGAATGGTACTAGTTTTAGGAAGTGAAACCCTCGAAATCGTCGTGAAACCCTAACCCCGAAAATGTGCCCTGTTCATGCACACGTGAAATCTTACGTTTCAGGGAATTTCAAGCTCATAGTGAGCTTAAGAACATCCTCACGAGCTTCGGAGTACTTCGTTGGTAACATTTGGACGTCGGAGGACAGAGAACGGAGTTTCTCAAAATTTCCGAATTATCGTGCTTCCCCAAGTAAAATCTAGTGAATTTTAGACCTTGAAACTAGTCCATCGTGATTCTACATGTTGAGGGCTTCAAATTGATATAAAATTCGAAGAAAACGGTTGAGAAACGAAGGAGAACAAGCAATTACAAAATTCGCCGGAATCCGGCCACCGGAAAAAACCAGTCCGGCGACTGGCTGAGGAAGAAGACGCGCGCGGGGGCGCGTAGGTCCGTGCCACCCACGGCGGTGAGAGCGCGTGGCAAGCCTAAAAATTATTCTAAAAATTTCTCGACGTCCGTGACGTCGAGTAGGTCGATGTGGTATATTCATATACCCAATTTGAGCACCGTATGAGAAGTTATTTCGAATTATTGGTTATGTGTTTAAATTAACGTTTTTATAGTTGTTTCGCATATAGGTGACACCTATCCCGAGGACGAGCGCATCCAGGGACGTCACGGGGGTTACGACCCATCGACTTACCAGTGAGTAGGCAGTTTTGTTTTTGTATTACCTATATATTACTGTTTTTCCTAGAAAATGCATTTATATGAAAAAAAAAAAATGTTTTAAAATGCCATGCATGCAATCGATGAGATATTTGAATTGATAATTGATGCATATATATATATATGAATTGACCCTGTGGACGGACAGGTGAGTTTTTACATTATTCATAAGATTTATTTTATGTGAATTGCATTGGAAGCTCATAACCTGCACCCTAGGTGTTAGTGCTTATATTATTCACCACACCGCACATTGGCCTTGGATCCAAGTAGGTGAATGTCGTACAAACCATGTGAAGGTTTCGACATGCTAGTCGTATAGATCACTAGATGTGATTCCGACTAGTGGGTGACCTTAGTTATGCGCCCGAAAATTTTATATCGGGAACGTGAAATGACGGAATTACCCTTCACGGATATTAAGGTATGTGTGTATGTGACATTATTTAGACTTAAACTTTATAAATTTTGGAATTATCTTATGTTGGATTGTTTGTGTGGTTAGGGAACTAGATGAGAATGGATGGTGAGGATTGTGTTGGACCACACAAACACACGCACACACTTCCTGCTTTCCTTCCCTCTTCCCCGTGTCTTTCTCTCTCCTCCCTCACGACTCCCTCACTCTCTCTCACCCTTGAAACGTACGGACAAGACCAAAAACCTTCAAAACTTCACGGATCGAAGCAAATAAGGTAAGATTCTTCATCCTTTTGATGTTCTGAGTTGAATGGTACTAGTTTTAGGAAGTGAAACCCTCGAAATCGTCGTGAAACCCTAACCCCGAAAATGTGCCCTGTTCATGCACACGTGAAATCTTACGTTTCAGGGAATTTCAAGCTCATAGTGAGCTTAAGAACATCCTCACGAGCTTCGGAGTACTTCGTTGGTAACATTTGGACGTCGGAGGACAGAGAACGGAGTTTCTCAAAATTTCCGAATTATCGTGCTTCCCCAAGTAAAATCTAGTGAATTTTAGACCTTGAAACTAGTCCATCGTGATTCTACATGTTGAGGGCTTCAAATTGATATAAAATTCGAAGAAAACGGTTGAGAAACGAAGGAGAACAAGCAATTACAAAATTCGCCGGAATCCGGCCACCGGAAAAAACCAGTCCGGCGACTGGCTGAGGAAGAAGACGCGCGCGGGGGCGCGTAGGTCCGTGCCACCCACGGCGGTGAGAGCGCGTGGCAAGCCTAAAAATTATTCTAAAAATTTCTCGACGTCCGTGACGTCGAGTAGGTCGATGTGGTATATTCATATACCCAATTTGAGCACCGTATGAGAAGTTATTTCGAATTATTGGTTATGTGTTTAAATTAACGTTTTTATAGTTGTTTCGCATATAGGTGACATCTATCCCGAGGACGAGCGCATCCAGGGACGTCACGGGGGTTACGACCCATCGACTTACCAGTGAGT